>WOXC01007551.1:0-489606 GCA_011680675.1 Gymnobelideus leadbeateri
CTTTGTGACTAAACTTGATGAAATTGTTTACAGTTGGCAAACTCTGCTCTTCCTTTCCTTTCATTCCTCATCATTCAATGGAAATTGCCCTCTCCATATTTTCCAGTGACCTCTGATTACTGAATCTAATGGCCTTTTCTCGCTCCCAATCCTCTTTGACTTCTCTGAAGCATTGGATGCTGTTAATCGCTTTTTCTCCTTTAGAATTTCATGACACTACTCTGGGTTCTACTATCTGTCTGACTGCTCCTTTTCTTTCTCCTTTGCTGGTTCTTTATGGTATTCTCACTAACTATAATTGTTTCCCAAGGCCCTTCCCTAGCCCCACTTGTCTTTTAATTTAATACTGTCTCGGTGATTTTATCCATTCCTATTGGTTCGATTATCATTACAGATGATTCTCAGATCTCTATATGCAAACATAACCTCACTCTGTACTAAAAATCATGAATCTCTAATTGGCAATTAGACAGTCTTTGACATCTCAAACCGAATGTCCCATAGGCATCTCAGACAGAACATGTCCAAAACAGAACTCATTATCTTTCCCCTCTAAACCTTCTTCTCTTCCAGATTACCTATTACTGTGGAAGGCACAAAAACTACCTTGTCACATAGTCCTTCAACCTCTAAGGCATCCCTAGCTCTTCACTCCCACTAATCCTACATCTCTATTCTGTTGCCAAGTCTTATAATTTCTATCTCTGTAATATCTCTTGTATACGTCTTCTCACCCTTCAGATAGTTACAACTTTGGTTCAGGCCCTCACCAATTCTCACTCAGATTATTGCAGAATCCTTCTAAATGGTCTACCTGACTCAAGTTACTCCATACTCCAATATATCCTCTACTCAGCTACCAAGGCAATTTTTCTAAAACAGAAGTCTAACCATATTGATAAGACTCAAGTTTTATCCTATCAAGACCAAATAGAACTTCCTCTCCTTGGCAAATTAAAGCTCTGAGTCACTCATCCCCTCTGGCATCTCCAGTCTTTTTTACACTTTATGTCCCTCCATACTATCTAGGGACTAGATATACTAGTTTATTCCTATTCCTCACACAGTCATTCCATTTCCTGTCTTGTTACCTTTGCATGGCTGTCCCTCATGCCTGCAATATCGTCCCTGCTCATTTCCACCTTTTAGCTTCCCTGGCTTTTTGTCAAGTCTCAACCCAATTCCCACCCACAGCAAGAGGTCTTTCCTTCTGAGATTACCTTGCTTCTTCTCTGTATATATTAGGCATATGCCTAGTTATTTACATGTTATCTCCTACATTAGAATATGAATTTCTTGATGGCAATGACCATGTTTTAAATTTTTTTAAGTCCCTATTGCTTAGTATACATAAGTACTTAATAAGTACATAAGTACTTAAAGGCTTCATAGGCCATAATAACAATAATGACAAAATGGGAATTAAAATTACTTGTACTCTGTACCTCACAGAGTACTTGTAAAATCTTTTATAGATGAGGAGACTGAGGCTCAAAGAATTTAAATGGTTTGTAATCCCATAGCTAGTAAGTACTAGGGCCCATATTCAAACTCAGGTGTCTTGACTTCAAGTTCAGTATTCTTGTTTTGATTTTTTTTAATTTTATTTTATTCAATTATATGTAGAAATAATTTTTAACATTTGTTTTTTAAATTTGAGTTCCAAATTTTATCCATCCCTCCCTCACCTCTCCCCTCATTGAGAAGACAAGCAATTTGATATGTTTTACATATGCAGTCATGCAAAACATTTCTTTATTTCATGTTGTGAAAGAAAACACAAACCCTCCAAAAAACACAAGAGAAAAAAAAGCATGCTTTAATCTGAAATCAGACTCCATCATTCTTTCTCTGGAGGCAGATAGCATTTTTCTCCACTGGTCCTTTGGAATTGTCTTGGGTCTTTGTACTGCTGAAAATAGCTAAGTCACTAACAGTTGATCATTATATAGTATTTCTGTCACTGTATCCAATGATATCCTGGTTCTACACATTTCATTTTGTATCAGTTCATGTAAGTCTTTCCAGTTTTTCTGAAGGCATCCTGTTCATCATTTCTTATAGTAAAATAGTATTCCACCAAAATCGTATTACCACAGTTCAGCCATTTCCTAATTGATGAGCATACCCTTATGTTCCAATTCTTTGCCACCACAAAAAAACCTGTTATAAATATTTTTGTACTTTTGGATCCTTTTACTCTTTAAAAAAATATTTTCAGGATATACACCTAGAAATAATATTGTTGGGTCAAAGGATATGCACAGTTTTATAACTCTTTGGGCATAGTTCCAAATTGTTCTCCAAAAATGGTTGGATCAGTTCACAATTCTACCAACAGTACATTAATGTCCCAATTTTTCCACATCTCCTCCAACATCTGTCATTTTCCTTTTCTGTCATTGCCCAATTTGATAAATGTGAGATGGTACCTCAGACTTGTTTTAATTTGCATTTCTCTGGTCAATACCTGTTCATATCCTTTGACCATTTGTCAAATGGGAAATGACTTGTATTCTTATAAATTTGACTCAGTTCTCCCTATATTTAAGAAATGAGGGGCAGCTAGGTGGTATAGTGAATAGAGCACCAGCCCTGGAGTCAGGAGGACATGAGTTCAAATCCGGCTTCAGACACTTAACACACACACACACACACACACACACACACACACACACACACAAAAAACTAGCTGTGTAACCTTGGGCAAGTCACTTAACCCCAATTGCCTTATCTTCTCCTCTCCAAAAAGAAAAAAGAAAAAAAAAAGAAATGAGACCTTTATCAGAGAAACTTGCTGCAAAAATTTCCCCCTTCCCCCAGTTTCCTGCTATCCCTATAATCTTGGCTACATTGGTTTTGTTCATTAAGTCCAGCATTCTTAATCATCCATTAAGGATTGAACTTGATTTCAGGTCTTTTGATTCTGTCTGGGAGCACATCATTTCTCACCTTGAGTTACTTGATTGGCTATTGATACCATCAGAATCAGTAAGTATATTTGGATTCCCTTTATAGATCTCAAATTTCTTCTCTTGCCTCATATTGTCCCCAGACAGCCAGAAATGGAGGTTATAGCATATAAGGCCTGCTGAGTTTTAGGCTTAGTTGGTGGCACTGGGATTGTTATGGATGACTAAGTTCTGTCTTCATCTCCGTGTCTGTCTGTCTGTCTCTCTCTGTTTTTCTGTATGTGTGTGTGTGTTTGTTTCCCTGTCTCTTTGTCTGTCTCTGTCTCTTCCTTATATGCATTTAGCACCAAATACATCCTTTGTCCCAAGCCAGAGATCTTCTTCAAAATTCCTATGCTTTCTATTTTTTAAAATGGTCTGTGCGATGGGCAGGTAAAGCTACTGGTGTGTCAGCAGTATGGGCTCTTATTAGAAAGTATCTAGGTATCTATCGAAATGTCTCTTGTAATGACTCAAAAGAGTCCTTGGAGTAGTCTGTCAAATAGCCACTTTGTAAAATGCCTGTAAATATGGATTTACATAACTTACTCTGTCAACTTGAAAAGTACCATTTCAGTCTCCTGGGAAAATAATAAATAACAGTAACTTCAATGCCCTTTAATATGAGTTGAAGAGTATGACACTCTCTTGGAGGATTTAAAGGCAGGGTAGCTGGGGATAAAATGCTGGCCCAGGAGTTAGGAGACCTAAGTTATGTTCCCAGCACTGGAGCACATTGATTCCCCAAAGGCCCTCCTTTACTATTTAGAGTTCATTGGTGATTCCATTTTTCCATCTATAGATTAAAAGAGAGGCATTCATGGTATAGTGGACAGAGAGCCATCCTCAGAGTGAGGAAGACCAGGCTTAAAGTGCCCTCTCTATCACATCCCAGAGATGTAACACTGCTGAGTAATGTAATCTCTTAGTTCTTCAAGCAGCCTCTGACACTGCCCCCTGCTTTGGGCACAGATGTTCTCTATGCCATGTTTCAGATCTCACAGGACTAAATACAATGTTAGTTCCTAGAAGGCACAATTTCATTTTTGTCTTTGTATCTCTCTCTCTCTCTCTCTCTCTCTCTCTCTCTCTCTCTCTCTCTCTCTCTCTCTCTCTCCCCCTTCCTCCCTCTCTCTCTCTCTCTCTCTCGTACCTAGAGTTCTTAACTTTTTTTTGTCATGGACTCTTTGGCAGTCTGGTGAAGCCTATGGACCCATTTTAGAATAAAGATTTCTTTTTTTTTGCTTTTTGGAGGAGGGAAGGCAAGGCAATTGGGGTTAAGTGACTTGTCCAAGGTCACAGGGCTAGTTGGTGCTAAGTGTCTGAGGCCATATATGAACTCAGATCCTCTTGACTCCAGGGCCGTTGTTCTAGTCACTGCGCCACCTAGCCACACCCCCCCCCCAGAATAAAGTTTTTAAATGCATAAAATGAAATATGTAAGATTACAAGGGAAACAAATTATATAGACATAGTTATCAAAATATTTTTTAAGAAACACAAGTTAACAGATTGCAGGTTAAGAATACCTGGAAAGTAATCTTTAACATAGGTGGTACTTAATAAATGTTTATTGAATTGAAGTGATTCCATGACTTTTAAAAAATTTGATCCCTGTAAATAGCCTCAGAAGGTCTTATATTCCCATTTCATGGATGAGGAAGCTGATGCCAAAGAAGTTGAAGGTGGTCCAAAATGCCATCCTGAGTTCTTTGGGGATTGGGGGAAAGGATACTGAGTTTTTGGCTTCTGCCAAGCTGTCTCTCCCCCACCCCAAGCTCAACCTCACATTATTGAGTGAAACAGGATTTCATTTCCATTTGTTCACCATTCCTAGTGAGAGCTCTGGTGGCCAATTGCAGAAGCAAATGACCTGTGCTTAGTGCCTCACTGAGAAGTCTGAGTACAGTCAAGTAGTACTTGGTATTCTCAAAGCAATTGTTTCTCAAGCATGGTTTCCCTGTGTGGGATGCTTTGAGAATCTTCTCTGTAAGCTTTGGAGCAGATAACTTTGAAAAAGTCAAGTGTGACCAAGTTTCACTTGAGAAATGTCAATTTATTGCTTGGTTGCCACCCTTTGCCCCTACATCCCCCTCCCCCATGAACCATTCAGTTGAATAGAACACTGAGTCTAACACACAAGTAAAAAGTCAGTCCTTCTCAAAAAAGACTGCATGTGCCTGCAGAATTTGGAATTCTACCATTGCTACACAGTCCAGAGACCTTGTATAATGCTGGGATAAAATTCAAGGGAAAGCAATTATTCTCACTTTGTGATTTTCTGCCTTATAGTGAGTGAGAATTGTCATGTATTCCTATATCCCTAGGGATGTGAGGTCCAAGCTGACAATTAAGTAGTATCAGTGAGGTGTATTATAATGAGGTTTTTACTAAATCACAGTATCCAACTGCTGAGAAGTCTATGATTTGGAAATAAAATCCTAAACAAGAGAGTCTACAAGATTGAAAAGGGAATAATTTAAAGATGTAATCTCACTTTAAAAAAAATCCCATGACCCCATTCTCCCTCACTTGACTAGAGATGTAGACTGTCATAAAGGCTGAGTGGAATGCTTGCTGTGTTTTTACTTAGTGGAGGAAAGAACGTCTCCCCCCTTTCCCTCCGCTGATTCCCAACATCTCTCCACTTTTCTGCAAATATTTATCTTCCAGTCTTTCAGTGACTCAACAATAGAAATTGATGAGGTTGATTTAGAATGACATATGAAATAGAGGTAGATTTGTAAAAAATCCGCGGCATGGGAATGCATATTCAGGTACATCTGTGTAATGAAGCCAAAAGGATTCACAAGCAGAGACAGAGAGAGGGAGGTATTGAGTGAAATTCAGGACTGAAAGGCAGCCCTATCTCTGACTCTGTTACCAATTTACTCTTGGGCTTCAGCCAAATATTAGGCTCCTCTATGAGGTGGACAAGAGAGAGGGTGACTCATCTTCATTATTAATATTTATTGAATGCCTCTAGGAGGTTATGGTGTTGAAATTCACACCTTACAGAAATGTGGGCATTTAAATTAGAAAAGGTTTTGTGATCCCTATACTACATCTCTTCAGAAAGAGAAGTCATTGTTGGCCATTACAATGACTCAAGCATTAGAATCATCTCACAGGTGGAAATAATTTTTATGATAAAGACAAAAATAATAACTAGCATTTACATAATGCTTTGAGGTTGTCAAAGCACTTTACAAATATCATCTTATATGGTTCTCTTGACAGCCATGGGAGGGAGATGTTATTATTATCCCCATTTTTTCCACATGAGGAAACTGAAGCAAACAGGGTTAATTGACTTGCCCAGGGTCATACAGCTATTGAGCATATGAGGCTGGATTTCAATTTAGACTTCCTGATTCTGAGTCCAACACTCTAGTCACTCACCAGGATGACACCAGCTGCCTCCTACAATGTCACAGAACTTCCTAATCCCAATGCTCCATCCCCAACTCAAAAGGTTGGTGACTCAGGCTCAGCATCTCTAAGAAACACAATTTCAGAAAGTTCCCATTATTCTAATTGGAAGCTGCTGAAAACTTTTTGGCATAAAGCACAGAGTCAGTGCCAAGCTTTATTAAGTATGACTTAAATGCATTAGATTAGAAAGCACTCCATTTTGCTGGTTGTTTCCCTGATTTCCTTGGCTTCTCCATTCATTTTCTCTGCTTCTCTCCCTATCTGCCTACTCCTCATACTGGGTTAGTGAATCTTCAGAGAAGCCTTTTTTTGATATGAAGGGTTGAATAACAAATCCAGGATTCTAAAGAATAACAAACAAAACCATCCCTTTAAACGTCTGTGTAACCATCAATCCATTATCTCTTAGCTGTGACCCAGGTCCCTCACCCTCCTCCCCTCTGCACTTCATAAATATAGTCGCATCACTTGGCTTTGCCCATATTCCATATTGTTGTTCAGTCCTTTCAACTGTGTCCAACTCTTCATGACCTCATTTAGAGTTTTCTTGACAAGGATACTGGAGTGGTTTGTCATTTCCTTCTTCAACTCATTTTACAGATGAGGAAACTGAGGCAAATAGGGTGAAGTGTCTTGCCCACAGTCTCACAGTTAGTAAGTGTCTGAGGTTGGATTTGAACTCAGGTCTTCCTGACTCCAAGCCCAGCATTCTGTCCACTGCAACACCTAGCTTCCTCCACATTCCTTTATAAAATGTTATTTGTCATGGAAAGGAGATTTAATAATAATTGACATTATATGCATAGCACTTTAAGGTTTGCAAAGCACTTTAAATGAATCACCTTTATTGATCCTCCCAACATCTCAGTGAGTCAGGGAACAAGTTTTATTATTCAGGTGTTACTGACAAGGGAAATGAAGTTTGGAGAAATTAGGTGACTTGCCCAAGGTCACACAGCTGATACTCATCAGAGGAACTTGAACCAAGATCTCTCCTAACTTTAAGTCCAGAGAACTTTTTCTCTAATAATAGGTAACATTTATATGGAGTTCTAAGGTTTGCAAAGTTCTTCCACAGTGTGTAAGGCACTGAGCTTCCTGACTCCAGACCACAGATTACATACTAGCTATAAATTTCAGGGCAAGTTTCTTAATTTCTATATCCATCAATTTCTTCATCTATAAAATAGGGATAATAGGGGTGGCTAGGTGGTGAAGTGAATAGCGCACCGGCCCTGGAGTCAGGAGGACCTGAGTTCAAATCTGACCTCAGACACTTAATATTAGCCCTGTGACCTTGGGTAAGTCATTTAACCCAAATTGCCCTGCTTTCCCCTCTCCAAAAAGCAAAAAACAAACAAAAATGGGGATAATAGTAATAGCTCCCAGGATTGTTTCAAGGATAAAATAAGATAATACTGGTAAAGTGTTTTACAAACCTTAAAGTATTATATAAATGTTAGTTATCATTAATGATTATTATTTCATTGAATTCTCCCAATAACCCTTTGAGATAGCTTCTAGGTACTATTTTTATATAGCCCCATCTTATATATGTAATATATCGAATTGCTACATTAATTTTTGTTAACCATTTTAATGAATAATTTATTGTTATAATTTATTAATTGCATTACTTAATAATTGTATTTGTTTATTTTATAATCTACTGTTTATTATTTATTTTAATAATTTATTGTTAATAAAATAATTTTAATTGTTAAATAATTGTTAATAAAATACTTATAATTGTTAATAAAAACAATGTATCAGTTTATTTTAATTAGCTAATAATTCATTGGTTATTGCTCAATGTTAATTAATTTGTATGTATTTTTATATATCCCATTTTATAAGTGAAGAAACACTGAGAGCTATTAGGGCTACACAACTTATAGGAGTCTGGGGTGAGATTGGAACTCATATCTTACTCACCAGAAGTCCAGTGGTGCCACTCTACCACCTTGATGCTTGTGTTTTACCATGTTGTCCCCTTTGACTTTTCAGAGAGTTTTGAACATGCTTTGGAGCAGAGAAGGTAAAAGGGAATTTGTTTCTCTGCTTTTCAGTATGACTTATTAAGGGGTGGGGGGGTGGAACTCATTTCATTACATAATCTAGTGTGTTCTCCCTAAGGATTTTTTATTTCTTTGAAAAAAATTTGTTTTCTTCTTGAATTTAATGAATATTAAAAAAGAACATTTTGATATACAAAGCAAATTTTCTAATTTCTTTTTTTATTGACAAAGCAGAATTGAAAAAGAGGACTATACACGAAACTGTGAGTCTCCATCATACATAGCTTACTTCTCCCTTAAGAGTATAGAATAAGGACAGATGGAGTGAGACATGCCTATAACCTCTGCTATTTGGGAGACTGAGGTTAGTGCATTGCTTGGGTGTGTTAGCATGAACTGCAGTAGGCTAAACTCACTGGGTATCTGAACTAAATATGGCATTAGTATGGTTTACTCCTGAGAGCAGAGTAGGGCATGAGATTGCCTAAGGAGGGAAGAGCTGGCCCAGATCAGAAATGGAGCAGGTCAAAGCTCTCATGTTCATCACGGTGGGATCTGGCTGGTGAGTAGCCCCCGTACTTTTAGTCTTAGTGAAATAGGGATACTCATTCTTAAAATAAACACACATACAGAGAGAGACAGAGAGACAGACAGAGAGGCACAGAGAGACAGACAGAAAGACAGAGAGAGGAGAGAGAGAGAGAGAGAAAGACAGAGAGAGGAGAGAGGGGGAGAGAGAGAGAGAGAAAGAGAGAGAGAGAGAGAGAGAGAGAGAGAGAGAGAGAGAGAGAGAGAGAGAAGAGAGGAGAGACAGACAGACAGAGACACATACAGAGGAAGACAGAGAGAGAGAATCCAACAATAAAATATCTTGGCCATTTCCCCATAACAGGAATGAGGCAGTAGGTCCTACCTTTGATATCACAGGAAGAAGTGGGGAAATGGTGGGTGGGTATCTCATTGTAACGTATATTTCTTATTTTTTTTTGGAGGGCAATTGGGGTTAAGTAACTTGCCCAAGGTCACATGGCTAGGTTTTTGTTTGTGTGTGTTAAGTGTCTGAGGCCGGATCCGAACTCAGGTCCGTCTGACTCCAGGGCTGGCACTCTACTCACTGCACCAACTAGCTGCCCCTCATTATATACTTTTAAAGGAGGAGCAAATTGTGTATGGTGGGAAAGTCACAGTTTCACAGAGAATCCTCTTAGAGGAAGGAGATATATTCTATATAAAGAAGAGATTGCCTCTGATGCAGATAACTTCATAAGATAATAATAGCTAGCATTTAAGTGCTTTTAAGGTTTACAAAGCATTTTACATATTTTATGCCTCACCTACAGTCTTTATTTATTTGATCCTCACAACAATCCTGTGAGGTAAGTTTGTAGTATCCTCATTTTATGGATAAGAAAATTGGGGCCAGAAGAAGTTCAGACTTGCCCAGAACCACACAGCAAGTAAGTGTCTGAGGTAGGATTTGAACTTAGGTCTTTCTGACTTCAAGTATAACACTGTGATTATCAAGGCAAACTTGATAGGGTTTCCTTTTTCACACAGAGACCAAAACTCCCAAATCAACCTTAGGGATCTGGATCTGCCTAAACCATAAGAAGTCAGAAACACTATGCTATCTTACCTCTGTCCTAGGTGCTGAACTTGAACTTCCTGTCCATCATTAAGACTATAGAGAAGCCAACACTCAGATCCAATATACTTAACCTTGAAGCCCTTTATTCATTGACATTTAAACCAACTCTTTAAAAATAACAGAGGTGTGAAAATCTCTGTGCCATAACGTTTATATTTTTAGTTCCAGTAAATAAATGGAGACTATGTAGCAAGTAACTCTAGCCTATCACAAATAACATAGGACTCTGATGTGGTGTTGCAGGGCTGTATACAGCTAAGTTTAAGGGATTACATAACTTCATTTCTAAGACCTCAAATTCATCAAAATAAGGAACAGAGAGGGCACTTAGCAGCAAATTTTCACTTATATATTTAATGCTGCATGGGAAACAGGTGTCAAAGTTCCTACCTCAGGTATGCCAAATTACTCTCCCTAGAAACTCATTTTTTCTTAGTGTTCCATTTCATTAGTGTGAAGACTATGGACATTACAAATTGCCAAAACTTAGCCTGGTGGATCCACATGAAATTGGTGGAAACAAGAGATTGATAATAAAGCAGAAGTTACTTAGGTACTTTTGAGAACACCAGCACGTTGAATTTCCATGGGACTTAATGGTTCCTACTTCTGCCTGTGCCCTTGCACAAAGATGAATTTCCAGAGGCTTCAATGATTCCTCTTTTGAGGAAGATTTAATTCTATTCTATTTATCTAGTTATTTATATAGGGCTGATATTATAATACTTAGAATTTATTCATTAGTGACTTGGAGGCTCCTTCCATAGTAAAAATAAAAGATTAGCTTGGGAAGACTAACAGAAACAAGAAAGGGATTATTGCTAATGCAGAATTTTGTACAAGGGCTTTCATGAAATGTAAGTAGGAAAAGTCTGTGAAGTCTTTGAACCAAAGGAGTCAGGGGAATATAGAAACACGGATGGTTAGAATTGAAAAAAAAAACAAACAAACCAAACCTTAGATAACATCTAGTCCAAGCCCTTCATTTCACAGATGAGGAAACTGAAGTGCATAAAGGTTAAGTGACTAAAGGTCCCACAGCTTATTATTGGAAGAAATGGAAAAATAATTTGGGTCACTTGACTCTTCATCCAATACTCTTTTTACTACACATGACTGCTTCATTGGTTTTACTGTGGCATCTAGTCAGGTTGATGAATACTGACTTGTAAATAATCCTACAGTGAACTTAGGGAAGGGAAATTAGTGAGTAGAGAGTAAGAAAACATGCTCAGTTTCTCCTCTGAATTCCATTTTGGTTGAGTTTCCATATATGAGAGTACTTTTCCTCTGGTAGGTAAGAAAATGCTTATATTCTCCTGACTTGTGACATGGGGAACTGGTGAAAGAAGTGGGGATGACTGAGAAGAGATGAGAGGTGACATTAATAAAGTCAAGTAGAATCACCTTTTATAGGATGATTTAAACTTTTGAGAACTAATGACGATAACAGGTTACTTTCCATGTTACTCTAGCCCTTCTTATTTGTAACAGAATTTTACTGGTATCTTTGATATTTACTAGTGTGACATATTTGTCATGGTTATAAATCTACAGAATCTCAGTTTTTCTGATATTTGTGTTCTCTCCAATGGCAGCTGTTGCTGATTTAGGAAAGGGTGGTTCTATACCTCCTGGTTGTAACAGACTTGTGTCCTCTTTGATACAAATGACTAGGATTTTAATGCATATCATCTAACTACAAAGAAAGTGTTGTAATAGAAAGGTACAAAGATAAATAGGAGTTGGTCCCTGATCTCAAGGAACTTACAATGTAGTAGGGGCAATAAAATACATAGATAAGTATAATACGAAGTAGAATATGATAATCTCATAAGAAATGTACAAAGCAGTTATAAAATGGCTAAAAAAGTTTATGATATATTGATGTAGTGGAATACTATAGCACTGTAAAAAATGATAAGTGGGACAATTTGGAAAACTTGCATGGATTTATATTAACTGATGAAGATTGAAGTGAACAGACCCAGGAGAATAATTTTTACTTAAACATTTCAAAAACAAACAACTTTCAAACCTAGCCATGTAACTTTGGGCAAGTTACTTAACCCCAATTGCCCTCCAAAAAGCAAACAAACAAACAAACAAAAAACAAAAAAAAAACCCAAAACAAAAAAACTTTGAAAGACTCAATAATTTTGATCAATGCAATGCCCAATCATGATTCCAGAGGACTGATGATGAAGAATACTACCCACCTCCTTACAAGAAGGCAATGGACTAAATATGCAGAAGGAGACATATATTTATGTCTAATGTAGGAATTTTTATTGTTTGACTTTTCTTATTTGTTACAAGGATTGTTTTTTCTTTTCTTTTTTTAATTGAGGGGGTGAGGAGGAGAGAAAATAAACACTTAAATTAATCATTAATTGAAAAAATGTTTAAAAATTAGCTGGAAGATAGAGATCATTTTTAGTTCAAGGAACTGAGCATTGGGGAAAGCTGCATGTGATTCAGGCAGTGGTCAGTCTAGCACCTTTTCTAAGTGTCAGGGGATATTTATAAATGATGGTTTGCATTACTACAAGGAAAGGTAGAACTCCTGTTTTCTGAGATAGTGACAGCTGCTATGTGGGGGAATTGTTTCCTCACCCCCACCCCCTCTTACCTCATCACACAAATTACAGAGAATCTGAGATCAGGTGATTCAGTACCATAGCCAGCAATCTGGACACTGCTGAAGGATGACACTCGTCTGTGGTTGTTCTAATTTTCTCATATAGAATTGCTAATCATACAAAAGAAGTAAAGTTGTGAGCAAACAAACTAAAAGTATTAGCATTAATGATACCAGGGCAATTTACTTGTTTTCACAATTCATCTTTCATGATAATAATTGTCTAGTCTAGATCAAAGAGGAGGACCAAAGTTAATACCGTTAAACATGTTTAATAAATATTTAATAAGTGGCTACTCTGTACAAGACATTGTACTTTTGACTTCATCTGTCTTTTTTCCTATCCTTTCTTGGTTGATTGGATTGTATAGTGATTACTTCTAAAGGGAATTCCTACTTTTCCATACCTTATCACAAGGTTGGGGCGGGGGAACCCTTGGAAGTCAAGATGATCTGAGAATGGGAAGGGTGTAAGCATTTATTTAGCACCTACTATGTGCCAGGCACTGCGGTAACTGCTTTGTAAATATTATTCCATTTCAGCCTCAAGCAACCCTGGGATATAGGTTCTATTATTATCCACAGTTTACAGTTGAGGAAACTGAGTAAGCCAGAGGCTAAATGACTTTCCACATAAGCTACTGTCTGGGGTCAGATTTGGATTTCTATCTTTCTGACTTCCAGACCCAGTGCTCTATCCACTATACCATCTAACTACCATTATTAGTTGTATTATTATTTCCACTTTACAGACAAAGAAACTGAGAGTAAGACATATTAAGTGACTTACTCATAGTCTCAACCAGTAAGTGTCAGAATTAGGATTTAAATATATATAGGTCCCTTGACTCCTAGACCAGCACATCCTGTAGAGCAATATGCAGTCTCTAATAGACTATGCCAGAGGTGGGGAACCTGCTACCTCAAGGTCACACATGGCCTTCTAGGTCCTTGGGTGTGGCCTTTTAGCTGAGTCCAAATTTTACAGAACAAATCCTTTTATCCTATCAAGTTCATAGGAAAGGGTATCACTCTTCCTTCCTCAAACCAACCTCTTCACCTGTTCTCTGTATTCCATCCCTTCTCATTTCCCTTGAGATTTCCTTCCCACAATGCTCTCCTTCCTCTTAAATCTGTCCCTCTTCATGGGCTCTTTGGTTCAACACATAGGCCTCCCCTCTTATAGAATTATTCCTTAATCCCTTCTCTTCCTCTGCCTCCTCAAAGTGGGGATCCCTGCCTCTACTTCCTTTCCTAACTGCCGACAATCTGGTTTCTTCTTTGACCTTCTCTCTGTGCAGATAAAGCCTATTCATCCTTTAAGACCCAGATCATATTCCACTTCCTCTGTGAAGTCTCTCAGACTGTCCCTGTTCATAGTGATCTCTATTTCTGCTCTGAATGTATAACACTCTATACTATTCACTTGTTAGTGAATAATGTACTGGCTTGTGAAATCTCATTACTTATTTGTTCATGTACATTTGACTACTCTCTTCATCTCAACAGTTTGAGGGCTGGGACCAAGTTGTAATCTTGTTTCTATTCTCCTGAAGCATCTAGCATAGTGCCATATATAATGAGTTTTAATTTAATCAATTAATATTTGTTAATTGTTTGAAATTGATTATCCAAATGTTACTAGTGATCTCTTTATAAAACCAGATGAGCCTTATAGTATAACTGACTTCACTTATCCTTTCTGATACATGAAAGAATACTGACCCTGCCTTGAAATGTTCCTCCATTGGCTTGTAGATTGCTGAACTTTCTGATTCTCCTATCTTTCTGGTTCTTGATAAAAAACTTGTTTGATTGATTGATATTCTCTCATACATTGTTGGATGACTCACTGAGGTAAAAAGCAAAGAATTTAAGGAAATTCTTTCTGCTCTCTGAATATAGCCTCCTTCCCCTGCCCTGTCCCTGTCTCTACTTCCTTTGAAGTGCTATGTACATCAGATATTAATTCAGGATGCCTTGGGATCAGTTAAGGGAAATGGCATCTTGTGGCACCTCCTCCCAGTTCCAGTGAACCAAAATCTACCTTGTCTGTATTAGCAGAAACTGCCTTTGTTACCAGGGCACCTGGAGTTCTTACCACAAACAGGAATCTATTAGAGAAAAAAATCTCCTTCTGTGTAAAACCTTAAACAATAGATACCATAAATAGCTCTACTATTTTTTATGGAGAATTTGCCTTCCAAGCCTGCTGTGGGTTGTTTGTCTTGTTCATAAATACCTCCACTAACAGCATATCATGTTACTGACAATGTTATTCAAACAGTATTCCGAATAAGGATAATTGTTACTTGTAAAATTACTGCAAGCTGATTTCTCATTAAAGTTTCATTAATTCTTTTCCTGCCTGTGTTAAATCGGATACTTTCAAAAGTATATCACTCTATTTTATTTCCATTACCATTGCCCTCCATATTAATAGCTTTGAAATGCGTTAGGACATTTGTATGGTCAATGATGAAAATGGAACACAGCTCTGCCAGGCTAAAATAAATATCCCAACATGGTACTTTGCAATCCTCTCCACATTTTGTAGGTAACAGCAGGCCTTAGTTAAAGTTAAAGGTGATAAATTACCATTCTTTTGGAAAGGCAAATGATGCTATCTATATTAGTGTTTCTTGGATCTTGCTTCTGTCTTTTGACTGAGTAGACATCTGGGAATAATCCCTGTGTTATCATTATTTCCTTATCCTGAATTCTTACCTGTTTGACCTTAGTCTTGTTTGGAGATTGAGTCTTTCAAGAATGAGGTAGACAGGCCCTAGAAAAATAACTCTCTAGGCTTCATGTCTTGGCTCAAGTAGAACCAGACCCTTAGACTCCATTGTCCCACCTGGTCTGTTCTTAAATTGCAGGTTCTCTGTGCAGGCAGGGATTTCACAAGTATTTATTATTTTCATTCTGAGTACCTTTGGATTTGTTCTCCACCCATTACCTTGGAACTATTCTCCTCTCCTCTGATGGTGATGACACCCTAATAAGGTGCACTTGAAGTGATTTAAAATGCAAGGAGAGGGGAGATCAGCTGTCTCACCATCACACCTGTCTGTGTTCACATTTTCTCATTCCCCTGCTGTGGTCTAATTACATAATTGGTGGGCTACGAAAGGTGGATGTCTTTATATCCCCAGAGTGAAGCATCCTTATTAGCAGAACTTCCATTCCAGGGTGGGGGGGTTTGAACCAAATGTGAGGTGCCATTGTTTTAACATAATGAAAAATGCAGTGACATCAAGGAGTTGCAATAGTCCCCATCATTCATCCTTTCAAGCTGTGCAAGTATATTTAGTAAACTAATAGAGTAATCAGGGAGAACAAAGACAGACTGCTCTATTATTCAGGTTATTATGGAATCAGCAATGTTGACTTTCTTATTATAGTTTTCCAATTAGGGAGAGAGCCACAGCAATAGCCCAGCTTTGGGTCTCCCAGGAGATGCCTGAAATTTTACATGCAACTTAAGAGATAGATAGAGTTATCAGTGCTAGGACTTGCTCTAATCTTCCCTTTTCGCCAAGGGATTAGGTGTAGGGTTGTGGATTTGCAGTTTTAATCAGAGAAGCCGCTGGAACTTTCATCATCGCAGCTGAATTATGCTGTTGGCTTTCTCCACCCCAGTCCCCTAGCTTAGTGATGGAGCGTGTCACTGGATCCCATCTCACCCAAGCTTCTGGGCTTTTATGGCTTTGTGGGAATTGGCAATCATTTAGGCAGCTGTTTCTTGCTCTGAGGCTAATGAACCTTCCCTCCATGCCTGCAATATGCCACTACCACATAAGGGGAAGGAATCCCTGGAAGAGTGAGAGGCTTAGCTTAAAGAAAGTACCATGGGGCTGGCAGCTGAGATCATGGGTCAAAATCCTTGTATGAGCCCTAACAATGGCAAGGCAGGTTTTGTTCCAGTTCCAATTGCTCAGCGCATGTATCATGCACGTTCTTGGGCTCTGTTTGGGATGGATAAGGATGGTATTGACATAGCAACTAAATTAATTCTGTGTCAAGGGAATCCTTGTTTATCTGGGCTAGGGATAGAGGTTTGAAGAAGTGTAGGCTCTAAGCATCTTTCCCACATGAGACTGTTACTATTACCTTTCCCTGGCATTTCAATGTTAGCATTCTACCCTCGTCTGGCCCTTCCCTATTTGTCTAACCTTATCTCCTTGGCAGATACTATTGGCAGCACCTACCCTACACTTTAGTCAAGCTGTCCTCCCGGCAAAGCAGAGTGTGCTCATTCCTGCTTCCTCTCATGCTGTTTCCCTTCAGAGGAATACCCTCCTTCTCCTCCTTCTCCTCCTCCTCCTCCTCCTCCTCCCCCTCTCCCTCCTCTTCCTCCTCCTTTTCTTCCTCCTCACCTCCACTAATCTTAGTCTTACTGAATGAATTAGGTCCAACTCAAATGCTTTCTTCTTCATGAAGCTCCCTCCAATGTCATCAGCTTGTGCCAACCTTTCCCTTAGATGAACTGCAGCAACATATCAACTGAACCAGTTAATTTAGGGCCAAAGGATATAGGATCAGAGTCAGAATTAGAATCACCAAATGTTGGGATCAGAAAGGATCTCAGAGAGCATTTCAGTTCCCATGGCAGTTTTTCAGATACAGAAACTGAGGATCAGAGAAGCCTAAGATCATACAGTGAATAGCAAAGTTGAAGTTGGAACCCAGACCTGATTCTTAATTCATTATCCTTTGTTCTACTGTATTTCACTTGTTCATTTACTCTAGCAAGGGTTTCTCTCTCTCTCTCTCTCTCTCTCTCTCTCTCTCTCTCTCTCTCTCTCTCTCCCCCTCCCTCCCTCATCTCTCTGTCCCTCTCTGTCTCTGTCTCTCTGTCTGTCTCTGTCCCTCCCTCTCTTTATCTCCCCCACCAGTCATCATCATTTGGTGAAAGCAGGTCAATCTCATCCTCCAAACAATGACTCTCAGAGCTCAAAGAGACCTTATGGGCCATCCAGTCCAACCTGGGTCTTCCCTTCTCTGAGTTACTGCCCTTCCCCTTTCAACTCCAGTTCCTTCAAATCAATGATCAACATATTGATGAGTCCCTTTGCTTTCTGGGAACAATCTTCTGAAAAGACTCCAAATAATTTGTTAATGTTCCTCCTAAAATGCAATGCCCCAAATGAATCCAATAGTTCTAATTTGGTCTGACCAGAACAGAATACAATAGGACTATCAGTTCCTTCCTTCTGGACACTGTGCTACTTATTTATTCAGCCCAAGAATGAATTCACTGTCAGGGAACACCTCAACACTGCCCCCCCAAAAGACCCAAAACAACTCCTTGTCTTATACTGCTCACTCATGTTGAGCTGAGAGTGAAATAAAACTTCTAGTTTTTTTCACATGAAATGTTCTCAACATGTTTCCCAATACACCCAGTTGATTTTTTTGAACCTAGGTGCAAGGCTTGATATTTGTGGCACAATGGAGAAAATACTGCCCTTGGACTGAGGAAGAACTGTGTTCCAATCCCACCATTCACTTAAACTTTGTCAACTTCAGTTTCCTCATCTATAAAACGGGGATAATAATATCATCTATCACAGAGGGTGTTGCAGGATCAAATGAGATAATACATGTTGCAAACTTGCAAGCACTAGATTAATGTTAACTGCTGCCTTATTATATTATTAGCCCATTATTCTGACCTGTCAGGAAGTTTCTGAATCCTAATTCTGTGATCCAACATGCTGGCCATTGCTCCCAGCTTTGTGCCATTAGCAAATTTGATAAACACACCAGCTATAAGTTCAACCAAGTCATTGATAGGGTCAAGGCTATGTAGTGTCTGCCTTCAGTGGGAAGCAGCTAGCCAGGCAAAGCCTATGGCTCATAACTAACTCTTGGTGAAGATCTAGCTTAGGGTCCCATATAGATCATCATTTAATAAATGGGCTTGATAATGACATTGCCAGGTGAATTCATTCCACCCATTTGTACTTCTGCAGAGAAATGGGGGATGACCGTCACAGGGTACACCCACCAGGAACTCAGCTCCATTCCCTCAACCCTATTCTGTCTGTATGTTTCCATGTGAAATTCTCAGGACTAGAGACCAAAAGACAGCACAAAAGTAAAAAAAAATAAAGGATGGGTTTGAATGACTCAAGGGGAGCAATCCTAATCCCTTGACAAGGTGAGTCAGCCTGTGGTAAGCACCTCTAATCCCTCCATTTACCAATATGAACCAAATCTGAATTTTATCCCCAAATCTAATGTTTCAGTTTTACAGACATATCCCTTTTTGCTTTTCAAGCTGCTGGCTTGACAGAGATAGGATGTCCCAGATTTTTTTGAGATGTTGTTTGATCCCAACTGTAGAGAGAAGATAGACATCTTTGGGCAAATATTTTGTATGATTTTGGCAATTTGATTTCATCTGTATTTAAAAATCATAGGATGATAGATTTAGAGCTGGAAGAGAGTGATTAAGTCATCTAGTCCAGTCCCTTCATTAACTATGAGGAGCTGGAGCCCAGAGAAGGGCAATGACTTAATCAAGGCAACAGGGACAGAAAGAAAAGCCAAGATTTGAACCTGAAGACTCCTATTACAAATTCAGCACTCCTACCAGGTGCCATACTGCCTCCTGGTTATTCTTTTCCATGGAATACATGAATGCTTGATGACTTGAACTCAAAGGTCTCTATGTGTTTTTGTATTATTGCCCTACTGATCTTTGGGTATCAAACTCCTTATTTACAATTTAATTCTGTTCTTTCCAGTACAAAGATTATTCCTCTTGGAAGATAAAAATTCTAGAGATCTCACTGATTTGGAAATCATCTTCAGTGGTGCAGAAGGCATCCTGGCCCAGACTTCCCATACCATGTGACTCTTGATCAGGACAAATTAAAGTGTATTGATGGGCTAAAAATAATGTGATTCTTAGCATCTTTTCTCTTCCCTACTTCTCTGTCCTATGATAGTCAAAGGGGCTTGTTATCAACACAACCAATCCTATCCCCATCCACCAATAATTCTCCCCTATTTTTCCCACTCCCTCTACTATTCAAGTTCTCGTCTTCACATTTTTGAGTCAAGTGTTGGCCCCTCAGGGAAGTTATAACCTGACCACTATCAGGGCACTCAAAATAGCAGTTCCTCAGGTGTCAATGGAAAAATTCTCCTCCTTCCCATCCCACCCAAGCATGGGAGTCATTTCTAGTCATCTTGATCTATATCTTGCCACTGGACCCAGATGGCTCTGGAGGAGAAAGTGAGGCTGGTGACTTTGCACAGCCCTGCTTCACTTAAATCCAAGTCACTTGCAAATTATGTCATCACCTCCCTGACATCATGGTCTTCTTTGAGAACAAAGGACAAATAACAACTCTAGCATACCCACTCCCAGTGCCTTTTAATTGAGATGAAGCAGACTGAGTCTCACAGGATGGGCAGGTATGAGTGGTTGTAGTCTGCATCTTGGAACTAATCATATTCTTTTCCTCAAACTCACACCTTTTCCAGACTTCCTGATTTCTGTCACTGTCATTGCCATCCAGTTCTTATGACTTCAATGTCATTTCTGGCTCATCTCTATCACTCATTCTATGAGTCCAATCTTATTTATACCTCCACAGCTTCCTGGCATCTCTCCCCTTCTTCCTGATCACAATCAACACCTTAGTTCAGGTCCTCATCAACTCTTGCTTGGACTACTACTATAGTAGTCCATTGCAGTAATTAATAACCTTGTCTCATCTAATGATTTTCTTAAAGTACAGATCTGACTATGTCATCTCTTACTCAATAAACTCCAGTGGCTCCCTATTATTTCCAGGATCAAATGTTATGTTATCCATTTTTAATTTTTGTGGGTGAGTTTTATAGTATATAATTTAGTGCAGTAATATATTATATAACTAATAAATGATTGAGATACATATAATAGATATTATATTTTTGGTATAGTGGAAAGAATGCTGACCTTGGAGTAGGAAAGACCTACTTCTACCTTGGTTATAAGTGGCATAACTCTGGACAAATTATTTAATCTCTTGGGGGTTAAATGGGGGCACACTAAAATGAATTTTTTACAGATAAGAATACATGATCAAAAAAATTTCTAGGTCACTGACATAGACTATTTATTTTTTTGGGAGGGGGGCAGAGAGCACAGTGATTTCTGATTCATACTGTTTATAGTTTCATTGTGCTCTCTCCAAATCCTGAATATCATCAGATTCCTAGCTGTATAACCTTATAGATTAGCTCTTGTTCTGACCCTTCATTTCTAAGTGAGGAAACGGAAGCTTAGGAGAGGGGAAGTGTGCTAAGATCGAGTTAAATAGAACTAAGACTAGAACCTAGGCCTCCTGTTTCTCAGACCCATGCTGTTTTCATTGCACCAACTCCCTCTAATCCAGAAAATGATCCAGCCAGGAAATACAAGCTATGTTTTTCTCTTCCCAGAGCAACCTAAGCCCTTCTACTTTGTGGAACAAATTAGCACTTGCATAAATTATGCCATGATTTTCCAATAATCCATAGGCATCCCCAGTCTCCAAGATTCTTGTCCATCTTTGAAGGCACTGAAGAAATCAATTCCAATTTTATCCTTTCAGCTGAATGCTCATTGGGAAGCATGGGTGAGAAGTGAGCCCATTATCAGTAATAGGAACCACTGCTTGGAAAATGACATTTGATCCATGTAACCAAATGATAGTTATAAGCCACAATTACAGACATCATGTTTTCTCTACTATGCCTTGCAAATCTGGTGGTTTCCATCCGTGTAATACAAAGGATGGGACCCAGTGGAATACTCTTTTAATTATTTACATTCGATGAAGACTAAAATAATGCAAGGCTGTATTACTGTGCTTTAGTTAGAGAGAGATGAGGAAAATTTCTCTCACATGAAAATTATTTCTACTTAGAGGATATTATATTTTTCCTTGCTCTTGAGTACATAAACAATCTTTTCTTAGGGGAGCAACTTTCAGGCAGGTTTTTGAGGTATTCAAGTCAGTCACTGCTACCATGTTCCCCTCACCACCACCTGTAGGACCCCCAAAAGTTTGTGTTCTCCTGGCACAGCCTTAATGATAAAGGATGACACATGTATCACCCTTTAAGGTTTGCAAAGCATTTCACATATATTATTTCACTTGATCCTTGATAAAATCCCAAATGTTAAACTACAGACACCATTATTCTCATTTAACAAATAAGTAAACTGATGCTTGAGGAGATTAAATAACTTGTCAGTGGTTGCTCAGCTTATAAATGTTGGAGATGGGATTCAAACCCAGGTTGTCCTGGCCCCAAGAAATCTTCCTGGCCTCAAGATCTGAAATCTAACCACTAGATCCCATCTTTAATGACTAGGCTCAAATGCTTGTTATAATATCTTTTTTCTTTGACCAGATCTATGATTTTGTAGATGGGAATAAATGTACTATGAGAGACAGACAGACAGAGACAGAGACAGACAGAAACAAAGAGAAAGACAAAGAGAGACAGAGACACACATAGAGAGACAGAGGCAGACAGAGACAGAGAGATGGAGAGAGACAGAGACAGAGAGAAAAACAGAGAGGCAGAAACAGAAAGATAGAGCCAGAGAGAGAGAGGGAGAGAGAGACAGAAAGAGATAGAGACAGAGATATAGAGCCAGAAAGACAGAGACAGAGACAGAGAGACAGACAGAAAGACAGAGACAGAAAGCAGAGACTGAGAGAGAGACAGAGAGATAGAGACAGAGAGGCAGAGACAGAGCCAGAAAGGCACAGACATACAGACAGAGAGACAGAGACAGAGAGAGTGTCTTTCTGCCATTTACTTCCCTCTAACTCCCCAAAGCAGAGCCATAATTTTCAAGGGCAAATGAGACTTTACCCTTGGGTGCCAACATGGATGTATGGGGAACACACTTCCTTTTCACAACAATTGCCTTATCCATATCTCCTCTCTGACTAAATACTGTCTGATTACCTCTAGGCTACCATATCACTGATTACTCATTTTCTGGTCCTACCTTCTCCACAAGACCTGCAGGTATAAGGACAGACTTTCTGGTGGAATGGGTTCTCTCCCTCCCAATAAGGAGGAAGGAAGGAAGGAAAAGCCCTTGTATTACATAAGCAAGATCAAACCAAATTGCCATATGGGACAGTAGCTTAACTGTGGGTCCTAGGAACATTCTACTGATCACTAAAGAGATAGTTGGCAAACAGCTAGAGAAGGAAGGAGTGACTTCAGAGAGCCATCATGTTCCCTGAGATCATGTTAGTCATGACAGACTAACCTAATTTCCTTTTTTGATAAGATTTCTAAACTAGTAGATGGGGAGAGGATGATGTGGATATAGTGACCTATATTACAGTAATTCTTTTGATAAAATACCTCATCTTATTCTTGTGCAAAAGATAAAGATACACAGACCAGATGGATGCCCCAAATTAGAACAGTTGTTAATGGTTCACTATCATTATGTCAATAGGGCTCCAATGGGGATAGCATAGGAATTTGTACCTGGTCCTGTATTAACTTTTTTTTCAATAGCTTAGATAAAGGTATATATGACCAGATTATGTATATATATGACACCAAGTGGGAAGGGATAGCTAACACAATGAATTAGAGTCAGGATCCAAAAAACATTGCACCCTGGAGCATTGGGATGAATCTAATAAAAAATTCAATTGGAATAAATGTAAAACCTTCACTTGGGTGCAAAAAATCAATCTTACAAAGGCATATTTATTGATTAGGTATTTCACAGAACCTTTAGCCTTGCATGAGCCTTCATCAAACCACTAACTTTATTTCCCATTTTCCATGACATTCCCCTTGTGATGAAGTGAAGGCCAAGAACTAACTCTGGATCTAGATTAGAGTACCAGTACTTTGGGCTATGGTCTGACTGTCTTCATTGGAGAAGGGCATCAACTGGGCAGGGTACACTCATAATCACTGCAGCTATTACCCCTCTGCCACAGTGTGTCTACATCTTCCTGTCTCTACCTACTTCGATATCTTTATCTGTGACTTTTGCTTTATTTTTACTTTGGGGAAATTATGGGTTCCTCTGCAGGCCTGTAGTCTTGCTGCTTATCTGCCACTACGGCAACAATATTTGCTGTCTATTCTTCCTG
This sequence comes from Gymnobelideus leadbeateri, assembly GCA_011680675.1. Lineage (NCBI taxonomy): Eukaryota > Metazoa > Chordata > Mammalia > Diprotodontia > Petauridae > Gymnobelideus > Gymnobelideus leadbeateri. The sequence goes on from WOXC01007551.1 coordinate 23,826, forward strand.
AGAATGATCTGCCATATATTTGATTTTCTGTAAAGAGGCAACATTCCTTCCTCTTAATCTAGCATCACTGGCAAAAGCCATAAGCTTTATGAAAAACAGAACCATATTTTAGTGAGCTTTCATATCCTCCACAGTGTAGCTAGGTGACATAGAGCACTAGCCTGGAGTTGTGAAGATCTGAGTTCAAACCTGGCCTCAATCACTTATTAGCTGTGTCACCCTGGGCAAGTCACTTAACCCTGTTTGCCTCAATTTCCTCAACTATAAAATGAGCTGGAGACAGAAATGGCAAACCACTCCAGTATCTTTGCCAATAAAAACCCCAGATGGGGTCATGAAAAGTCTGAAATGGTTCAGCAACGAGAAGTATCTTCCATAGAGTTTAGCACCATGCTTTGCATATATTATATACTAAATAAATATTTTACTAAATAAATATCTGTTAGCTGAATGAATGAAGAGGCAACTATGGACTCTGAATTTTCACTTTTCTACCCAACATGTATTTTTCAAAGAAGAAATAATTCGTATTTACATAGTGCTTTTCTCACCACAATCTTGACAGGTAGATGAAAGTGTCGTAGAGTTAAGGCACCAGAATGCAGTAGAAAGAGGTTTATATTTGGAGTCGATAGCTAAATTCCACTCTGTCACTTGCTATCACCTATGTAATGTGGGTCAAAGTACTTTACATTACTTTACACTTTGGGATCTTGGTTTTCTCATTTGTAAAATGGGAGGTTGCTCTAGATGACCCTATGATGCTAACAGAGGGATTAAATGACTTGTGCATTGGCACATAGCTAGAAAGTCATTTTGCTAGTCTAAGAGTGTCTGAGTTAGGAACAGAACCTAGATTTCTTGACCTTATGTTTGTTGTGGTTTATTTATTTATTTACTGGATTACATTAATTGCTTATCGAATCATATATTTGTCCCATGAACATAGGTGATAACCTTGACATATACAAGGACCTTGGTAGACATGTCTTGGTAGCCAATCAACTGCTGGCTCTGGAGTCGTTGGCATCAATAATAGAAATAATAATAACTTATTGTAACTTCTCCATTTAACTGCGTGTGATAGTCTGAACAACAGACATTCTCAGTCTACTTAATTTTCCTTTAGTGGATGGTTAGACCAAATAAACTCTTAAGTAGCTACAGATATTATCTTGGAGGTTCTGCAATATCCCAGGACTTGATGAAAGGAAGGAAAGGAAATGAGCACTTAAAAGTGCCTACTGCATTCCAGGCACTGTAATAAGCACTTTACAAATATTATTTCTTTGATCCTCAACACAACCCTGTAAGGCAGGTACAATTCTAATCCCTAATTTACAGTCGAGGAAACTGAGGGGGAGAGAGGTTAAGTGACTTGCCCAGGGTCACACAACTAGTAACTATTTGAGGATGGATTTGAACTCAAATTTTCCGATTCCAGAATTAGCCAGAATTGTGAAATCAGCACAACCCTCAAACAAAAGCAAGTCTGGGGCCTCAATTACAGGAATCTCTCTTCAACTTAGAAGTTACCCTGTATTTTCTCCATAATATCTTTTTTTCTTGCTTTTTTTTTTTTGGAGGGCAATTGGGGTTAAGTGACTTGGCCAAAGGCACACAGCTAGTTTTTTTGTATTGTGTCTGAGGCCAGATTTGAACTCAGGTCTTCCCGACTCCAGGGCCGGTGCTCTATTCACTGTGCCACCTAGCTGCCCCTCCATAATATCTTTGACAAATATCTGTGTGTGTGTGCGCACACACACACACACACACACACACACACACACACACACATTTTGCCTCACCTGATATTAATTGGGGGGGAAGGTATTGTTCGTCAAAGTTTTACAAAGTTTACAAAATTTTGTCTTATGTTTAGAAAACCCTCTTGTAAGGAAGTTTTTAAGATGGAATTTTGCTCTATCAACTCAAAGGCTTTAAGAAATAATTAATAAACAGTAATATCTTGTTTTCTGTTTCATTTGTGTGTCAGTAAAAAGGTGGTCTGCTATGTATATATCACTTGAGAAAACCTGTTCCCTACTCATATCCTCATCAAGCAAGCTCTCAATATGTATGTATATAATTCTAATAAAATGTTACATAGATGGGAACTCATGCACATAAATTCATAGTCATTGATTGATGTTTTCTTTTTTTCAAATGCTTTATTAATTCTGGTTTACATCATTCATTTCTGCCAGATTTTGAGTTACAAATTTTCTCCCCATTTTTCTCTTACCCACCACCCCAAAATAGTGGTCCCGCAGGATATCCCCTCCTCCAATCTGCTCTCTCCCCTATCTTCTGCCATACCCCCTTTGACTTTTCCAGTAGGCCATGGTGGATCTCCATGCCCCAGTGCCTGTATATCTTATTTCCCTACTATATGTAAAAGAGTATTAATTATACACACACACACACACACACACACACACACACACACACACACACACACACACATATATAAACATTTGGTTTTAAAACTGAATTCCAGATTTGTTCCCTTCCTCCCTTGTCACCCACCCTTACTGGGAAGATAAGCAATTCAATATAGGTTGTACATGTGTAGCTAATGCAAAACATTATCATAGTAAATATATTGTAAAAGACTTATTATATTTCCCTCCCTCCTATCCCACCTCCCACTTGTTCTATTCTCTACTTTGATCCTGTCCCTTTTCAAAAGTGGGTGCTTCCAAATTCCCTCACCCCCAGCTTGCCCTGCCTTCCATTATCCCCCTTCTCATCCCCTTCCCCCCCTACTCTCCTGCAGGGTGAGATATCCCATTTAGTATGTATGTCATTCTCTTCCTGAGCCAGATTCAATGAGAATAAGGTTGACCCATTCCCTTTTGCCTTCCTATTCTTCCCCTCCATTATAGCCATTTTCCCTTGCCTCTTCTATATGAGATAGTTTACCCCATTCTGTCTCTCCCCATCTCCTCTCATTATATTCCTCTCTCACCTCTTACTTTCACCTTTAAGTACCATCCCTTCCTATTAGATTGGTCCTGTGCCTCTATCTATGTATACCTATAAACATATTTACACACATTTTGATCATGGCTTTCAGGTAGTCCAATAATTTTTAAATTATCTCTCCTGGATCTATTTTCCAGGTCAGTGATTTTCCCATATTTCACATTGCCTTCTATTCTTTCATTTGTTTGGATCTGTTTAACAGCATCTTGATTTCTCAAAAAGTCATTAGCTTCTCTTTGCTCCATTCTAAATCCGAAGGAAAGATTCTCCTCAGTGAGCTTTTGAGATTCTTTTTCCATCTGGCAAATTCAGCTTTTTAAGGCATTCCTCTCCTTATTGCTTTTTTCAGCCTCTTTTGGCATTTGAGTTAGTCTATTTTTTAAGGTGTTATTTTCCTCAGTCAGGCTGTTGACTCTCATTTCATAATCTTCTTGCATCCTTCTCATTTCTCTTCCCAATTTTTCTTCCACTTCTCTTATCTGCTTTTTAAGCCCCTCTATGGCCTGTAACCAGCTCGTATCTTTCTTGGAAGCTTTTGGTGCAGGAGTTCTGCCTTCACTGTCTTCTTCCTATTCCATGCTTTGATCCTTTTTGTCCCCAAAATAGGAGTCTAATGTTGGATTCTTCTATTTGTTTTGCTTCCTTTGCCTGGTCATGTTGCCACTCAATTACTTGACTTTTGGGCTTTTTGCCACAGTAGGACTCTGCCACCAGACAGGGGAGCTTCCATCCCAAACACAGCTGCAGGAGGTATTAGTTGGGTACCCTCTCTGAAGCCTTCACACACTCTGGCAAGCTGGTCACACACCCCAGGACCTCCACCCTAGAGCGAAATCCAGATCCAAGAAGGGTAAAGCAAGAGTGATTACCCCTCAGACTGGTCGCTTGGTCCCCCTCCAGTCTGCAGGCCAGGAGCTGAAGCTGCAAGGTGGCACCAGCTGCGCTGAGGTGTCTCAGCAGGTTCTCGCCCTGGGGGCAAAAGCTGATGCTCTCCCAACTACTGGTCCCAAAGTCCACACTGCACTGACCTCTCACTTTGTCCTTAGCATCTATGTGTTGATAATTCTGGAAACTGCCACAGCTGATCTGAAGTCCCTCCAGCAGGTGGTTGGTCAGGCCTGCCCAGAGGCTAAAATCTCCAGCTCACAGGCCTGGACTCGGCTCCCAGAGTGCTGTGCTGGGTGCTCCCTGCCAGGCTGCCAGGATGTCCTCAGCGGGAAGTTAGCTTCTCTGTGTCATTTTGTGGGTTCTATAGCTCCAACATTTGTCTAGAGTCCCCTTTTACATGAATTGGGGAAGGTAGAAGCTGGAGCTGCAGGGAAGTCCTGTTTCTACTCTGCCATCTTGACTCTGCTCCCCAATTGATGTTTTCTTGATGACTTTTTTTTTAGTATTAATTAAGTCTGAAGTGGTGTTTTTCCCCTCAAACCCCATTGTTCATCATTATGTATACCTTGGTCATACACACAAATAGACAGTAATTTGTTCTAAGAATCTAAAACAAGAGGAAAAGAACAGATTGGATTGTGTATGGAAAATTCCAGAGCTCCTTTAATGATTCCATACTTCTTCTTAAAACCAAGGCCCATGTTTTTAACACACACATTCTATCCATGTTGTATGTTTGTTAGTCATGACTTAGGATGATTGTCAAAGAATTAAAATTGTGTATCACTCAGAGGACACTGGAGAGAGTCATCATGATAGTAAGTAACTACAACATAAAACAAATAAGGATCTGCAAGGAATGACTAGGATAGAGGGGAACATTAAAGAAATGTATAACAAAACCAAAACCAAACCAAACCAAGGTGGGCTGCTTATGTGTTAAGAGCACAGGATAGTAGATGGACAGCCCATGTGCTCCATTGGTATCAGCAAGGTGTCAAGAGAAAGCAATGAAGGCCTCCTAGTATGTTAGATGACCACTCCCTCTAACACACTTGCTGACCTCATGGGAAGACAGGATTAAAAGCCACAGAGGATGAACAAGAATGGTAAGGTTGTGATCTGCCCCATTGGAGGGAATGTTCACATCAGTGAGATCACACACACACACACACACACACACACACACACATTTGAATAAGTGATTAAAAAATAATAACATTTATATAACACTTTGTGTGGGAAGTTTGCTACCTGAAACACATACTTCTGCCTTGTATTGTGATAGCTATGGCAAAAGGACAAGAGTGGTGATTTTAGAATCCTAAGAGCTGGGTTCTAATCCTGGTTCTGCCCCTAGCTTAGCTAAGTGAGCTTGAACAAATTGCTTTAATCTCTCTGTTCCTCAGTTTCCTCCTTTTTCAACTAAGGTGTTGGAGTCAATGGTCTGTAACATTCCTTCAAGCTCTAACTTCTATAGTTCATCCACTTTTGACCTTCCTCTGAGTAATTCAGCTTCAGTCCTTCCTCGTTAGTTACATGGCAATTTACCAAAACAGAAAGGATCTTTGGAAGCACTTAACTCTGTCTTCAAAAAAGAATAGGCCTTCAGCATGAGTTACACAGAATGAAACATGTTCCTTGTTTTCAATTCATACCAATGGAGAGAGTAGCCCATACGTAACAGTCTGCATGCAGGTTATTGAGAGTATAGCCTCTCTCAAACGTCCTAGAAAGTACAGTTTAAAATCTAGGTCAGCAAGCCAGCAGAGATAGCACAGATTAATATTGTTAATGCACCAAATTAAAAACTTTCCCAACTTTTAACTTTTTTCCCAGTTTCTGAAACATTTTCACACTTTCTTATTTGAGCTGTATTACAATCCCTGAGTTATAAATAATTATCCTCATTTTACTAGTGGAGACGTTGAGGCTCAGTGAGTTTCAGTGAGTTACATGGGATCACACAGCTAGTTAGGTAGAGTGAGGGCACTTTCATTTACCTTCCCTCTTAGGTTGCTTGGCAAGAAATGTCCTTGTTTATATCCTCTTGTATGTAGATACTATTGATGCCTTTTTGGTGACCACATCTCAAAGCAGAGCAGTTTAAGTGACCTTGCATGGACATACACTGCTAGAACCAACCTGTCTTCTCCTTTCTAGTCTAGGACCCTTTGGACTTCCTCATTCTGCTTTTTTTTTAAACTAACATCTCTCTTGCTCCATCACTCAGGAAACACCTCAATCCCAACCTCAATCCCTAATCCCAAGTTGGGAGTAACGAAAGGAATTTTACATCCTTGTTAGCTGTTTTTTATATTTTCAAAAAGTTTTAAAAGGAGTCATTCTCACAGGACAGCTAGGTGGCAAAGTGAATAGAACACAACTGGTGAATTGGATTGAAAAATGAGTATCAGGGGCAGCAAGGTGGTGCAGTGAATAGCACATCAACCCTGGAGTCAGGAGGACTAGAGTTCAAACCTGGCCTCAGACACTTGGCACTTAACTAGCTGTGTGACCTTGGGCTAGTCACTTAACCCCAATTGCCTTGCCTTCCCCTCTCCAAAAAGAAAAAAAATAGGAGTCATTCTCATCATTGCTTCAATGCTTCCCAATAATTATCATTGACATTGAAAATATCATTTTATGGTTACAAAGTGCTTTACAAAAATTCTGTCACTTGATCCCTATAACCCTGTGAGTTAGAGCAGGGATGATTAACTGATAAGGAAACAATCTCAAAAGGCTTGACTGACTTGGGCAAGTGACCTCACTTCTATGGACCTCATTTCCTAGAGAGCTTCTGAAGTTTGTTCTAGATCTGAATCTGAGATCCTAGGGGTATATGATCCTTTATGATTTGCCCATGATCACACACCTCTCAAGGGCTAAGGCCTTCCAATCATAAGACTCCCAGAACCTCAGGGCTAGAAAAAAACTGAAGGGTCACCTACTTCAGCTTCTGTTGAAGTTAGACTAAGATCTCTCTTCCTGCAAGCTCTGGACAACTTCACCTTTCATGTAGTCATGGAGCACCAAGTATATTAATCCACATCAATGAGGAGAGTCTTAATGCAAATGAGCTTTGAGCCACAGGTTATACATAAATTGTTCTAGTTCTGGTCAATTAACTCTGCAGAGATTCATACAAGTCTTCCCAGTATTCCAGACTAATTTTTCAGATGAGCAGACTGAGACCCAAGAGGGCAAGTGGACAGTCCAAGACTTCTGATGTTTAAACTCCTCATGTTAAGTTGTCTTTTAACTTAAATAACGGGCTTTTACTCTTCATTCAATGGTTTTCATTAGTACCTAGGTAAATAAAGACAGCAGTGTATGTCCATGCAAGGTCACTTAAACTGCTCTGCTTTGAGATGTGGTCATCAAAAAGGCATCAATAGTATCTACATACAAGAGGATATAAACAAGGACATTTCTTGCCAAGCAACCTAAGAGGGAAGGTAAATGAAAGTGCCCTCACTCTACCTTTAAGGAAATTGATGTGAAGGTGAAGTGGTTTTTTTATGGATTGACTCAGGAGTAGAAGTCAATAAGCTCATAATAAGCCTGGTTTCTCTACCCCACTGGAACATCTGATTAGTTTCTACTAGATGCATAGTCACTAGACCTGTCATCTTTGATTACCCTGCGGCTCCTGCTCTCTGGACCACTTGACTCCAGGGGAGGGAATGCATCACTGAATGAACTGTCTCCTTCTTTTATTCATTGTAGCTGTGACACATGGGACTGATAGAGGAAAGATATTTTCATTTGCCCTCTCTTTGGATTTTTGGCCAGTTGGTGATTCTCTGAGTTAGAAACTTAAGAAAGCATGGTGTAGGGGAAAAAGCTGTGAACTCAGGTGTCAGAAGACCTATATCTGTGTCCTGTATCTGATATCACTTATTAGCTCTGTAAACTTGGGAAAACTATGTCACAGAAACTCCTAATTCAAAAGGGAACCTAAGCCATCATTTAGAATAACCTTTAATTTTGAGCAAGAATTCATTGTATATCCTTGGCAAATGGTTATCCAGCCTAAAGACCTCCAGTGAAGGGGAAACCCTCACTTACCTCCTCAAATAACCACTTCCACTTTAAGACAGCTCTAATTGTTAAGATGGGTAGCTAGGTGGCTCAGTGGACAGAGCACCAGGCCTAGATTCAGTAAGATCTGAGTTCAAATCTAGCCCCAGATAGTTATTAGCTATGTGACTTGGGACAAGTCACGGAATACTGTTTGCCTCAGTTTCCTCATCTGTAAAATGAACTGGAGAAGGAAATGTCAGATCACTCCAGTATCTTGGCCAAGAAAACCCCAAATGGGGTCACAAATAAACTACTGAATAACAACAAATTGTTATGATATTTCCCCTTACATTGAGCCTGAATCTGTCTCTATAATTTCTACTCACTATTTCTAGTTTTGTCTTCTGAGACTAAATAGGACAAGTCTAAACCTTCTTCCTTATGACAGATTTTAAATATACGTAGACAACAGGTATATCCTTTTTAAGTCTTTTCTTCTTCAAGTCTAATATCATTAGTTCCTTTAACTTAGTCATTGTAGGAAATGGTCTCCAGTTCTCTCACCATATTGGCTGCCCTATTTTATATAAATTACAACTCATAGATGTTCTTCCAAAAATGGAGCATCCAGAAGTGAATTGAATCAGTACTTTAAAAGGACAGTGATACTTCATCTTTCAGGGTCTCAATTTCTTCAACTGCAAAATGTGGTGCCCAGATAATCAATACAGTCTTTTTTTCTTTTTTTTTTATTTTCTGAATAGTTTCCTTTAATATTTAAACAAATCCTTTATTAACTCCTGTTTTACATCATTCATTTCTGCCAGATTTTGAGTTACAATCATTTTCTCCCCCTGTTTTTCCCCTACCCACCCTCCCAGAATAGTAGTCCCGCAAGATATCACTTCCTCCAATCTGCTCTCTCCCATACCTTCTCCTATACCCCCTTTGACTTTTCCATTAGAGGAAGGTGAATCTTTGTGTCCCAATGCCTGCACATCTTATCTCCCAATTATAAGCAAAAGAGCATTAATAATAGTATTTATATATATTTGAAACATTTAATCTTAAGACCTTGAATTTCAGATCCATTTCTTTCCTCCCTTGTCACCCATTCCCTCTGGGGAGATAAGTAATTCAGTATATGTTGTACATGTCTAGCTATGCAAAACATTATCATAGTAGATATATTGTACAAGGCTGCTTATAATTCCCTCCCACTCATCCCACCCCCCACCTGGTCCATTCCCTACATGATCCTGTCCCTCTTCTATAGTGGGTACTTCCAACCTCCCCTCCCCCCAAGGATGCCCTCCCATCCATCATCCCTCCTCTCATCCCCATTCCCCCTATTCTGCTGCAGGTTGAGATATCCCATTTAGTATGTATGTCATTCTCTCCCTAAACCAAATTCAATGAGAATGTGGTTTTGCCTTTTGCCTTCCTATTCTCTCCCTCCCTTGCAACCACTTCCCCTTGCTTCTTCTACATGAGATAGTTTACCCTACCCTGTCTCTCCCCATCTCCTCTTGCCACTTTCCTCTCTCACCTCATAATTTCATCCCTTGAGTACTCTCCCTTCCCAACAAAATCAACCTATGCCCTCTATCCATATATAACTGTAACCATATACACACACATTCACATATGTATTCATATGACCACACACCCTTCTTCCATTATTTTCATAGTGAGAAAGATATCATCACTCACAGTTATTGTTTTCCATATAGGAATGTAAATAGTTCAACTTTGATAAGTTCCTTTTGATTTCTTTTCCTGATTACCTTCTCAGGCATCTCTTGCTTCTTGTGTCTGGATGTCAAATTCTCTATTCAATTCTGGTTTTTTCCTCAAGAATGCTTGAAAGTCCTCTATTCCACTGAATGACCATATTTTCCCCTGAAACAAAATACTCAGTTTTGCTGGGTAGGTGACCCTTGGGTTCATGCCCAGCTCTTTTGCCCTCTGGAATATCATATTCCATGCCCTTTGATCCCACAGTGTAGAAGCTGCCAGGTCCTGGGCTATTCTGATTGTGTTTCCACAATATTGAAATTGTTTCTTCATGGCTGCTTGTAGTATTTTCTCCTTGATCTGGGGATTCTGGAACCTGGCTATAATATTCCTGGGAGTTTTCTTTTGGGGATCCTTTTCAGGAGGTGATGGGTGGATTCTTTCAACCTCTATTTTGCCCTCTGGACCTAAAACATCAGGGCAATTTTCCTTGAGAATTTCTTGAAGGGTGATTTCTAGGTTCTTTCTTTGATCATGGCTTTCAGGTAGTCCAATAATTTTTAAATTGTCTCTCCTGGATCTATTTTCCAGGTCAGTGGTTTTTCCCATGAATTATTTCACATTGTCTTCTATTCTTTCATTTGTTTGGATCTGCTTAACAGCATCTTGATTTCTCATAAAGTCATTAGCTTCCATTTGCTCCACTCTAACTCTGAAGGAGTGAATCTCGTCAGTGAACTTTTGAGATTCTTTTTCCATCTGGAAAATTCGACTTTTTAAGTCATTCTTCTCCTCATTTCCCTTTTGGGCTTCCTTTGCCATTTGAGTTAGTCTATTTTTAAGGTGTTCTTTTCCTCAGTCAGGCTGTTGACCCTCATTTCATACTTTTCCTGCATCCTTCTCATTTCTCTTTCCAAAATGTGTGTGTGCTGGCTCCCAGAGCACTGCGCTGGTCCTTCCTGGAGGGCTGCTGGGCTGTCCTCAGTGGGAGGTTAGCTTCTCTGTGTCGTTCTGTGGGTGCTGGGGCTCCAGAAGTTGTTCAGAGTCCCCTTTTACATAATTTGGAGGAAATCTGGGGGCAGGGTGGCTTGGATGAGCTGTTTCTACTCTGCCATCTTGGCCCCGGCCCTCAATACAGTCTTTCAAGCTGCAGTGTTGTACTTCTGCATAATTATGGCTTTTTCTGTCTATGCTGCCTTTGGATATTAATCCCCTTACCTAGTTTTATTTAGATCAGAACCTAGTCCGTTCACAAGTTGCCAAATTAAGGCATCTGATAAACATTTATGTTTCATATGCCCCACTGTGGGGACAACAGGAAGGCTACAATTTCTTAACCTCTTTTTCAATGACCAGGTCAAAGGCTCTTTCCTTCCTGAAATCCATAACCAGTGATATGGAGATTTCTTCCTGATTCCAACTCTCTAGGACTCAAGTGGCAGGAGATTCTGCATGTTTTCTTTCTTTTATTTCCTCTATCTGGATATGATTAAAGAGAAAATATTTTTTAATAAAGATCACATCATGGTACAAGGACATAAATTGTGTTGGTTTTATTCTCTGAGATTAGACTACCAGGAGGCCGACGTTTAAAGCTCCCAGTAGAGAGCACAATTCTGCTTGGTTTCCTACTACAGACTCATTCAACTAATTCCATTTTAGGTCATTGACTGGGAATATCTATGTTGTTTTCTCTTCTCCCTTCTTGATTTCCCTACTCCCCACCACCACCACCAATATCCCTTAATGGTTAGTACAACCCTACCAGGCTGACATTTTAGACAGAGTACTGAGATTTGGTGCCTTTTCCCTAATATGATTTTCATTGATTCAATAAGTTGTTAGTATGACTCTGGGCCTTTTGCTTTTCAGTACCTTTAGAAGGGACTTACCACACGCTTTTGAACCAGTTTTTCTAGAGAAAAACGTATTTTTATATATGTATATATATCTGTTTATTATTGCAACAATTCTGAAAACATCTAGGGATACTTAAAATGAAGGTACAGGAAACAATCTGTCATTTAAAATCAACCAATCAGGCCTCTCCTTCAGAGTGGGTTTTGTTTTCAGTAGCTGTACAGAGAGACTTGTCTTAACCCCACCTCCTTCTTAATGGACATCTGTAGCCTCCTGTATTACTTTGTCACAACCAGAAAATGGGATTTCTCACCTACAGATGGGGAAGAGGGAAAAGGAGAGCGGTGAACATTAGGCTGAAATTACTTGTCAAGTTTGATCAATTCCTAGAAAGCCCAGATCCCCTTTGAAAAGACCCAGTTGATTTTTTTGAAGATAAGTAGGGATAGTCTTACACCTCCTTTGTTTGGTTAAATTGCACGTGTATTCGAGGCATGTTTTCTAAATGAATGACACATTTGCATCTAAATGGTCCATAAATAATTTGATTCTGCCCCAGACAGTGTAATAAACATTCTCCCTTCCCCTCCCCCTACTTCTTCTTGACTCCCTCATTTGGACCTTTGAGATACGGGTGGGTTTATTTTTTCTTCTCCTCACCGCTTTGTGTGTGCTCTTACTTGACAAGGCACTAGGGAAGGAGTACATGAATCTATTAACGATAACCAATCTCCATTACGCCCCAGGTCTTGGGCAAGCAGGCAGATAAATCTTTCATAATGTGCCATTCTTGGTCCTGATGTTTTCCAAGTTAAATAAATAAATAACAGAGGGAGCCCAGTTGCCGAAGTGAGGGCCCCCTCTGACTCTAACTGCTGCTCCAGTGATTCCTTTCCATACCTTGGAGATGGCTCAATGCATTAATTACCATCTGCAAGCTGCTTTTTACAGCAGTATTAAATACCTGGTTCCTCCCAGCTTTAGCCTGGGTGAGGATATTTATAGCACACAAGTGGGTGTAGGGACCCGGATCTCTGTTCTGTGTGAGACTTTATGGTCCTTAGCTCCCAAGTGCTCTCTGCCAAAGAGCAGAAACTCATTTAAAACCCTCTCAGCTCAAAATTCAAGAGGTATAGGATGTAATGATGGTCATTTACAGGTGCCAGTTTCCATTCATCTTTATGTGCCACCACCTGCTACATTCAAATGTTGCCTTTTCTGTTCCTGGTTTCATGAGACTTGTGATTTTTAGCTCTTACTCCTATTTCTTAGGGATCTGCCTGTAGTCTTTGAGAGGTCAAATGACTGTCCCTGGGTCACTCAACCTAAATCAGACTTGACCCCAGGTTTTCTGATTCTTAGGCAGGAAGGCTGTCTCTTTTCAGTCTCTTGGCTGACTCTCAGAACTATACATTGCAGAAGGGGTGCTTCTTTCCTGAGAGTCTCTCATACTGATGAAATCATATCTCTGGTCTAAAAAAAATTCCCCAAATCCTATTTCATACTATTTTTCATGGGGTGTGTGTGTGTGTGTGTGTGTGTGTGTGTGTGTGTGTTGTGTGTGTGTGTGTGTTGTGTGTGTGTGTGTGTAAGAGGTAGGAGAAATATATACACAGTTATCCTGATGTACCTGGGGCTTATAATTACAGGAACATGGGATCATAGATGTGGCTTCTGACATCATCTAATCTAACCCACTCTAATTTACAGCTGAGGAAACTGAGGGCTAGAGAGATGAAATGGCTTTCATGGGAAAATCTGAACTGACAACGTGAGAAAACTAGAGATAATTATTGTTGTTGTACAATAGGTTTTATTTAAGTAGCAAGTTCCCCCAATTCAACAATTGTTTATTAAGTACAGGGTACTGAGCTAGGGTTTGGGGATATCAAAGGCAAATCCAAAGGAATTTCCTGTTCTCAAAGAGTTTATATTCCTTAGTTCACCTGACATGTGACTCATTTCATCAACATTTGATTTAATGAAGTTTTTCAAGACCACATCTGTTCTATAAAGCGAGGTATGCCTAAAAATATTTTGGACCTTCTTGCCTGTGCTTAAGTTTTGTTGATTGTTTTTATATGCTCTTGTTTTTAGAATCAGGTTCTTCATGGGAACTGTCAAGGGACCCTTATAAAGAAACAAGGCATCTCCAGAGATGATGCTTTTGCTTTTGTATCCATAGAGTGCCACAGGAGTCTTTTTTTTTTTTAAAGAGAAATTAGAGCCAGATTGTGAAGAGGTTTTAAATTGTCAAGTAGAGGAGATTGGAGAATTCTTCAAGTTTTTTTTTGGGGGGGTGAGGCAGGGGGATGTGGCTGTTTTATTTTGCAGAGAGGCAGTTGGGGTTAAGTGACTTGCCCAAGGTCATATAGCTAGTAAGGGTCTGAGGTCAGCTTTGAACTCAGGTCCTCCTGACTTACAGGCTGGTTCTATACACTGTGCTGCCTAGCTGCCCCAGGAGTCTTTTAATAAGTGCTTATTGATTCATTGATTGCACAATGCCTGGAATAAACCTTGTCCTTACAGAAGAAATGTGACTGAAGGGGAGCTGAAGTACTCAGGCTTGGAGATTCTGGATCCTAAACAAGAAGAGGTCTTTGAATGGTGGTAGCAAAGGGTGCTTTGTGGGCTTGTGAGCAGGTAGGCATCCAAGATCTCTGCGTTTATGAAGAATAGAGTTGCCTTCAAGGATTACAAAGATTTAGAGCTGGGAGGGTCCCGGAAGTCATCACATTCCAACCTCCTCATTTTATAGAAGAAACTGAAGTCCAGAGAGGTAGAATGGTTTTCTCTGGGGCATAAGTCACCATTCTGTAGCCCTTTAGAATCCTACAGAATCATTGAGTCTCAGAGTTGAAAAGGAAGTCAGACCTTATTAAGTCTAATCCCCAACTTAACAGGAATTTCCTTGAAAATATTCTCAACAAACTGAAAAAATTCTGGATTGAAAGTCAGAGGAAAGGGTTCAAATTTCTCTCTATCACTGAGTACTCATATAGTCTTGGGCAACTCACTTAACTTTGCTATGCCTTTGTTTCCTCATCTGTAAAATGAGAGGCTTGGATTAGATGCCTCTGAGGTCTCTTTCCAGCCCTGGATCCTGTGATTTCTATGTGAACCACCAGCAGAATTCTACTTGAAGACCTCCATTGAGAGGGAATTCACAGGGGCAGCTCTTCGGAGGAAGGTTCTGAAGAGGGAAGGGTGATAAGGTGGGGGGGGAGGGTAAGTGGTTCTGCCAGGGATGCACCCTGGCATCCAGTCTGGAAGGAATTCACCAGGCTCAAGCAAACTTTGAAGCCGAAATTGTAAAGTTTATTGTTACGCTGTAGAGAACAGCGAGCTAGATTCTTATGGAACCTGCAAACTGGCAGAGGCTGCAGGCATAGTTTTAAGGTGTCAATTATGCTAACTAGGTGAGTAAGGGTGGGATCAGGGAGGAGTTAAGGAGTGGTCAGTGCTCAAAGGACCATACACTTTTAATATCAACTGTGCAGGTGTACTGCCCATGATTCACTGGGAAATAGCTCAAGCGGGGTTAGCTGGTGTGGTTTTAGGCCTGACACGTCACTAAAGAGTGCCCAGTTTGCCACCCACCAAGGTCATCAGAGACAGTGTGGGTATATAATTGACTAAGGAGTTACCCTATAGATAAGGTATTGAAGAATTTATGGTGGGGCTGGCCACTCTAAGGGAGATAACATTTACATAACTTATTGTTTCAAGCAGAGATAAACAAGTCATGAGTTGTTGCTGGGCAGAGTGCTGGAAGGGGGAAGGGGCAGAGTCAATGCTCTGAGGCTGGGGGGGGTGGAAATGTGATCTTACAGACTGCTTTTACAGATTGATTTTACAGACATAAATCCCAAAGCACCCCATTTACAAACTGATGTTACAGATTGATACTACAGACATATATACATCACAAGGACCCCATCAGTTCCAGATTCTCTCTGGAACCACCATTGTTGCCACAACCACTCCACCACTGCCTTTTCTACCACCATCATTGCTACCATTCCCACCATTGCCACCACCATCTTTGCCACAACCACTAATCATTGCCACCACCACAATCACCATCACCACAACCACCATTGTTACTAGTCCCATCATTGCCATCACCACCATCACCATCACTACCACCATCATTGCTACCATCCCCATCATTGCCACCATCACTTCTACCTCTACTATCTCTGCCACCATTACCATCACTCCTTCTCCTGCTATTGTTATACTATTACTACTGCTACTGCTATAGCAATAAAGACAATTTCTTCCAATGGGCTGCCCAATGGAAAGGGGACTGCCAGAGAATATCATGTCCTGATTTGTATACTTTAACACAGGGGTGTCAAAAATTCAGCTACCAGCATGCTGTCCACAATATTCCTAAAGGCAGCTTGAACCAGATTAAAATATAATTGGGAAATATTTAACAAAATTAATATAAATACAATAGATTATAGATAATGTGAATATGTAGTTTTCTAAGTCAATATGTGTCTTGCAGGGATCTTATGTACAGTTCACTGGTCCCCATTGCTATTTGAGGTCGACATCACTGATGTAGCAGTTTTTAGCCTCTGTTAGTTTGTGCTTTGAGTATCCCTGCTACTATTAATATGACTGGCCACTGCTGTCATGGCTACTCCTATAATTTTAGGCAGTTTTTAAGGTCTTTGAAGTACTTTATATATATATATATATATATATATATATATATATATATATATATATATATATATATATATATATATATATATATATCACTTGCTTCTCACATAAACCATGACATGGGCATATTATTGAGTCCGTTTTGTAGATGGGAAAACTACAACTGAGCGTCTCTATAAGAATCTGTCATTATCTTTTACCTTCCCCTTACCACTTCCTATTCTAAGCAGGTTAAGCTACTTAACATTTTTCTTAGATGACTCACCAGCTATAGATTGTTGACAAAGCTGTAATTGGGGTGATGGGGACATTACCAGTCTTCTTGACTTTAGTCTTGCCACTGAACTTCAGTAACTCTGGAGGAGAGAATGAGGCTGGTGACTTTGCACAGCTCTGTCTTAATTCATGCACAAGTCTAGATATCACCTGTAATGTAACTGGTCCTCTTCAAAAAAGAAGGATGAACAACAACAACAACAACAGAAAAGTTAAGTGACTTACCCAGGGTTAAGACAACCAGTAGGTATCAGAAGCTGGGTATGAACCCATTTTACTGTCTTAAAATTTAGTGTCAATCACAGCTTCATTGGCATGCTTAGGATGACTTCATTCCTTATATTCCTTGCCTCTGATAGAGAGGCAGTGTGGTCATCTGGGTCTGAATGAACTAGAAATGTGACCTTGGGCAAGTCACTTAACTACCCTTGAACCTCTGCTTTTCCCTCTATAAAATGGGGGTAATGACAATACTTGCACTACTTAGCTTGAAACTGTGGTAGAGAAAGCAGTGTATCAGTGGGTAATTATTAGGAGTGAACAGACTAGAATGCTTGTCTCCCCGGAATGTTGACAGGATTAATAAAGCATTTCGTGCTTTCTCTGGAGATCTCTGCCTGCATAGAACTTCATAATAGTAAAGCAGGAACGTTTCATATTTTCTTCCTTGCTTTTTTTCTCTTACTCTTCATTGCACTCAAACAAAATCTATTTTGTTTCGTTTTGTTCTGCAGAGTTCTTTTTCTTAAACTATTCCCAGAGGTTGTTAGGTCTTATTTTTTAAAGGGAACTATTTCTCTGAATTAGTGAAGAAATAGATGCTAGATTTATTTGGATGAAGCCCTGGGAAGTTCCTCTGAAGACTTTTTGTAGGTCCCTAGCCTGAGATGGTGCAGGAGTGGTCTGCTGGGTCTGAAGTATGAAGGAAGGTAGGAAGGTGACTGCTCTAAAACCTTGGTCATGCTTTAGATCTGCTTGTGTTGGTGATGACTTTTCTTCCTCCCTCCCTCTTTCTCTCACTTCCTTATTTCCTCACTTACTTCCTCTGTCCTTCCTGTCTACCTATTTTCTTCCTCTCTCCTTTCCTTCCTTCCTTTTTTCTTTCCTTCCTTCTATCCTTTCCTTTCATACCTCTTTCCTTCTTTCCTTTTCTGTCCTTCTTTCCATCCCTCTTTCCTCCATCCCTTCCCTCCTTTCTTCTGCTCTCCTTCCTTTTTTCTTCCTTCTTTCCTTCCTTCCCTCCCCTGTGATTACATAAAATTGCTCATAATAATGCTTTGATATGAAATTAGGAAATAGCCACCTCCTGTGTATTAATGAAAGGAAAATAGGAACCAAGGCTGAGGAGAAAGTGGGAAATTCGGCTGTCTTGATTAGACTGTGATCAAAGTCCAGAAGACAAAGGCTTGGGATTGAAAATATCTTTTCTGCCATCACCCTCACTGCAGAGGAGATGCAGAGTAAATTTTGTTCACCCTTAGACTAACAGGGAAAGAACACAGTGATTCCCACAGAACCATAGATGAAATGTATGGTGGGGGTGAGTGGGCAGACAGTGGGAGTTGGGGAAGCTCTTGGCTTAGAGCTGCCAAGTAGCCCACAACTTCCATCACCAATACACAAGGCACTGATTGCTACTGTCTCTGAGGGTGGGCAGCAAGATTTACTAGATAACTAGTTACTCCTGACTGAGCTGCCTCACAAGGGATTGACTTGGTATCTCCCTGTCAAGACTGTGGAGGGGATTTAAATGTGAATTACCATCCAGAAGGCAGGAGATTTACAGGCTAAGCCCCATCTATACTTCTGGGGGAGAATTATACATAGTCACTTCCATCAACCCTGCCTCCAGGGGATTGTTACTGTAATCCCATCAGGACCATGGCTGGAAATAGGCCATGGGCTCCATCAGTCGGCTTTGTGAGGGGATTCCCAGGTAATATCACTCCCCACTGTCACATCCTTAGACCTTATGAACTCTGACCTTACCCTCCTCCCCTTATCCCACCTCACTGATGAGATAATAGATTCCATTTAATTCCTTGTACATAGTAGACTTGAGATAGTAGACAGCTGGGCCTTGATATGGCACTGATGGTTTTTACTTTTTTTGGTTTCCTCCTTCAGAAGGTAGACCCTCTTATTCACAGGCCTTGCTATTTTCTGTTCTCTCTATCCCATTCTGCTTTTCTCCTTCACCATCCCTAGGCCACCTAATCTTTCATATATATATATATATGTGTGTGTGTGTGTGTGTGTGTGTGTGTGTGTGTGTGTGTGCGTGTGCGTGTGCGTGTGCGTGTGTGTATAGATACACATATATGTATATGAGAGAGAGAGAAAGAGAAAGAGAAAGAGAGAGCGAGAGAGCGAGAGAGAGAGAGAGAGCTTGTCTTGTCACTTTTCTCCTCAAAAGAACATTATAGCTCCCAATTGCCTTACTGAATAAAGTTAAGATTCTTTACCCTACCATTCAAAGCCCTCTACAATATGGCACCATTCTTTCTTTTACTATCTATGTGATTTTGGGTACGTCTTTTAACCTCATTAACCTCTCTGGGCTTCAGTTCTTTTTTTTGGTGGAAAATGAAAGGGTTGGTTGGGATAAATTTCTTCTAAGGTCCCTCCCAGTTCTGATCTTATGACATATACTCATTATATGTCATATACATATTACCCCAAACCTCTATGCAATAACCAAGCTGGACTACTTTTTTCCCAGAACACACCACACTATCCTTTCTCCTTGACTTTGTACAGGTCATGCCTAATGCCTAGAATACCATACCTTCCTCCTTCCCAACATCTGTTGAATTCCTACTATCCTTTGAAAACTTTAAACCTTCTCTTTCAATCCTATTTATTTTTTTTTGCCTTTTGGAGGGCATTTGGGGTTAAGTAACTTGCCCAGGGTCACACAGCTAGGTTTTTGTTTGTGTGTGCGTTAAGTGTCTGAGGCTGGATCTGAACTCAGGTCCTTCTGACTCCAGGGCCAACACTCTACTCACTGTGCCATCTAGCCGCCCCTCAATCCTATTTTCAATAATGACTTTTATATCATATATAGACTTTGTTTTGTGCTTTCTAATGCACTCATCCTATAATATTGTGCAGTATAATAGCTATTACATGTCTTATCTCCTTACTAAACTGAAAAATCCATGAAGTCAAGGGACCATGTGCTATCTATATTTTTGTTTTTCAGTCCTGATTTTTCATATGCCCTGCACAGTGCTGTATAGAGCAGACAATTAACACATGTTTGCAGATTGGTTGACTTCTTTCTTGATTATGATTTTCTTTGTTTTGCTGTATCCTGTCCCCAATTCTTGTTGTCAGCAAATATCGTTCTCTTGATAGATAGTCCTTAAAGATGGGGGGAGGGAGGGATGGAATCCTTTGAATAAGAAATAACCCTGACTTTCTCTAGGAGTATGGAGATGGTATTTAAGGAGACTCATTTCAAGCCACATTCTTTCCCTTCCACCCCCTTGAATAACTTTGTACTACCTTATAACACCCCAGTTCAATTCCTAGAGGATTAAGTGTTAATCAATTTGATGAACAGTAAATCTTGGGAACGTGGAAGTGTCAGAATGTCCCTCAGAAGGGGAAGGATCTGAAAAGGAACCAATTCATGAATATTCATGTTGCCCATTCTGGTCAGTTTTGATCATTCAAGGCCATTCCAGGGACTTTCTATCAGCCTTGATGAAAGCAGGAAACAGGTTCTGGGAATAAGAAGGTGGAAGAAATGATTGAGACTAAAATGAATTGACAGGCAATACGATTAGAACTCCTGCTTCAATCCTGATCTTGCAAATAACTAACAGTGGTCTGAAATTAAAGAATTAAACCACTGAGGTTTTCTTGACAACTGATCTGATAGCCCCAGAAGCATATTCTGGGTCCATCCTGCTGTCAATCAATAAATGGGGAGAAGCAAGATGAGGGAGACCAGTCTTGAGAATCACTTTCTATTCTTTCTCTCTGTTGCATGGAGGACAGGATCTGTTTGTGCTAGAAACTTTGCATCCCTTCAGAGTTTCACATGCAAGTTTGGAGGCTTTAGAGTTGGTCAGTCAGAGCTGGCAGAAGCTGAGGGTAGAGGTTGATAGTGGGGATTGTAGCATGGGTAAAATGGTCCTCAACTATTATTTAAATGAACTGGTAGTATCAATAAAGCCTAAGGAGAGCAAGGTAAGTTTTATAAGTTTTAATGTATAAAGACCACTCTCTCTTTTTTTTTTTAAGAGGAACCTTCTTTAATTGAATTTTTAATTTTTAATTTTTGAATAATTTGAATAATTTTGAACAACTGAATTTAATTGAAATTTTACCCTTAGTTAATCATTCCTTGGACTTGAAGCTTGACCTATCTCTATAGCTGGCTTTTTAAAAACAAATACACCCTGGGAGGGAATTAAGTTGCCAACACCATTGTGTAAGTAAATGTATTGGAGTATCTACTCAGAGTTGGAAGGCACTTCAGTGGTCCTCTAGACCAGTCATTCTCACAGTGTTGTCAAGGGCCTCCTAGGAGTCCCTAAAATCCTTTCAGGGGTTAAAATTCTTTTTATATATCTTTTCACAATGACTCTCAGATATATTATTTTTTTATTTTATTATTAATATTGATAATTAATTTTAATACACTAAATACCAATAAGTATGACCCACAAAGGAGACAGAGAGGTGGCCCAGTAGATAGAGCACTGGGCCTAGAGTCAGGAAGTGTGTTCAGTATTTTTTTAGTCAGATCTGATTGTGACTCCATTTGGGATTTTATTTTTTTAATTTTTAATATTTTTAAATTTATTTTTAGTTTTCAACATTCATTTCCAAAGGTTTTCAGTTACAGATTTTCTTCCCATTTCTCCCCTACCCCTGCCCCAAGATGGCAAGCATGCTGAATACCCATTTGGGATCTTTTGAAGAAGACACTGGAGTGGTTTGCCACTTCCTTCTCTAGTTCATTTTTACACATGAGGAAACTGAGGAAAACAGGGTGAAGTGACTTGCCCAGGGTCATATCTAGTAAGTGTCTGAGGCTGCATTTGAACTCAGGAAGATGAGTCTTCCTGACTTCAGGCCCAGCACTGTATCTATTGTACCACCAAGCTCCCCCTAGAATCAAGAAGACCTGAGTTCAAAGCCAACCTCAGACACTTACAAGCTATATAACTCTGGGAAAGTCACAACCTCTGTTTGCCTTAATCCACTGTAGAAGACAATGGCAAAACACTCAAGTATGTTTGCCAAGAAAACCACACGGACAGTATAGTCCATGGGATCATGAAGACTGAATGAAAACACAATCTGCATGAACAAAAACTCTTTGGGGGGCCTTGATAATTTTTTTTATGTGTACATTTTTCTTTCTTTTTTTTAAACAAATGCTTTATTAACTTCTGTTTTGCATCATTCATTTCCGCCAGATTTTGAGTTACAATTTTTCCCCTGTTTTTCCCCTACCCACCCTCCCAGAACAGCAGATATCACTTCCTCTAATCTGCTCTCTCCCATACCTTCTCCCATACCCCCTTCGACTTTTCCATTAGAGGAAGGTGAATCTCTGTGCCCCCATGCCTGCACATCTTATCTCCCCATTACAAGCAAAAGAGTATTAATAATAGTATTTATATATATTTGAAACATTTAATTTTAAGACCTCGAATTTCAGATCCACTCCCTTCCTCCCTTGTCACCCATTCCCTCTGGGAAGATAAGCAATTCAGTATATGTTGTTCATGTCTAGCTATGCAAAACTTTACCATAGTAGATATACTGTACAAGGCTGCTTATAATTCCCTCCCACCCATCCCACCCCCCACCTGGTCCATTCCCTACTTGATCCTGTCCCTCTTCTATAGTGGGTACTTCCAACCTCCCCTCCCCCCAAGAATGCCCTCCCATCCATCATCCCTCCTCTCATCCCCCTTCCCCCTATTCTGCTGCAGGTTGAGATATCCCATTTAGTATGTATGTCATTCTCTCCCTGAACCAAATTCAACGAGAATGTGGTTTTGCCTTTTTGTCTTCCTATTCTTCCCCTCCCATGCAGCCACTTCCCCTTGCTTCTTCTACATGAGATAGTTTACCCTACCCTGTCTCTCCCCATCTCCTCTTGCCACTTTCCTCTCTCACCTCATAATTTCACCCCTTGAGTATCCTCCCTTCCCAACAAATTCAACCTATGCCCTCTATCCATATATAACTGTAAACATAGGTACACACATTCACATATGTATTCAATATGGCCATACACCCTTCTTCCATTATTTTCATACTGAGAAAGGTTTCATCAGTCACACTTATTGTTTTTCCATATAAGAGTATAAATAGCTCAACTTTGATGAGTTGCTTTTGATTTCTTTTCCCTGATTACCTTCTCAGGCATCTCTTGCTTCTTGTGTCTGGATGTCAAATTTTCTATTCAACTCTGGTTTTTTCCTCAAGAATGCTTGAAAGTACTCTATTCCACTGAATGACCATATTTTCCCCTGAAACAAAATACTCAGTTTTGCTGGGTAGGTGACCCTTGGGTTCATGCCCAGCTTTTTTGACCTCTGGAATATCATATTCCATGCCCTTTGATCCCTCAGTGTAGAAGCTGCCAGGTCCTGGGCTATTCTGATGGTGTTTCCACACTATTGAAATTGTTTCTTCCTGGCTGCTTGTAGTATTTTCTCCTTGATCTGGGGATTCTGGAACCTGGCTATAATATTCCTGGGAGTTTTCTTTTGGGATCTTTTTCAGGAGGTGATCTGTGGATTCTTTCAACCTCTATTTTGCCCTCTGGGTCTAAAACATCAGGGCAATTTTCCTTGAGAATTTCTTGAAGGGTGATTTCTAAGTTCTTTCTTTGATCATGGCTTTTGGGTAGTCCAATAATTTTTAAATTATCTCTCCTGGATCTATTTTCCAGGTCAGTGGTTTTTCCCATGAGATATTTCACATTGCCTTCTAATCTTTCATTTGTTTGGATCTGCTTAACAGCCTCTTGATTTCTCATAAAGTCATTAGCTTCCATTTGCTCCAGTGTAACTCTGAAGCAATGAATCTCCTCAGTGAACTTTTGAGATTCTTTTTCCATCTGGCAAATTTGGCTTTTTAAGGCATTCTTCTCCTCATTGCCCTTTTGGGCCTCCTTTGCCATTTGAGTTAGTCTATTTTTTTAAGATGTTGTTTCCTTAGTCAGGCTGTTGACCCTCATTTCATACTTTTCCTGCATCCTTCTCATTTCTCTTCCCAATTTTTCCTCCACTTCTCTTGTTTGATTTTTAAAGTCCTTCTTAAGGTCCTCTATGGCCTGTAACCCGCTCATATTTTCCTTTGAGGCTTTTGGAGCAGGATTTCTGACCTCACAGTCCTCCCCCCTATTCTATGCTTCTATCCTCTTTGCCCCCAAAATAGGAGTCTAAGGTTGCATTTTTCTGTTTAATTTGTTTCCTTTGCCTTGGCATGTTGCTACTTAATTACTTGACTTTTGTGCTTGTGGCCACAGTATGGCTGGGCCACCAGACAGGTGAACTTTCGTCCCGAACTTGTGAGGGAACAACTTCCGTTTCTGGCAAGCTGAATATCCACCCCACGACCTCCACCCCAGATCACAATCCAGATCCAGGGAGGTTAAAGCAGAGCGATTACCCCCCAAAACTGATCGCTGGATCTCCCTACAGTTTGCAGGCCAGGAGCTAGAGCTGCCTCTGAAAACTACAAAATGGCGTGTCTCCTCAGTGGCTTCTAGCCCCCAGGGGAGGAAGCCAACGCATTCCCCAAATACTGGTCCCAAAGTCCATAGGGCACTAACCTCTCACTTTGTCCTAGGCATGTCTATGTTGATAATTCTGGAATCACCACAGCTGCTGGTGTTCTGGGGTCCCTCCAGCCGGCTGCTGGCCCAGCTGCCCTGGGGCTAAAGCCGCGACTCAGGTGGACCTATGCTTGGCTCCCCATGCACTGTACTGCCAGCTCCCAGTGCGCTGTGCTGGTCCTTCCTGCAGGGCTGCTGGGCTGTCCTCAGCAGGAGGTTAGCTTCTCTGTGTCGTTCTGTGGGTGCTGGGGCTCCAGAACTTGTTTAGAGTCCCCTTTTACATAGTTTGGAGGTAATCTGGGGGGAGAGTGCCTTGGACGCCCTGTTTCTACTCCACCATCTTGGCTCTACCCTCTGGGCCTTGATAATTTTTAAGGGAGTCCTGAGACCTAAAAATGTGGGGATCTCTCCAAACCAACTTCCTTAGTTTTCAGATGAAGAAACTGAATCCAAAGGAAATTAAATGAGTTCTACAAATCACAAAGGTAGAAAATTTATTATGAGAGATTTGAACCTGAGACCTAGAAAAAACTTCCTGTCTACCTATTGCCTGAGATGAGACCAAGGGAGGAGGGAAATCAGCACAGAATGGGAGGAGGCAGTGGCCCTTGAAGACAAGTTTTGCTGACTTTACAATTCTGCCCTGGGCTGGCCCTGTTTCTAGTCTGGCTGAACTGGCTCCTGTGGTGGGGATGTCTACAAAAGCAAAATCAGCTTTTATTCTAGTTATTTGGATCTCAGGAACAAGGTCATGTTGCTTTAGGGGACTATTGCAAATCATAGGACCTCAGTTGGTATTCTGGAATAGCTCTGGTGGGCCAAGGCTAGGCTAAACTGGGAGAAGCACAGGTCTGTAATACTTCACTGTTAGATATGTAATGTTGTAGGATAAGAGGTTCTAAAACTAAAAGACATTTTAGAGGTAGTTTGTCCAGGACTTCTTACTCTTTATTGTGTCATGGACCCATGTGGCAGTCTACTGAAACCTATCAACCTCCTCTCAGACTTGCTTTTAAATTCCTAAAAGAAAGTACATAGGATGACAATGGAAATAAATTATACAAAAATACAGCTATCAAAAAAGTTTTCTTAAAAGTCCATGACCCCCAGGTTAAGAACCTTTTCTGGTGCAACTCTTTCATTTTACAGATAAGGAAACTGAGGCCCAGAGAAGTGATAATCTCAAATTCATATAGAGATTAGGTAGCAAAGTTGAGAGTCAAACTCATATCCCCTGGTTCCAAATCTAGTACTCTTGTCTATGGCTGCTCTCCCTCCTTGATGGCCATAATGGACAAAGGAAGTAGGATGTGTTTCTTATGCAATGAAATCTCACTTGCTTTAAGGAATAAGAAAAAAATAACCCAGCTTATGTTCAGGATAATTTACTCATTTGAGCCCTCTATGTAATTATGAGAGAACTTTTCAGTCATTCCTAATTGGGCTCGGGTAATTTGGCATGGAGAAGGTAAAGGAGAGGCTTTTACACCTATCATAGTTTACCAACAAATAATACAACCTTGGGAAAGTCAATTAATGTATACACATCTAGATATTTTTTAAAAATACCTACTGGTATGAACAAATGCCATCTTTTCCCGGGCCCCAAATTATTTTCCCTGAGGGCTAGTTTGGCAGCTTTGGGGGTGTACCAACTCTTTTAAAGATGATACCTGATAGCATGTTATTGTGGTATAATGAGTGGGTAGAATGCTGAGTCTGGAGTAAGGAAGATCTGAGTTCAAATTCTAGGTGCTTATTTTAGTTGTTTAAAAGGCATTTAATCTCAGGGCGGCTAGGTGGCAGAGTGAATAGAACACAGGCCCTGGAGTCAAGAGGACCTGAGTTGAAATCTGACCTCATACACTTAACACAAAACTAGCCGTGTGACCGTGAGCAAGTCACTTAACCCCAACTGCCCTCCAAAAAGAAAAAAAAAGTCATTTAATCTTTCTGAGGCTAAATTTCTTCATTTGTAAAATGGGGATAATGTTATCTATATTTCCTAGCTCACCAGGGTGTTGTCAACAACAAAAAGCCTTTATTAAGGATTACTCATCCACCTTTGGTGTCCACCTTCACTCAGCTCTCACCTGTGGCTCCAAGAAGCTGTAGCATGTGCAGTCACATCTTGGTAAAACTGTCTCAGCAGACTGGTTGAGGGTCACCAACAGGCCTCAAACCTGTTGGTGACTTATGGGGATGTCTACACCAAGCATGTAAAGACTTCCCCAACCTCCTTTCCCAGTGGAATGGATGGATGAGAACAATTCATTCCAACGGTCATGAAGATAGCTAAAGCATGCTTTGTGGAGTGCTTAGGGCTTGGTCAGACATCAAAAACGCCGAGGTCATCCATTGCATCCCAGGACATCACAGGTCACTTTGATGACTCTAGAAGAGAGAGTAAGGCTGCTGACTTTGTGCAACTCAGCCTCACTTAAATCCAATTCATGGAGCAAGTCAAGACACCACTCCATGATGTCAATTAATCCTCTTCGAAAATGAAGGACAAATGACAATTACCTGGCAAGCACTGCTCTGAACACTGGCAATGGAAAAGCAAAAACAGCCTGCATTCAAGGAGCTCACAGGCTAATGGAGGAGATAACATGCAAATAACTATAACAAAGAAGATATATATTCAGGATAAAAGGGAAGCTATCACAGAGGAAACCACTAGCATTGAGAGGAACCAGTAAAGGCTTCTTGCAAAAGGTAGGATTTTAGCTGATGCTTGAAAGAAGTAAGGGAAGGCAGGAAGCTCACACAAAATAATGTATGTAATGGACTTTGCAAAGTCTGATGTGCTATATCAAAACCTTAATTAGTACAATGGAATGGTAAGTGCCCTGGTGACCCTGGGAGTGATTTCAGCTTCCAGATGCGCTAGATTTTTAACCAAGATATTCTTATGTCTTAGGAAAACCTCCCTCACTGAATAAGAAAGAGTCAAGGGAGCTCCAAGCATCATCCAGTTGTATGATTGTGATGGAATCCCATTGTGCTATAAGCAGGATGATTTTAGAAAAACCTGGGAAGACATATAAACTGATGAAAAGTGAAGTGAAAAAAAGGAAGAAAAGGTAAGGGAGCAGAACCGGGAGAACATGGTACACAACAATAACAATACTCTACAATGTGAATGACTTAGCTATTCTCAGCAATACAATGATTCAAGATGATTCTGGAGGACTTATGAAAAATGCTATCCGCCTCCAGAAAAAGAACTTATGGAGTCTGAGTCTGGATGCAGATAGAAGCATAATTTTTTCACTTTAGTTTTCTTATTTTTTTTCAACATGGCTAAAATGGAAATGTTTTGCATGATTTCATATGTATAATTGATATTATATTTTTTTGATGGGAGAAGGCAAAGCAATTGGGGTTAAGTGACTTGCCTAAGGTCACAGTTAGTTAAGTATCAAGTGTGTGAGACCACATTTGAATTCAGGTCCTCCTGACTCCAGGGCTGATGCTCTATTCAGTGTGCCACTTAGCTGCCCCAGTATTATATTTCTTTTTAAGGCATTCTTCTCCTCATTGGCTTTTTGGACCTTTTTGCCATTTGGGTTAGTCTATTTTTTAAGGTGTTATTTTCTTCAGTATTTTTTGGGTCTCCTTTAGCAGGCAGTTGACTCACTTTTCATGATTTCCTTGCATCATTTTCATTTCTCTTCCCAATTTTTCCTCCACTTCTCTTATTTGATTTTCAAAATCCTTCTTGAGGGATGGCTATGTGGTGCAGTGAGTAGAGCATTGGCCCTGGAGTCAGAAGGACCTGAGTTCGGATCCGGCCTCAGACACTTAACACACACAAACAAAAACCTAGCCGTGTGACCTTGAGCAAGTTACTTAACCCCAAATGCCCTCCAAAAAGCAAAAAAAATCCTTCTTGAGCTCCCCCATGGCCCATAAACCAGTTCATGTTTTTCTTGGAAGTTTTTAATGCAGGAGTTCTGACTTCATTGTCTTCCTCCCATCCCATGCTTTGATCCTTTTTGTCCCCCAAAAAAGATTCTATGGTCCTTTTGTGCTTCCTCTGCTTGCTTTTATTGCCAGCCAATTACTTGACTTTTAAGCTCTTTGCCACAGTAGAACTATGCTTCCAGATTGCAGAGAGCTATATCCCAATTTGCTGGGGTTTTCATAGCTGCTGGAGCTATTAGGAAGGCACCCTCTCTACAGCCCCCACACTCTCTGGCTCACTGGCCACACACCCCAGGACCACCACCCAAGACCCTGATCCAGATCCAAGCAGGTTAAAGCAAGAGTGATTACTCTCTGAATGGTCACTTGGTCCCCCCAATATCTGCAGGCCAGGAGCTCCTGAGGCAGCCAAGTGGTGGTGGCTGCATAGCCATTACACCTCAGCAGCTTCTCACCACAGGGGCAGGGGCTGGACCCTGCTCTTCTCCACCCAGTTCCAACAGAGTTCCTACTGACTTTTTACTTTCTTTTTGGCATTTAGGGTTGAAAAGTCTGGAAACTGCCACAGCTGCTGATGATTCACTCTCCTGAAATCTGCTCCAGCCCTGGGCTGGTACTGCAAGGCTCATGTGGAACTGTACTCAGCTCCCAGCCCAGTGTGATAGACCCTTCCTGTCGGCCTGCTGGGCTGCCTTCAGTGGGAGATTTGTTTCTCTCTGTCACTTTGTGGGTACTGTAGCTCTAAAGTTTGTTTAAAGCCATTTTTTACAAGTATTGCAGGTGGTGGGAGCAGGACTCATGCAGAGGTCCTGTTTTTACTCCTCCATCTTGGCCCCAATATTATATTTCTTACCTTCATAATGGGTAGAGGAAGGGTGGGAGAGAGGGAGAGAATCAGAACTCAAAAATATTTTTTTCTGTTACTTCTCAGGCATTCAAGGGTAGGACTGAGGTAAGGAGAAGAGACAGGGATCCTAAGTACCAAAGGTCTATAGCAATAAGAAACATTGAGCATGACTCTCTTTTTGGAATTTTATATTGAAATAATCACTTTTTTCTGGGTACTACTATTGAATGAAAATTCTATAACAAAAATAGCTGGGAAGATCATTTGGTGATCATTTAACCCAGCCTCATGGAGAGTTTATATATCCATCAAGCTTTCAGAACTTTTTCTTGGTCCTGCAAAAATTTTTGCCCTAATCTTCCTGGTCCTTAGTAGTGTCCTGGAGGTATATGTTTGGCGTAATATAATATGAGGGCTTAAGGGGTATAGTACCAGAAAGAGTCATAACTAAGGTTGCCTGGATGGGGTTTTGCCTCAGGGCACTGAATTTAGAGGGTATTGACAATACTTGTGTTCCTTTGACATGCTATGTGATCTCCCTCCCTTAACATACCCTCTACACTTTCCCTCCCCACACCCATTAGCAAATTCATGCTGATGTTCCAGGTTCTTTGACCCCTTCCACAGTTAAGTGCTTGGCCTACCTCCCCTCTCTGTTCTATTGAGGTCACCTTTTATGCTACTCTCCCTTAGAAATAGCTACAGTTTTGGTACCAGGAACTAAAAATATGCTTTCCATTTTTGTTAAAATGATTATTTGTCTCCATCTTGAATTTTATTTTGAATATTTACTGTTACAGGCCAGCACTAATATGGATGACCATTCTTGCCCTTCCCAGGCTATCTTCTCTCTCTTAAACTAGATTGAATGCAGCATGGTACAATGGAAAGGACATTGGTTCTTCAGTCAGAACACATGCATTCAAATCCTTTCTCTTATGTTACTACCTATATGATCTTGGTAAAGTAATTTAACCTCCATGAGCCTCAGTTTCCTGATTGACAACATGAGGATTTTGGCCTCAATAGCTTCTGTAGCACATCCCAGTTCTAAATCTATGAACAACTATCCATCCTATTTTTAAAAGAACTTGAGAAAGAGTGATTCCATACTCTCCTATAATGTTGTCCTTTGAGGTGGTATTGGTGGTAGAATATTCTTTCATATGGGAGAAGGATGAAAGACAAAGTATTCTTTACCTTCTTTTTTGAATCAAAAGTCTTGAATATACTTTTAAAAAATAGGACCAAATACCTTTCCCTGAAAACCTTTCTTTTGTGGGAGGGATGGAAGAGAAATGCAAAGAATCCCAAGGCTGAACAATCCTTAAGAAGCCATCTGGCTCATTCCTCTTTGTTCATACAGGATCATACCTTGTCATACCCAGATGAGGAGGCTGTGTTCCAGTGGATTCTCTGCATCAGAGAATCTGTGTTCACAATCCTATCTCTGATTCTATCTGTATATCTTTGGACAAGTCTCTTAGTTCCTTCTGACCTCAGTTTTCCTCATTTGTAAAATGGGTGAAGGGTGGATTAAATGGCCTCTGAGGGCCCTTACAGCTCTAGATGAATGATCCTATGGATATCCACCCTCCTTTTAAAGACCATCAGAAAAAGAATTTAAGGCAAACCCCTCACAGAACCTGACTGTGGAATATCTAACTACCCATATGGTTTCCTTCAGGGCAGTAATAATGAGAATAGCCTTACAATAGTAATAAAAACATTAATAATCTATCAACTGAGAACAAATAGGCTAAAAACAATGACAATTTCTATTCTTTTATTTGAAATGGAAAAAGGACTTTCGATCGCTCAATAGTGTCTCTGTGTTATAGAATTTTGAGCCATACTTGAGACTGGAAAACATGGGATCTCAAAGGACATTGACCACTATGGTAGCGGTTTTGGTCTCAACAAAGACCCTGAGGACCAAATCCTATCATTAGCTAGCTGGGTGCTAAAAATGGACATTGACAGTAAGAATAGAGAATCCCAGGAATGGGTAGGTGGCCAGTCCAGTGTTAATTGTGTTTTATAGAGAGGAGATTGATAGCAGCCAACCTGGGGCAACCTGTCAGAAATTAAGTGCTTGTTTGAAGTTTTGCCAAACTCTAATTGCACTGGTTGAAGCAGATATAACGGGGCACAAACAGTTAAGTGTCTGCTGGGAGAAATGTCCATTAGACTGGGTCTAGTTTGGGTCACCATGATATAAAACAAATGGGAAGGAATTGGAGAGGGTCCAGAAAAGGGGAACTAAGACAATTTTTGTAAAAAGAAGAAAACAGAACCTCCTAGGAAAGGCTAACCAGATTAAGATTATTTAGCTTAGAGTGAGGAAGGATATGGGTTGAGTTCTCTCCTCCTCCTGTCTTTTGTACCCGCTCTGTTCCAGTGACAAGTACCCTATTTTAGGCCTTCATCACCTCTGATCTAGAAGTATTGTTACATTTAATTGTAGATCTGTTACAATTAATAGACTTTTAATTGGTCTCCTTGTCATTCTCCATTTTCTACCCCTATGGCACCCCCACCATGCATTCTGCCTACTCATGCCTGCATAATATCGTCCTAAATTATATCTATGATGCTATTGTTTTCTTATACAAAACCATTTTTGCCTAGAGAAGAGAGCCCTTAAAATGGCAAACAACCACCCCACTCACAATATTCCCACTAAATTTTTCAAACTTAGCCCCCACTACTCTCCTTCAGCTTATACTCCAGACCCAGACCATACTTTGAGAACTCCTTGTTCAAGCCCCTTTTTTTGTTTGTTTGTTTTTTGTTTTTTTTGGAGTGGGAAGGTAAGGCAATTGGGGTTAAGTGACTTGCCCAAGGCCATATGACTAGTTTTTGTGTCAAGTGTCTGAGGTCAGATTTGAACTCAGGTCTTCCTGACTCCAGGGCTAGTGTTCTATTCACTTTGCCACTTAACCACCCCTGAACCCCTCTTCTTTAAAGTATCAGTTCTCAAAGTTTGGTCTAGGAAAAGGGTAGGCCATAAGGTCAAAATGATTGCCATAATAATACTAAGATATTTAAATTTCCTTTATTTGTTTCTTTTTAAAATTTATTTTTAGGATTCATTTTTAAAAAATTGAATTCTGAATTCTCTCCCTCCCTCTTACCCCTCCCCCACCCCTTGTAAAGGTAAGAAATACAATATCAATTTTACATATAAAATCATGCAAAACATTTACATGTTAGCTGTGTTGAAAAAGAATAAGAAAAATAAATCCGAAAAAGATTATGCTTCTATCTGCATTCAGACTCTATAAGTTCTTTCTCTGGAGGTGGATAGCATTTTTCATAAGTCCTTCAGAATTGTCTTGAATCATTGTATTGCTGAAAATAGCTAAGTCATTCACAGTTGATTATTGTACAGTATTGCTGTTGCTGTGTACAAAGTTCTCCTGGTTCTGTTCACTTTACTTTTCATCAGTTTATATGTCTTCCCAGGTTTTTCTGAAACCATCCTGCTTATAGCACAATAGTATTCCATAACAATCTCGTATTACAAGTTGTTCAGTCATTCCCCAATTGATAGGTATTCCATTAATTTCCAGCTCTTTGCTACCACAAAAAAAGCTGCTATAAATATTTTTATACATATAGATCTTTTTAGTTTTCCTTTGATCTCTTTGGGATATAGACCTGGCAGTGGTATTGCTGAGTCAAAGTACATAGTTTTATAGCACTTTGGACATATTTGGGCATAGTTACAAACTGCTCTCCAGAATGGTTGGATGAGTTCACAACTCTATCAACAATGCACTAGTGCCCCAGTTTTTCCACATCCCCTTCGACAATTGTTATTTTCTTTTTCTGTCCTATTAACCAATCTGATAGGTGTGAGATGGTAGGTACCTCAGAGTTATTTTAAATTGCATTTCTCTAATCAATAGTTATTTAGAGCATTTTTTAATATGATGATAGATAGCTTTTATTTCTTTCTCTAAAAACTTCCTGTTCTATCCTTTGACCATTTATCAATTGGGGAATGACTTGTATTCTTATAAATTTGATTCAGTTCTCTGTATAATTGAGAAATGGGGCCTTTATCAGATAAACTTGACGTAAATTTTCTCCCAGTTTCCTGATTTCCTTCTAATCTTGGCTGCATTGTTTTGTTTGAGCAAAACTTTTTAAATTATCCATTTTACTTCCCATAATATTGTCTATCTCTTGTTTAGTCATAAGTTCTTCCCTTATCCATAAATCTGACAGGCAAAATTTTTCATGCTCCCCTAATTTTTTTTATAATATAACCCTTCATATTTAAATCATATATCTGTTTGGACTTTATCTTATGTTGTGAAACATTGATCTATACCTAGTTTCTACCAAACTGCTTTCCAGTTTCCCTAGCAATTTTTGGCAAAGAGTGAATTTTTGTCCCCACAAAGCTTGGATCTTTGGGTTTATTAAGTACTAGATTACCATGATCATATCCTACTGTGTATTATGTACCTAATCTATTCCAGTTTACATAATTAATGTTTTGTAATATAGTTTAAGATCTGGTATTGCTAGTCCAACTTTGTTCACATTTTTCTATTGATTACCTTGATATTTTGACCGTTTGTTCTTCCAGATGAATTTTGTTATTTTTTTTAGCTCTATAAAATAATTTTTGATAGTTTGATTAACATAGCACTGGATAACCAAATTAATTTAGGTAGAATTGTCATCTTGTATCATATTAACTCAGCTTATCCATGTGCAATTAATTTCTCCAATTGTTTAGATCTCTGTATGAAAAGTGTCTTGTACTTGTGTTCATAAAGTTCCTGGGTTTGTCTTGGAGGATAGATTTATAAGTATTACATATTGTCTGCAGTTATTTTAAATGGAATTTCTCTTTCTAGCTCTTACTGCTTGACTTTGTTAGTAATTTACAGAAATGGTGATGATTTCTACAGGTTTACTTTATATCCCTACAACTTTGCTAAAATTGTTAATTATTTCAACCAATTCTCTAGGATTCTCTAAGTATACCATCATATCATCTGCAAAGACTAAGTTTTGTTTCATCATTGCATGCTTAATTCATTGATCAGCTCTTTCTCTATTTTATTGATGTAAGCAGTTAGAGATAGAAAATTTTCCCTAAGTACTGCTTTGACTGCATTCCATAATTTTAGTATGTTGTCTCATTGTTGTCATTCTCTTTAATGAAATTATTTATTGTTTCCATGATTTGTTCCTTGACCTACTCATTCCTTAGGATTAGATTATTTCATTTCCAATTAATTTTTAAACTATGCTTCCATGCCCCTTTAAAAATGTTATTTTTATTACATTATTGTTTGGAAAGGGTGCATTTAATTTTTCTGCATTTGGTTGTGAGATTTTTAATGGCTTAATATGTGGTCAGTTTTGTGAAGGTGTCATGTGCAGATGAGAAAAAAGGTATATTCCTTTCTCCCCTGGTCTATCATATCTAATTTCTCTAAAATTCTATTCATTTTCTTAACTTATTTCTTTCTTGTTTTATGGTTAGATTTATTTAGTTCTGAGAGGGGAAAGTTGAAGTCTTCCACCAGCATAGTTTACTGTCTATTTCCTCCTGTAACTCATTTAACTTTTTCTTTAGCAATTTAAATTCTTTGTTATTTGGTGCACATATGTTTAGCATTGATATTACTTCATCTTCTATGGCATATTTCAGCAAAATGTACTACTTATCTCTTTTACTTTTGCTTTTTTTTTTTTGCTTTTTGGAGGGCAAGTGGGGTTAAGTAACTTGCCCAAGGTTACACGGCTAGGTTTTTGTTTGTGTGTGTTAAGTGGCTGAGGCCGGAACCGAACTCAGGTCCTTCTGGCTCCGGGGCCGGCACTCTACTCACTGCGCCACCTAGCCGCCCCCTACTTATCTCTTTTAATAAGTCCATTTTTACTTTTCCTTTGTCTGAGATCATGATTGCTATCCCTGCCTTTTTTTTTAAGCCTCAGCTGAAGCATAATAGATTCTGCTCCAACCCCTTGTTTTACTCTGTGTATTTCTCTGTTTCAAATGTATTTCTTATAAACAATATTTTGTTGTATTCTGGTTTCTAATCTGTTCTGCTCTGCACTTCTCTTTTATAGATGAGTTCAGCCCATTCATATTCGCAGTTATGGTTACTAACTATATTTCTTTCCATCTTTCTCCCCCCAGTTTATCCTTTTTTTTTCCTCTGTTGTTTTTTTTTTTTTAACATGGTCCTTCCTCAAAAGCCTGTTTTGTTTCTGACCACTGTCTTCCTTAATCTGCTTTCCCTTCTTCCCATTTGTCCCCCTTCCCTCTTACTTCCTTGTTGAGCAAGATAGATTTCTATACCCAACTGAGTGTGCATGTTATTCTCTCTTTGAGTCAATTCCAATGAGAGTAGGGTTCAAGTTCTATCCTCTCCTCCTCCCATTTCCTCTTCCACTGTAAAAGTTCTTCCTTTCATGCCTCTTTTATGTGAGGTAGTATCCCCCCTTCTTCCTCTCCTTTCCACCTTTTCCCAGTGAATCTCTCTTTCTCATTCTTTTTTTTTTTTTTTTGAGATCATTCATTAACTAACACTCATACCTCTGTCATGCCCTCCTTTTAACTGTACTACGACTAATAAAAGTCTTAGGAATGACAAGTATTATTTTTCTATATATAAATGTAATGCTAAGTATTATCTCCCCATATATGGATGTTACTATGATTTCTCTTTCATGTTTACCTTTGTATGTTGCTCTTAAGTCTTATATTTAAAAGTCAAATTTTCCATTCAATTCTGGCCTTTTCATCAGAAATACTTAAAAGTTATCTCTTTCATTAAATATCCATTTTTATCCCTGAAGGATTATCCTCAATTTTGTGGGGTAGGTATTTCTTGGTCGTAATCCTAGCTCCTTTGCCTTCTGGAATACGATATTTCAAGCCCTCCACTCTTTTAATATAGAAGCTGCTAAATCTTGCATGATCCTGACCGTGGCTCCATAATATCTGAATTGTTTCTTTATGGCTGCTTGCAATATTTTCCCCTTGACCTGGGAGCTCTGGAATTTGTCTATAATATCCCTTGGAGTTTTCATTTGGAGATCTCTTTCAGGTGGTGATCAGTGGATTCTTTCCATTTCTATTTTACCCTCTGATTCTAGGCTATCAGGACAGTTTTCCTTGATGATTTCTTGAAATAGGGTGTCTAAAAACTTTTAAAAATCATAGTTTTCAGGAAATTCAGCAGTTTTATTTTTTTGCTTTTTTTTTTTTGGAGGGCGATTGGGGTTAAGTGACTAGCCTAAGGTCACACGGCTATAGTTTTTGTGTTAAGTGTCTGAGGCTGGATTTGAATTCAGGTCCTCCTGACTCCAGAGCCAGTGCTCTATTCACTGTGCCATCTAGCCGCCCCTAAATTTACCAATTCTTAAATTATCTCTCCTTGATCTATCTGCCAGATCAATTGTTTTTCCAATGAGATAGTTCACATTTTCTTCTATTTTTTTATTCCTTTGACTTTGATTGTTTCTTGAAGTATCATGTAGTCATTAGAGTCCACTTGTCCAATTCTAATTTTTAAGGGATTATTTTCTTCTGTGAACTTTTGTACCTCTTTTTCCATTTTGGTCATTTCTACTTTTTAATGTGTTATTTTCTTTAGTAATTTTGTGCCTCTTTTTACCAAGGTCTTTTCATAATTTTAGCAACAATTTTTACCAAGACTATATTTTTATAATAATCTTGCATTATTCTCATTCTCCCCAATTTTTCCTTTGGCTCTCTAATTTGATTTTTAAAATCCTTTTTGAGCTTTTCCAGGAATTCTTGTTGAAGTTGTGTCTGATTCACTTTTTGCTTTGAGGCTTTACTTGTAGCTGTTTTGATAGCATTGTCTTCTTCTGAGTTTGTGTCATGATCTTCCCTGTCACCATTGTAGATTTTTTGTTTTGTTTTTTGGTTTTTTCCTTTTTGGAGGGGAGAAGGCAAGGCAATTTCGGTCACACGGTCACATGGCTAGCAACTGTTAAGTGTCTGAGGCCAGATTTGAACTCAGGTCTTCCTGATCCCAGGGCTGATACCTATTCATTGCACCACCTAGCTGCCCCTACACCACTGTAGCTTTTAATGATCAGGTTCTTTTTTGTTGCTTACCCTTTTTTCTGGCCTATTTCTTGACTTTTACCTTCATGTTAAGGTTGGAATCTGCTTATGCAGTGGAGGAGCTATTGTCCCAAGCTTTAGGTTTTTCATGCTGCTATTTTTAGAACTAGTTCTGGAGATCTGTTAAGTTTTTGGTGCTTACAAAGTGGTATGATCCAAAGAGAGGTGTGGTCACTGCTCTTCTGACTTGTGTTTTGTCTGGTCTTTACCCAGAAAGGGACTTTGTTCCCCTGCAGTGGCAAGTATGAGCACTCCTTTTAGCCCTGAAATTGTGACTAGGTTCATTGTCCTCCTGCAGCCTTAAGGGTTAGTGTTCCTTTTTGCCTTAGAACTGAAATAAGGTCCTCTGCTCCACTGTAAGAGACCACAAGCACTCTTCTCTGCCCTGGAGCCATGGCCAAGGCCCCTTCTTCTCTTTGGCTGCAAGCTCCAGTGCTCCTCTTCACCCTGAAACTGTGACCTGGAACTGCATATAGACAATGCAATCGGGCCCTGAACCCAGCACCAACAAAGACTCCCCTGTAATCCCTTTACTCTCCGTGGACTGAGAGCTCCCAAAGTTGTTGATGCTGCTGTTGCAGCTGCTTCCAAGGAATGCATTGCACTCCAGGCTGCCCATCACCCTGGTGTCACAGACCTTTCTTGCCCACATTGTCTTGGGCTGGAAAAACCCTGACTTTTTTGTTGGCTCTGCCATTCCAGAAGTCAATTTGAAAAGTTATTTGTAGGGGAATATTGGGAAAGTTCAGCTGACTTCCTCCCTGAATTCTGCCATCTTGGCTCTGTGCCAACATTTAAATTTCTAATATGGTAAATGTTAATAAAATCTAACTCACATAATAAAAGCTTATGGGGTAGAGGGTGTTCTTCCAAAAAAAATTTAAGAGTGTAAAGAAGACTTGAATTCAAAAAGTTTGAGGACTGCTCTTCTAGAAAAACCAGACTGTTCACTGTTTCCCAAATAGACTCTGCAATCTTGAGGTTTCTACCCTGCCCCCAATCTCAGCCTGCTAAAATATAACCTGTTCTTCAAGAATCCTTGCTGGATATGTTGTGAAGGGAGTTCTTTTTAGGATGTGAGTTATAGTAGACAGTTTCAGGGGTCTCCTCCAACCCTGAAATTGCATCTCTTATATGAAGTCTTCCCTGATCCTGACATTTAAAGGTAATCCCTACCTATACTATGCTTCCATAGCTCTTTGTTTATAGCTCTTCCATAAAATTAAGAACAGTCTCCTTTTTTGGCAATAATTTTTCTATCTGTCATCTCCCCTGCTAGATGTCCATGTTTTGCCCATATCCCCACAGCAGTCCACAAACTTTGAGGCATGTATTAGGAACTTAGTAAATATTTGCTAATCAAATCCAAATGTAAGAAGGGTTTCCCCCTCCCAAAAAAAGACCTTTTATTTGTTTTGCATGTTTCCCCTGATGGTCTGTAAGCTCCTTGAGGGTAACAATATATTTGCATCCTCACTACCTAGCATATAGTAGGCTTAATACATTTTTGTTTATTAATGAGGATGATGTCCTCCCACCCCCGCCATTGAT
This sequence comes from Gymnobelideus leadbeateri, assembly GCA_011680675.1. Lineage (NCBI taxonomy): Eukaryota > Metazoa > Chordata > Mammalia > Diprotodontia > Petauridae > Gymnobelideus > Gymnobelideus leadbeateri. The sequence continues at coordinate 62,562 of WOXC01007551.1, forward strand.
TTCTATGTCCACAGAAGATAAAGGAAATGGGCATAAGCGAAATCAAGGAAAGATTTGGTTTGGGTATTGGTATGAACTCTTGATCTTCAAGGTAACAGAGTACTAAAATGGGCTATGGAGGGGGCTCATGGCATTTGTCTCTGGAGAATAAATGGCCACCTGCTCTAAATGTTTTTCATTCAATGTCCTTAAGGCTGGACCAAATGAATAACTGATGTTTCTTCCTAATCTCTTCTATGACACTTAAATTTAAACTCTTAAAGGGTAGCTTCTGTATTCACCTAAGTTGCCTTGCATAACATTTAGTACCAATCTATGGACCAATTGAGTGCCAATGATGTTTTTCTTTCCAGTGATCATGTTTATGTGCTGAATGGTGGTGTCCATGGAATGTTTTAGAATATATAATATGGGTGAGAAAAATCTCTTGGGAAGTTGTGAGCTCTTCTAGGACAGGAATCTGGTCTTCTTCATCTCTGTCTACTCTACCATTCCCTTGACTATCATAGGTACTCAATCAATATCTGCTACATTGTATTAAATTAAAATATTTGAAGAACTGTCTATGAAGAGGATGCTGTTCAGTTGTCTGCAGAAGACAAAACAGAGGACCCTTCATTTTGAATATGACTTAGTTTTCATTTATGACATAGGATCTGTGTATTGCACTCTAAGTTCATCCTATTCGATGTTGTTATGGAGCTATAGGTTGTAAAGTATCAAGAGTCAGGTGAAGGGATTGACAGGCTTCATAACTGCATCATGAAGCAGACTATCTGGGGAAATAACTTCGTTTCAGAGAGAGGAGATGCTTGCTTTACTTTCTTTTTTTGGCTTTTCCTGCCTTTCTTTCCTTCTCTCACATTTGATATCATAGAGAATTGGTCTTGAAAATTACAGGACAAGGGAACACTCAGGAGAGCATCAAAAAAGAAAATTTTGACAAAAGGTAATTTTGAGTCTGGTTCAAGGGAAGATAAGACATACCATCATTCTCTTGTATTGGGAAAAGAACTGGATTATGAATCAGAAAATTTGGGACCAGAAAATTTACGATCTGTGTGACCTTTATCTCTCTGGACTTGTCTCCTCATCCATCAAATTCATTCAGTAAACATCTATGGTAAAATGAGGGCCTGGATAAGCTGGTCTCTAAGGACCTTTCCCACTATAAACGCCCATGATCCTATGAGAAAAAGGAATACCAAAGTTAAACATGGGTAATAAATGAGAGCTGGGATTTGAACGCATATCCTTTGCTTTAAAAGTCTGCACTCTTTCCAATGAACAACACTGTCTCTTAAAGTGGAAGGAACCTATGAGTGCCTTCTAAAGCTGAGCTTAGTATTTAATGTTCATCTTGAATCACAGGACTAGATCCGTATATATAGAATGCACATTACAATTCCCATCCCTGCTCCCAATACTATATATAAATGTCATCTTTGAGGTCAAGTTCTAATTAGGGGTTGCCAGATGTCTGAATCAACTAGACCTTCTTACTCGATGTGCTGAAGATGGGCACTCCAGATTTAGCCTGTTATGAAATAGGTAGGAGGAAGAAGTAATCTACTTCTTTTAAGACATCATATGTCTTTCTAGTTGGTTTCATGAACTTTCTGGGCTTTGTCCAATTACATGTGAGTGGTTTAATGGACTTATTTAACTTTGTTCAATCACACCTATATGCATGTACATGTGTTTGGGTACATAGGTGTGTATGGTGAGTCATGGTGGATAGAAATAACCGTTCTGATTGGATAGCTATCTTTAAAATACTACATAAGATTGTACCAACAAAACCAGAAATACATTACATTGAGACCTCAAATCACAGGATGTATACATAATATAATGCCCATGACAGACAAATTCTAAATACCACAAAAGACCTGAGACCAAAAAAAGAAGAAGAAAGTCTAGAGTCTTGATATCCAGAAACCATGGAGACACAGCCAATGGTTTGTTGTTCTTGGAGGCAGTAGTTGTATGTTTATGTCTCTTAGATTTCAACTTCAGGGGCATGGACCTTGCTTGCTGAGATTGCAATTCCAATTGCCAGACTGCCATTATCAGAGAAGAGCTGGGCCAAGGACGTGTTCAGTACCAGGCAATCACCATCAGTGATGACTGAGTCTACACACTCCAAGACTGATCTGGGGGTGGCCTCCCACTTGAGGCGCCTTTGATTCCTGTTGAGCTCCAGGCGGTAGGTGAAGCAGTCAGCCTGAGTTGGGGTCCCAATCAGCATCATGGTGGCGAAGAACTGTGGATGACCCTCATACTTCTCTTGCTTCCTAAGCACCAGCAGGAAGTGGTGGCCCAAGCAGGAGTGCATGATGATCCAATCAGCTGGTGCTGGGAGGTTCATGTCCGTGGCCAGGAAGACGATCTCCGCTCCCTGGAGGATGTCAATTCTGTGGCTTTGCCTCAGGTGGGACAATACCACCTCCAGTTGGCCTTCCCATTGACAGGAGAATAAGGGGCAGATGCAGAGGGGAAACGGTGCCTCATGCAACACTGCCTCCTGATGGTGAAGGTGGTGAGGAAGGGAGTGATGGCGGTGGTGGTGATGGTGGCGCTGTTGTTGGTGATGGCGGTGGTGGTGGTGGATGTGGTGGTGAGGATGGAAGCCGGCTGGCTCTGGTGTACTCTGTGTGACTGCACGCCTGGTGGACACATACTGCAAAGGAAAGAGAAGCAGGTTAGTGAGAAATGAGTCTAGGACTTCTCCCCAGTCTGGGAAACTTCTAGGGTAGCGGTTCTTAATATTTTGTGTCATAGACCCCTTTGGCAGTCTGAAGAAGCCTGTGGACCTCTTTGGGCAGCTAGATAGTGTAGTGGACAGAATGCCGGGCCTTCATATGTCTTCCTGAGTTCAAATCCAGCTTCAGACACTTACTAGCTGTGTGACCCTGGGCAGATCATTTGACCCAATTTGGCTCAGTTTCCTCACCTGTAAAATGACCTGGAGAAGAAATGGTAAACTACTCCAGCATCTTTGCCAAGAAAAAGACAAATGGGGTCATGAAGAGTCGGACATGACTAAAACAACTAAACATCAGCAACAAAAATGGACCCCTTCTCAGAATCATGTTTTTAATTACATAAAATATATAGAATTACCAGGGAAATCAATTATAGTGAAATATAATTATATATATATACACAATATACATACTACATATAGTACATATACCTATGATATTTATGTACATGTATGTATATGGGCTCCATATTTAGGACCCCTGCCTTTGGGGGACCCCATGGGTGAGGAAGATAGGACATAAGTAAAAAGAGCCCTACCCTGGGGTTTCTGCTAAAGAAGAGAAAAAACTCAGTTATTATGCGACGACAAACAAGTAAAAGTGACAAGATTTGTATTTTTTAAAACAGAGAACTATATTGTGAACTTATGGCTCTTAAGAGATCAGTTCAGAGGGAAAAACAGTAATTAAGCCTCTGTGATTCTTTAATTATATGAGATCATGAAAATTGATACTCCCCCTGAGCCCTGCCCTCCACAGGTCATGATAGGAGGGTGAGGCCATGAACTCCAAAGCTCCGTTTAAGGAGAGTTCAGTTCTAACATCTCATTTTTCACCTAGTGATACTATTTTCTGACTTCACCATGCATCCTAAGTGGGGTGCCTTCTCCTCCTTTCCCTCTCCCTTTTCAGTCTCCTTTTGTATATTATCCCTTCCCTCATTAGATTGTGATATCTTTGAGGGCAGGAAGTGTCTTTCCCTCTCCCATATTTGTGTCCCCAGAACTGAGCATAGTGTTTGGAACATAAGTGCTTAACAAATGTTTATTGGCTATTGAATAGTCAATAAACTCATTGGACTAGATGACTTCTGAGGTTTTTCCTAGTCTGAGATTTTTGTGATTCTTTGAAATCATATTTCATAGACAAGCTGAATTTAAGATGTCAGTGGGATATGTCCTGTAGACATTTGGAAATGTGGGTCTGGGACTTGAAAGAGAGAAGACGGGGCTGAATGGAAAGATTTGATGGTTGTTTATGAAGAGGTAATGGTTGAAATTGTGGGAAGAGAAAATTGCCAAGGGAGAGACTATAGTGAAAGAATCAAGCAATCAACCAACAAGCATTTAGTAAATGCTTTCTAGATGTTGGGCATTGTGCCAAGTGCTGAGAATATAGAGGAAAAGCAAAAACATTCCCTGAACTCAGGGTGCTTATATCTTTTTTTTTTTTAAACAAATACTTTATTAACTTCTGTTTTACATCATTCATTTCCGCCAGATTTTGAGTTACAATCATTTTCCCCCCATTATTCCCCTACCCAACCTCCCAGAATAGCAGTCCCACAAGATATCGCTTCCTCCAATCTGCTCTCTCCCATACCTTCTCCCATACCCCCATCGACTTTTCCATTAGAGGAAGATGAATCTTTGTGTCCCAATGCCTGCACATCTTATCTGCCAATTATAGGCAAAAGAGTATTAATAATAGTATTTATATATATTTGAAACATTTAATGTTACGACCTTGAATTTTAGATCCATTTCCTTCCTCCCTTGTCACCCATTCCTTCTTGGGATATAAGTAATTCAGTATATGTTGTACATGTCTAGCTATGCAAAACATTATCATAGTAGATATATTGTACAAGGCTGCTTATAATTCCCTCCCACTCATCCCACCCCCCACCTGGTCCATTCCCTACATGATCCTGTCCCTCTTCTATAGTGGGTACTTCCAACCTCCCCTCCCCCCAAGGATGCCCTCCCATCCATCATCCTTCCTCTCATCCCCCTTCCCCCTATCCTGCTGCAGGTTGAGATATCCCATTTAGTATGTATGTCATTTTCTCCCTGAACCAAATTCAATGTGAATGTGGTTTTGCCTTTTTAGCCTTCCTTATTCTCCCCCTCCTTTGCACCCACTTCCCCTACATGAGATAGTTTACCCTACCATGTCTCTCCCCATCTCCTCTTGCCACTTTCCTCTCTCACCTCATAATTTCATCCCTTGAGTACTCTCCCTTCCCAACAAAATCAACCTATGCCCTCTGTCCATATATAACTGTAACCATATACACACACATTCACATATGTATTCATATGACCACACCCCCTTCTTCCATTATTTTCATAGTGAGAAAGATATCATCAGTCACAGATATTGCTTTTCCATATAGGAATTTAAATAGTTCAACTTTGATAAGTTCCTTTTGATTTCTTTTCCCTGATTACCTTCTCAGGCATCTCTTGCTTCTTGTGTCTGGATGTCAAATTTTCTATTCAACTCTGGTTTTTTCCTCAAGAATGCTTGAAAGTCCTCTATTCCACTGAATGACCATATTTTCCCCTGAAACAAAATACTCAGTTTTGCTGGGTAGGTGACCCTTGGGTTCATTCCCAGCTCTTTTGCCCTCTGGAATATCATATTCCATGCCCTTCGATCCCTCAGTGTAGAAGCTGCCAGGTCCTGGGCTATTCTGATTGTGTTTCCACAATATTGAAATTGTTTCTTCCTGGCTGCTTGTAGTATTTTCTCCTGATCTGGGGATTCTGGAACCTGGCTATAATATTCCTGGGAGTTTTCTTTTTGGGATCTTTTTCAGGAGGTGATCGGTGGATTCTTTCAACCTCTATTTTGCCCTCTGGATCTAAAACATCAGGGCAGTTTTCCTTGAGAATTTCTTGAAGGGTGATTTCTAGGTTCTTTCTTTGATCATGGCTTTCAGGTAGTCCAATAATTTTTAAATTGTCTCTCCTGGATCTATTCTCCAGGTCAGTGGTTTTTCCCATGAGATATTTCACATTGCCTTCTAATCTTTCATTTGTTTGGATCTGCTTAACAGCATCTTGATTTCTCATAAAGTCATTAGCTTCCATTTGCTCCAGTCTAACTCTGAAGGAATGAATCTCCTCAGTGAACTTTTGAGATTCTTTTTCCATCTGGCAAATTCGACTTTTTAAGGCATTCTTCTCCTCATTGCCCTTTTGGGCCTCCTTTGCCATTTGAGTTAGTCTATTTTTTAAGGTGTTGTTTTTCTCAGTCAGGCTGTTGACCCTCATTTCATACTTTTCCTGCATCCTTCTCATTTCTCTTTCTAATTTTTCCTCCACTTCTCTTATTTGATTTTTAAAGTCCTTCTTAAGGTCCTCTATGGCCTGCAACCCACTCATGTTTTCCCCTGGGGCTTTTGGAGCAGGACTTCTGACCTCACAGTCCTTTTCCCGCTCTATGCCCCCAAAATAGGAGTCTAGGGTTGCATTTTTCTGTTTCCTTTGCCTTGGCATGTTGCCACTTAATTGCTTGACTTTTGGGCTTGTTGCCACACTATGGCTTTAAGGCCAGATAGAGGAATTTTCGTCCCGAACGTGTGGGGGGCAACTTCCGTTTCTGGCAAGCTGTAAACCCACCCACAACTTCCACCCTAGATCACAATCCAGATCCAGGGAGGTTAAAGCAAGAGCGATTACCCCCCAAGACTGATCGATGGATCTCCCCACGATTTGTAGGCTGGGAGCCGGAAATGCCTCTGAAAACTACAAAATGGCGTGTCTCCTCAGCGGCTTCTAGCCCCCAGGGGAGGGAGCTGACGCATTCCCCAAATACAGGTCCCAAAGTCCATAGGACACTAACCTCTTACTTTGTCCTAGGCAAGTCTATGTTGATAATTCTGGAATCTCCACAGTTCCTGGTGTTCTGGGGTTCCTCCAGCCGGCTGCTGGCCCTGCCGCCCTGGGGCTAAAACCTCGGCTTACTTGGACCTGGGCTCTGCTCGGCTCCTGCGCTCTGCGGGCTGCGCGCTGCCGGCTCCCAGACCGCTGCACTGGTCCTTCCTGCAGGGTGCTGGGCTGTCCTCAGCGGGAGGTTAGCTTCTCTGTGTCGTTCTGTGGGTGCTGGGGCTCCAGAAGTTTTTCAGAGTCCTTTTTTACATAGTTTGTGGAGAATCTGGGGGCAGAGAGGCTTGGAAGAGCTGTTTCTACTCCGCCATCTTGGCTCCGCCCCCAGGGTGCTTATATCTTAAAAGAGAGAAGAACCATCCAGTTTTCCTCTCTCTTCATCCGTCCAGAGTGCTGACCTGATCATCCTTAAAGGTACCAAGACTCATGTATGTCTTATTGTACACATGCTTCAAAAGCATAGTTGCTAGCACTCAGACTACTCTATGACCACCCCGACTTTAAAAAAGTAATGTTTTCTTTCACATTTAAAGATCATGCTAAAATAATTGCTAGCATTTATCTAGCACATTAAGATTTACAAAGCATTTTCCCTTCCCTCCCCTCCCCTCCCTTGCTCTTCCCTCTTCTCCCCTTCCCTTTCTAGCTCTTTCTAACTCTAAGGTTTGTTCTCTCCCCACTATATCTTGCCTCCTCTACCTTAGCATCATAGATTTAGATAGTGATCCTAACAGTCAGGTAGGACAGAGCACAGGACCTGGAGTCAGGAAGATCTGAGTTTAAATCTTGCCCCCAAATGAGCCCCCAAATGAGAATTCGTAAAGTGCTTTGCAAAATTCACAGTGCTACATAATTGGTAGTAGTAGTATTTCTGTTATTCTTCTTCACTTTGCTGATGTCCCAGAGAGGTTATCATATATACAAACAAATATGAGACTCTTCTATTAATGCCTTTGGTTGGGAAAATCTGGTGGCATTCAGCCTAATTAACTCTCTCCAAAGACCTCTCCTCTCTTCCTTCCATATCTTGCCCCACTAGCTTCTGAGGCAGCAGTCTTGGGACCTGGTATATTGGTTTCTTCATCAAACCACAGGGAAATGCCCTCAGCCTAGGACTCCACGGTCACATGCAGTGACCTACAAAAGAAAAAAACTCTGAGTGTCTGACTTCAAAAATAATGTGTCTGTCATGGGAACTTTTGAAACTCAAGACAGTGTGGAGGGATGAGGGTTGAGGAGAGCAGGGAGTTTCTCATTCAGGGGAAATGGCTACTGTTTCATTTCATTTGACCCTCAATGATTTAAAAGGGCAGATTGGAGGGACCTTTGGTCCTTCAGGCATTGGAATGGCTCTGACAGGCACAAAGATTTCCCATTGGCCTGGCATTGATGGTGATGTGTTTTAATTTAAACCAAGATCCTCTATGAACAAATAATAATAGCCTGCCCTAACCTATAGTTTCCGATAGAAAGAATAATGAACCCCTAACCCTGCTAACAGTGAGCCATACATATTCCTGGACCTAGGGAGCATTCAATCCAAATAGACTTGCCTGGCTATTCCTTTGTCTCTCGCTTTCACTGGGCTTTATTGCTTCTGGGTAACAATGTAGCCAAGTTTATAATCCCCAATGCAGAGAGTGAACCCAATGACTATGCAAATCAAGCAGGACATTATGAACTAATCAAGATTTCTACTCTTGCTGTGTGGCTGTAGAAGGGATTATAAAATAATCTACGTAGCTTCATTCTACATTTCTCTCCACTTCTCCTGATGAAAGATATGGTTAATTTAAACTATCTGTGGGTAAGCAGGTCATCGGGATGGTGACTGGGAGAAAATGTTTTTTAATCGCTGCAATGTTAATCTGAAATGTTAATGGTCTCGGAAAATGAATTCTCATCTTCCTATCTAATACAGTGGATGTGTGAGTAATTACTTTCCCTCACTAAACTGTTAATGCAACATTAGTGATTACACTAATTAAAACTAATGAACTCTTACACACTGATAAACCCTTCAGTCAGTCAAGAGGGGGAGGACAGCTCTTTCAACAGTTATATTTAACTTCTCTCTTGGATGATGGATCTTAAATTAACCTTTAGAATAATGCTCAAGATTGGATTTAGAAATGGGAAGCTTCAGAGACATGGTATAATTCTTTCCCAGAGATTAACAGCATCCATGGGGCCATTTCCAGCATCAGTGTAATTGAATTTGAAAATGCTTTCACTAATATGATAAACTACACTGGTGTGGTGTATAACAGCCAGGCTATGGGATCTCAGACCAGGTGGGAAAGAGCTTGTCTCTGTCCATATCCCATGACAATCCTTTTCTGATGACTTTCTTTCTCCTTGCAGGTCAGGGATCTGATTTACAGGGTTGTATTTCCCTCGAAAGCCCTCCCTTCCCAGAACATTACCGTGGTAATCCAGTTCCACAGGAGGGGGATTTTACACTCAATTCTAAGTGACTGCTGCTTACACTCATTTGCTTTATACTCATTCATGACCTCATTAATAAGCATTAATTAAGAAAAGACTCCCTAGTACCAGAAGAAGGGCAAAGGAGCTAACCTGAGGGTCACTTAATCACTCAGGGCCAGAAGCTGATGTAGACCACCAGTGGTGGGGCACCCCTCCCTGCCCCCTTCCCTCTCCCCTCTCCCCCTCCCTGCCTAGAGTGCCCCCCCATCCCCAGCTTCCTCTGTCACTGGAATACCAGATTTCTTAAATCAAGCTCTCTAGAAACCCTAGCTGACCTTTTTTTAAACTTGTCTCCCACTCTGGTAAAGGAAAAGTTCTAAGTAGGAATTAACTCAACATATTTTCCAGCTTCCTCAAACCTTTCATTATTGCCTGTTGTTCTCTACCTCTCCAATGCATTTTCACATGTTGGTGTGTGTGTGATAGTAATCTGTATTTGTGTAATATACCCTTCCTAGATTGGAAGCTCCATGAGGACAAAGATCTAAACTTTATAACTTCCCCAACACCTTGCACAGTATTCTGCACAAAGTAGGCTCTCCACAAATGCTTTTTAAATTAACTGGAAATTAATTGGGAATTGGAGGTCTCATTTATAGAATGATAACCAGATATACCTATATGCCCAGCACTGGGCTCCATGGGTGAATGCCCAATATGTGATTGGTGATGATAGTCTGGGTCTAGGCAAAGGAGCAGCTGAGAAATTCTCCTTATGCATTAGGCACAATAGGAGGTTCACAGTTGATGGCTTCCATCTTAGTAAAGTAAGAATGGAATCATCTGATGAGAGAGAGCTAGAGTTAGGGGATTAAAGAGATAGGAAAAGGTTTAGAATACCTCGTGGGGGCTTATATATTTCAGGCATATAATCTGATCAAGTGTATAGCTGAATCTTTGTAACCATGAACCACACATGACCTCACAAGTACAATCAAAATCAAACTACTTGCTTTCTCAAGGAGAAAGGCAGGGTGGAAAGGAGAGAATTTGGAACTAAAAAAATTGTAAATGATTGTTTAAAAAAATTAGTACACATAATTGGGAAATATTTAGTGAAATAAGTAATTTTTAAAAACACAATGAAACATGCATAAAGGATTCTCCTTTACTTTTGATTGTCCTAAGATAGTCTCTTTTCTTATACATGGAGTACCCCTTGATTCTCTCACCCTAGGGATCTGGAGAATAGGTTCACTTTCATTTTTGGATTCAGTATGTGTAAAATGAAACCCAGTGCTTTCCATGTCTAAACTTAACTCATAAACCTAATTTCTCTACTTCTTATCCAGGTTTGCAACCTTGGAATCATCCTCAAATTCACCTTTGCCCTCAATATCCAATCCCTTGCTAAGTTTACCTAAGACTTTACCTCTTCAGCATCTCTCCAGCCATAGGACTACCACCCTAGTTCAGACTCTTATCGCTTCTTCTTCTTCTTCTTCTTCTTCTTCTTCTTCTTCTTCTTCTTCTTCTTCTTCTTCTTCTTCTTCTTCTTCTTCTTCTTCTTCTTCCTCTTCTTCTTCTTCTTCTTCTTCTTCTTCTTCTTCTTCTTCTTCTTCTTCTTCTTCTTCTTCTTCTTCTTCTTCTTCTGCTTTTTGGAGGACAATTGGGGTTAAGTGACATGCTCAAAGTCACACAGCTAGTAAGTGTGTCAAGCCTCTGAAGCCAGATTTGAACTCGGGTCCTCCTGACTCCAGGGCCAGTACTCTACTCACTGTGCCACCTAGATGCCCCAACTCTTATCACTTCTTGCCTCTTGCCTTGACTATTTCAAAAGCTTCTAATTATACTCTTGTATAACCATGGCATTCACCTGCTCAAGGAGCAATGACTCCCCATTGTTGCTAGGATAAAACATAAGTCCCTCACCTTGGCATTAAAAATCCTTTGTTGGGGAGGGGAGGTGGAGCCAAGATGGCAGAGTAAAAACAGCACTTCCAAGGTGCTCCCCCCCCCACCACTTCCAAATAATGTAAAAGGTGGACTCTGAACAACTTCTGGAGCTCCAGGACCCACAGAACAACACAAGGAAGCTAACCTCCTGCTGAGGACAGCTAAGCAGCCCTGCAGGGAGAGGCCAGCGCAGCACAGAACAACACTCTGGGAGCCAAGCCCAGGCTCACTTGAGCCGTGGTTTTAGCCCCAAGGTGGCTGGGCCAAAAGCCAGCTGGAGGGACTCCAGAACACCAGCAGCTGTGGCGATTCCAGAATTATCAACACAGATATGCCTAGGACAAAGTGAGAGGTTAGTGCCCTTTGGACTTTGGGACCAGTATTTGGAAAACACATTGGCTTCTTCCCCTGGGGGCAAGAAGTGGCTGAGAAGACATGGCACAGAAGCCATTTTGCAGCTTAAGTGGCAGCTTCAGCTCCTGGTCTGCGAACTGTAGAGAGATCCAGCAATCAGTCTGGGGGTAAATCGCTCTTGCTTTAACCTGCTTGGATCTGGATTGTGGTCTTGGGGGGAGGTCTGGGGTGGGTATCCGACTTGCCAGAAACGGAAGTTATCCCCCCACACACACGTTTGGGACAAAAGTTCCTGTCTGGCACCAGAGCCATACTGTGGCAACAAGCCCAAAAGTCAAGTAATTAGGTGGCAACATGCCAAGGCAAAGGAAACAAATTAAACAGAAAAAGGCAACCTTAGACTCATACTTTGGGGGCAAAGAGGATTGAAGCATGGGACAGTCAGAGGACTGTGAGGTCAGAAGTACTGCTCCAAAAGCCCCAGGGGAAAACATGAGTGGGTTGCAGGCCATAGAAAACCTTAAAAAGGACTTTAAAAATCAAATAAGAGAAGTGGAGGAAAAATTGGGAGGAGAAATGAGAAGGATGCAGGAAAAGTATGAAATGAGGGTCAACAGCCTGACTGAGGAAAACAACACCTTAAAAATAGACTAACTCAAATGGCAAAAGAGGCCCAAAAAGGGAAATGAGGAGAAGAATGCCTTAAAAAGTCGAATTTACCAGATGGAAAAAGAATCTCAAAAGTTCACTGACGAGATTCACTCCTTCAGAGTTATATTGGAGCAAATGGAAGCTAATGACTTTATGAGAAATCAAGATGCTGTTAAGCAGATCCAAACAAATGAAACATTAGAAGGCGATGTGAAATATCTCATGGGAAAAACCACTGACCTGGAAAATAGATTCAGGAGAGACAATTTAAAAATTATTGGACTACCCAAAAGCCATGATCAAAGAAAGAACCTGGAAATCACCCTTCAAGAAATTCTCAAGGAAAATTGCCCTGATGTTTTAGATCCAGAGGGCAAAATAGAGGTTGAAGGAATCCACAGATCACCTCCTGAAAAAGATCCCAAAAAGAAAACTCCCAGGAATATTATAGCCAGGTTCCAGAATCCCCAGATCAAGGAGAAAATACTACAAGCAGCCAGGAAGAAACAATTTCAATATTGTGGAAACACAATCAGAATAGCACAGGACCTGGAAGCTTCTACACTGAGGGATCGAAAAACAAAAAAAAAAAAAAAACAAAAAAGAGAAGTGGAGGAAAAATTGGGAAGAGAAATGAGAAGGATGCAGGAAAAGTATGAAATGAGAGTCAACAGCCTGACTGAGGAAAATAATACCTTAAAAAATAAACCAACTCAAATGGCAAAGGAGGCTCAAAAGGGCAATGAGGAGAAGAATGTCTTAAAAAGCCAAATTTGCCAGATGGAAAAAGAATCTCAAAAGCTCAATGAGGAGATTCATTCCTTCAGAGTTAAACTGAACAAATGGAAGCTAGTGACTTGATGAGAAATCAAGATGCTGTTAAACAGATTCAAACAAATGAAAGAATAGAAGGCAATGTGAAATATCTCATGGGAAAAACCACTGACCTGGAAAATAGATGCAGGAGAGATAATTTAAAAATTATTGGACTACCTGAAAGCCATGATCAAAGAAAGAACCTAGAAATCACCCTTCAAAGACTTCTCAAGGAAAATTGCCCTGATGTTTTAGATCCAGAGGGCAAAATAGAGGTTGACAGAATCCACAGATCACCTCCTGAGAAAGATCCCCAAAAGAAAACTCCCAGGAATATTATAGCCAGGTTCCAGAATCCCCAGATCAAGGAGAAAATACTACAAGCAGCCAGGAAGAAACAATTTCAATATTGTGGAAACAAAATCAGAATAACCCAGGACCTGGCAGCTTCTACACTGAGGGATTGAAGGGCATGGAATATGATATTCCAGAGGGCAAAAGAGCTGGGATTAAAACCAAGAATCACCTACCCAGCAAAACTCAATATCTTGTTTCAGGGAAAAATATGGTCATTCAGTGGAATAGAGGACTTTCAAGCATTCTTGAGGAAAAAACCAGAGTTGAATAGAAAATTTGACATTCAGACACAAGAAGCAAGAGATGCCTGAGAAGGTAATCAGGGAAAAGAAATCAAAAGCAACTTATCAAAGTTAAACTATTTACATTCCTACATGGAAAAACAATAACTGTGACTGTTGAAACCTTTTTCAGTATGAAAATAATGGAAGAAGCGTATATGGGCATATGAATACATATGTGAATGTGTGTATATATGTTTACAGGTATACATGGATAGAGGGCACAGGTTGAATTTGGTGGGGAGGGATGATACTTAAGGGGTGAAGTTAAGAGGTGAGAGAGGAAAGTGGCAAGAGGAGATGGGGAGAGAAATGGTGGGATAAACTATCTCATGTAGAAGAAGCAAGGGGAAGTGATTGCAAGGGAGGGGGAGAATAGGAAGGCAAAAAGGCAAAACCATATTCTCATTGATTTTGGCTCAGGGAGAGATTGACATGCATACTAAATGGGATATCTCACACTGCTGGGGAGTAGGGGGAAGGGGGATGAGAGGGATGATGGAGGGGAGGACATTCTGGGGGGAGGGGATGTTGGAAGTACCCACTTTCGAAGAGGGACAGGATCAAAGTAGGGAATGGACCAGGTGGGGGGTGGGATGGGTGGGAGGGAAATATAAGCAGTCTTTTACAATATATCTACTATGGTAATGTTTTGCATAGCTCTACATGTACAACACATACTGAATTGCTTGTCTTCCCAGAGGGAGTGGGTGACAAGGGAGGAAGGGAATGGATCTGAAATTCGAAGTCTTAAAATTAAATGTTTCAAATGTAAAAAAAAAATACCTACCATAGGCAAGGTCCCAGCTAAGTGTTGGAGAGATGAAAATAATGCCTGCCCTCAGGAAGCTTATTGTTTTAAAATTAAATGTTTCAAATGCATATAAATACTATTATTAATACTATTTTGCATGTAATTGGGACGTAAGATGTGCAGGCATTGGGGCACAGAGCTTCACCTTGCCCTAACGGCAAAGTCAAAGCGGGTATGGGAGAAGATATGGGAAAGAGCAGATTGGATGAGGAGATGTCTTGTGGGGCTGTTATTCTGGGGTGGTGGGTAGGGGAAAAATGGGGGAAAATTGTAACTCAAAATCTGGCGGAAACGAATGATGTAAACCAGAAGTTAATAAAGCATTTGTTAAAATAAAAAAAAAATCTTTCATTGGGGTGGCTAGGTGGAGCAGTGAATAGAGTACGGGCCCTGGAATCAGGAGGACCTGAGTTCAAATCTGGGCCTTAGGTACTTAACACTTACTACCCGAGTGAACCTTGGGCAAGTCACTTAACCCTAATTGTCTTGCCCTCCCCCCTCCAAAAAAAAAGCAAAAAAAAAAAATCCTTTGTTATATGACTTTTCTAAATTTGTGGCATATTACTACTTTTTATGAACTTGCTATTTCCCGAAGTCAGTCCTTTCTTTCCTAGCTCTCTGCCTTTATATAGGTTGTTCCCCATTCCTAGAAAACACTCCTTCCTCACCTCTGCTCCTTAGAATCCTTAGCTCTTTTTAAGGTTCAACTCATGTGCTGTTTCTGGTGGGAAGTCTTTCCTGAACTCTGGCACCAGGTACTTGACTTTTGCTTATAATTGGATGTGGACCATCACTAGAGGTAACCCAGAGACCTGCTCTACTCCCACCTTTGGGTCTACTACCCTATCCCAATAGTCATTGGATGGGGATATGGTCACTTACATCACTTGGATAGGCAAGGAATCACCAACAAAAATCCTGATAAGATGGAGGACTTTGTCAATTACCCTACCACTCCAGCCTTACAGACTACCCCTCCTAGGCACTGCCTTATGGCCTGTTGTACCCCAAATACTCTTTGTTATTTATCCTGACTGTTGTACCCTAAGGACCACTTGACTATTCCATCTACCCTGAAACTGAACCCTCTTATATGTGTTGTCTACACTAAGCAGAATGCAAGCTACTTGAAAGAAGTGACCTGGTCTTCTCTCTGAAACGCTTGGAAGAGTGCTTGGCTTACAGTAAGTGTTTAATAAATGTGTTTCTATTCCATCTCATAAGCAAGTCATTTTACTTCTCTGTGCCTTAGATGTTTTTTTCAGAAAAATAAGAATAACTCAGGTCCTTTCTCAAGTAACTGAATTCCCTTAGGCATGTATCTTGGAAAGATAATGCCTGATGTGAGAAAGCCCAAGTTAGACCCCTAGAAAAATTGTGAAGCTTGTTTTTGGTTCAATTAAATTCATTAAGTACCTACTTGGTGCCAAGTACCATGGTGAGGCTGAGGGTGTAAAAACAAACGTGAAACATCTTTAGACCCCAGCCTTTCCTTTCTGATTCCTTTCTTTTTGTTCTGTTACTCCAAATGTCCTGGACCTTGTATTCTCTCTCTATTCCCCCTAGCAAAACCTACACTCTGGAGAAGGCTCTGTTATCAGTCATATAATCAGAGATTTTAAGTTGTAAAGATGACTTTACAGTCATCTAGTTGAAAGCCCTCATTTCACAGATGAGGAAACTGAGGCTCACTGAGGTTAAATGACTTGTCCATAGTCACAGAGGTAGGAATTGTCAGAAGCAGGAGGTGAACTTTTCTTGAGTCCAGTATCAGCAGTCCACCATGTGCTGCCTCTTGGGCATTTGTATCTAGGCAGAAACTGGTTTGTATGTTCCTTCTTCCCAGGATATTTGCATTGTAAGCTTTATCCTACTTGTGGAATAAAAGCACTTGGCAGATTCTTTCTAAACCCTTTTCAAGGCATTTGGGGGAAAGTTGCAAGTAGTTTTCAACTCCACCTTATCGGGGATTTTTTAAAAAATCCCCCTCCACCTCCTGCCTCATCAGGAGGAAAGCTTACCAGGGCTGGTATCGATCATGCAGACGTATTGAGCTCACTGTTTTCCCCACATCAATTTCATGAGATGTCACTTTTACCAGCTCTGTTTTAATACCCTGCACATGACTGCCTAGTGTATCCAAAGTCCCAAGAGATGCTGGTGCTGGGTTGCTGCCAAATAGCAAAAAAAAAAACAAACAAAAACAAAAACCAGAAAATGAGTGGAAGTGGTGATAACGAGGCTTCATTTTTTAGCGGGAGAAGAAAAGCTCAAATTAGAAGGTAAGTCTTGGGTTTCTTTGCTCTCTATTCTCAGTCAGGTCATACCTGGTGGAGAGAAGGGACCTTCATGTAGACAGTCCTTTCTAGTTTGAATTTCTGAATGACTAGTTTTAACACTTGGAACTGGGGGAGGAACTGTGAAATCATGCAGACTCAAAGTGCTCCCTTCTGGGTGGTGTTTCATGGAAATCACTTGGTTTTGAGAAAAGCTGGGTGGAGGGGGGGGGGGTAACAAAGCTGGTTTACAAGAAGTTCACCTTTCTGCAGAAGCAATGCTATAATAGATAGAAACCTGGACCCACAGTCAGGAAGACCCGAGTGCAAATCCCATATTGGATACTTAGTACTTGTGTGACCCTGGTCTAATTGCTTAACCTCCATCTCCCTGAGTTTCTTCATCTGTAAAATAAGGGGGTTGGGATCTTTGGCTTCCAAGCTCCCCTCCCTTCTGTGAGTTTCTGTATCTCAAGCCCTTCAGGACACAATGTACCAATCTCTCTTATGATTATTTGTTGATGAGACATGGTGTAGTGGGGAAAGAAGTGAATTAGGAGTTAGAAAACTCTGGTTTGTGTCTCTGCACCATGGTTTCTCCATCTGTAAAGGAAGATATTACCTGACTCATAAGGTTATAGTTTTAAAAAAAAGAACAGGAATTTTGGTGGGGGAGGTGACAGGTAAAGTGTAAAGCAATGTAATGTAAGCTTTCATTACTGAATCTTCCTACAGAATGGATTTAAACTGAGGAAATGAAATATATATGTAATATATATGCACATACACATACACATATATGGATGTGATACATTAATATATGTAATATACGTCAAAATATAATATGAATATCTATAAAATATAATATATTAATATAAACACATGTGCATGCATATATATACGTATATGCATGTATTTGTAGACATACAGTTATAGAGATGGAAAGGACCTTAGAAGGCCATTTCATTTTGCAGATGAGGAAACCAAGACTCAGCAGGACTTGCCCAAAGTGACATAGTAATGGCTAGAGGCAGGATCTGAATACAGTCCTCTGACTCCAGCACCAAACCCCTTTGCGTGGTACTAGCCATCTTCTGAAAATTATAATATATTTTCTTTTAGGGTAGGGGAGTAAAATATTTGTCATAATGTCCTTGCCTAGGGATTATTTCCATGCCACCTGCTTCCTGTTAAAAGATGCTGCACTAACCCTATGCATCCATTGAATCTAGCAATTATTAAGAACCTACCATACGTAAAAGGGGAATCTGAACAACTTCTGGAGCCCCAGCACCCACAGAACGACACAGAAAAGCTAACCTCCTGCTGACAACAGCCCAGCAGCCCTGTGGGGAGCGGGAAGCACAGTGCTCTGGGAGCCAAGCCCAGGCCCGCATGAGCCTTGGTTTTAGCCCCAGGGTGGCCGGGCCAGCAGCCAGCTGGAGGGACTCCAGAACACCAGCAGCTGTGGCGATTCCAGAATTATCAGCACAGATATGCCTAGGACAAAGTAAGAGATTAGTGCCCTATGGACCTTGGGACCAGTATTTGGGGAATGCATCAGCTTCTTCCCCTGGGGGCAAAAAGCTCCTGAGGAAACACAGCACAGAGACCATTTTGCAGCATCAGTGACAGCTCCAGCTCCTGGTCTGCAAACCATAGAGAGATCCAGCAATCAGTCTCGGGGTTAATCGCTCTTGCTTTAACCTGCTTGGATCTGGATTGTGGTCTTGGGGGGAGGCCTGGGGTGGGTATCCAATTTTCCAGAGTGGGTGGAGGCTTTACAGAGGTCACCCAATCTCTGGAAGTTGTGAAGACCCCATGTTTGGGACAGAAGCTCTCCTGTCTGGTGGCAGAGTCCTACTGTGGCAACAAGCCCCAAAATCAAGTAATTAAGTGGCAATATGCCTAGGCAAAGGAAACAAAATAAACAGAAAAATGCAACTTTATACTCCTATTTTTGGGGCAAAGAGGCTCAAAGCATGGAGGAGGACTGTGAGGTCAGAACTCCTGCACCAAAAGCCCCAAATGAAAATACAAGCTGGCTACAGGCCATAGAGGACCCTAAGAAGCAGATAAGAGAAGTGGGGGAAAAATTGGGAAGAGAAATGAGAAAGATGCAAGAAAAGTATGAAATGATAGTCAACAGACTGACTGAGGAAAATAACACCTTAAAAAATACACTAACTCAAATGGCAAAAGAGGCTCAGAAAGGCAATGAGGAGAAGAATGCCTTAAAAAGTCGAATTTGCCAGATGGAAAAAGAATCTCAAAAGTTCACTGAGGAGATTCATTCCTTCAGAGTTAAACTGAGCAAATGGAAGCTAGTGACTTGATGAGAAATCAAGATGCTGTTAAACAGATCCAAACAAATGAAAGAATAGAAGGCAATGTGAAATATCTCATGGGAAAAACCACTGACCTGGAAAATAGATCCAGGAGAGATAATTTAAAAATTATTGGACTACCTGAAAGCCATGATCAAAGAAAGAACCTAGAAATCATCCTTCAAGAAATTCTCAAGGAAAATTGCCCTGATGTTTTAGACCCAGAGGAGGAATTAGAGGTTGAAAGAATCCACAGATCACCTCCTGAAAAAGATCCTAAAAAGAAGACTCTTAGGAATATTATAGCCAGGTTCCAGAACTCCCAGATCAAGGAGAAAATACTACAAGTATCCAGGAAGAAACAATTCCAATATTGTGGAAACACAATCAGAATAGCCCAAGACCTGGCAGCTTGTACACTGAGGGATTGAAGGGCATGAAATATAATATTCCAGAGGTCAAAAGAGCTGGGACTGAAGCCAAGGGTCACCTACCCAGCAAAACTGAGTATCTTGCTTCAGGGCAAAATATGGTCATTCAGTGGAATAGAGGACTTTCAAGCATTCTTGAGGAAAAAACCAGAGTTGAATAGAAAATTTGACATTCAGACACAAGAAGCAAGAGATGCTTGAGAAGGTAATCAGGGAAAAGAAATCAAAAGCAACTTATCAAAGTTGAACTATTTACATTCCTACATGGAAAAAACAATAACTGTGTCTGATGAAACCTTTCTCATTATGAAAATAATTGAAGAAGGGTATATGGACATATGAATACATACGTGAATTGTGTATATATGTTTACAGGTATACATGGATAGAGGGCACAGGTTGAATTTGGTGGGAAGGGATGATACTTAAGGGGTGAAGTTAAGAGGTGAGAGAGGAAAGTGACAAGAGGAGATGGGGAGAGACAGGGTAGGGTAAACTATCTCATGTAGAAGAGGCAAGGGGAAGTAGTTGCAGGAGAGGGGAAGAACAGGAAGGCAAAAAGGCAAAACCATATTCTCATTGAAGTTGGCTCAAGGAGAGAATCACATACATACTAAATGGGATATCTTACCCTGCAGGAGAGTAGGGGAAAGGGGGATGAGAGGGGGGATGATGGAGGGGAGGGCATTCTAGGGGGAGGGGAGGTTGGAAGTACCCACTATCAAAGAGGGACAGGATCAAAGTAGGGAATGGACCAGGTGGGAGGTGAGATGGGTGGGAGGGAAATATAAGCAGTCTTTTACAATATATCTACTATGGTAATGTTTTGCATAGCTCTACATGTACAACACATACTGAATTGCTTGTCTTCCCAGAGGGAGTGGGTGACAAGGGAGGAAGGGAATGGATCTGAAATTCGAAGTCTTAAAATTAAATGTTTCAAATGTAAAAAAAAAATACCTACCATAGGCAAGGTCCCAGCTAAGTGTTGGAGAGATGAAAATAATGCCTGCCCTCAGGAAGCTTATTGTCTTTTGGGATGCAAGAAGGAAAGAGGCTCAAGGAAGGAAAGAGCTCTGGCACCTGGAAGGATCAGGGAAAGCTTACTGGAGAATCCTGGGATCATAGTTCCAGAGCTAAAAAGAACCTCAAAGTGCATTTCAAAGTTAAGGGGACTTGCCCAAGGTCACACAGGTAGAAAAATATAGACAAGTTCAAGGCTTTAGGCATTAGGAAACAGATTCAAATTCTGTTTTCTGATGCTCAATTCAGTGTTCTTTCTTCCACTCTTTGTCCATCAAATGGTAATATGTAAAGGCAATGTATAACAGTTATTTTTTGGTCTCTGGCTTGGCTCTGTAGGCTACTGCTTGTTGCTAAGGAGACATGAGTTGGGCAGTTAATTCCTCTTTGGACCAGCCAACTGTGCTGGATTTCATATTCCCTGAAAGTAACCATTCTTTCTCTCTTTCTCACTCTCTGAGAAATTCATGCCATTGACCACAAGGCAAACTGGACAAGAATGCAAATGGCTGAGCCTGCCCTAACAGTACTGTTGAAAACCATCTCAAAATACATGCAGGGGGGAGGCGGAATTAGAAAAACAGCACTTTGAAAAACATCCCTTTGGGTTGGCTAGGATGTGCTGTAAATTCAATGATAATTTACTAAGGATCTACTGTGTGCAGCATTCTCTGCTTGATCCTCTAGGTGCTATGAGAATAGAGCTTAGATAACTTGAGGTCCCTGCCCTAATGAAGTTTATAGTCCAGCAGATGTGATTGTTATGTGTCTATTCATGTTTGTTTCCCCTGCTTTAGAAGCTAAACTCCCAGGGCCAAAGACCAAGTTTCTCCATGTCTTCTGAGCTCCCATGGCACAGACTCTTTATTTGTGCCACACCAACAAGCACTTTATTGTACAGCAGATAGGCTCAAGGGTCTTGTTCATGCCTCTACCCCTTTTCCCTGCATTGTAAGGGGAAAGGAAGGAGTCAGGAAGAGACAAGGTTTGATATTTCATCAGTGTAAACATCTCCCAGTGTGGAAACTACCTCCACTGAAAAGATTAGCAACTTGTTCCAACTTATTGTCTAACAGAGAATTCCTGTTCAGAATTCTAACAGAGAATTCAGTTCCTGGAGGAACTGAATGAGTGTATTGAATCCAGATCTTCCTGATTTTGAGGGTCACCTTTTATCCAGTATTCCAGGATTCTTTTCACCCTCATTTTGCAGATGAGGAGAATGTAGATGATGATATAATAATAATAGCTATATTTACAAACTATTTTATAAATATTATTTCATTTGATCCTTGTAACAACACAGGAAAGTAGGTGCTGTAATTAACTCTATTTTTCAGATGGGGAAACTGAGGCAGGCAGTGGTAGAGTGGCTTGTTTAGGGTCACATGGATAATAAGTGCTGTTGTTTGTGCTTTGTTCTCAAAGAGGACCATGACATCAGGAAGATGATGCCATGACTTGTAAGTAAATTGGATTTAAGTGAGGGAGGGTTGTGCAGAATCATCAGCCTCATTCTCTCCTTTGGAGCCAGCAGGGTCCAGTGGCAAAATATAGATCAGGACAACTACAGATGGCACCCCAAGATAATAAGTGTGAGAGGCCAGATTTGAGCTCTAGTCTTCTTGACCCCCAGGTTCTAGCTCTCTATCCACTGGGCCATCTAGCTACCTTTAGATTAGATTAGAGAAGTTGCATGATTTACCCAAGGTAACTAAGAAAAGGTAGAGGCTAGAGTATATGTCTATGTCCCCGGATACCAAGTCCAGAAATTTTCCTTGTATCTTCAAGATGATAAACCTTGATTAAATCACCTCATTTCTCTGGGCCTCAGTTTCCACCTCTATAAAATGAGGTGTGTGTGTGGGGGATGGTCTAAGTGTTCTCCTAGGTCCCGTCCTCTTCAAAATTTATGATTTTATCATCTCTGGTTCAGACAAATAAGCAAACTTCATCCTCTGAAATTGAAACAAAAATGCTTCAAGGATAGAGAGCTCATCCCAGCGTGATATGATCATTTCCACTATTCTTTTTAGGAGACGACTAGAAACATCAGGGATTCATTTTGACACACAGAGCATTGCCTCTTATTGTTTATTTAACTTTTACATATCCATCAGTGAATAAGTCTAAGAAGTGTATATATGTACCTTTGCTCATTCAACCCAGGAAATCTCTTAAATTGATCCATTATCCTTCCTCAGCATCCTCACTACTGGGTGTCATCTCTGACTCCCAATTTGCATTTAGCTAGCAAAGGGTCAGGCCCCTACTTCCATGATTCATTTTCTATTAGCTCTCAACTCGGTGAAGACGTTACCTCAGTTCTACTCTCTAGTTGAGCGACTGTGGCTTCCATTCCTTTTAATCTTTGATGGTTTTTCATCTTCTAGGTTTGGGGCATGCTAATGAGTTTTATGAATCTTGAAGATGAAGGATCCCCCCACTCCAAAGGCAACTTTTTGTAGAACATCAGATTTCCCTATCTGAGATTGCTAAATGAAACCTTGGGCTCATATGAGTAATTTTGAATTAAAATGTAATTACCTGAAGCTCTATTAATTATGAATACATCTGTAAGATCACTTGAAGACTGGCCCTTAGTATACTAAAGACTGGTTTGTACAGGGCTGCTATTTTTTCCTCTCTGCCCATTGCAGACCACAAGCCAATTTACAAATAGCTCATCTGGTCAGAGTATTGCACACACAGCAGGGGCTTAGAATAGAATCCAATCTCAGAATTGGAAGGAACTCATATACCTTCCAGTCCAAAACAAGAATGAGCCAATGTCCTCAACTGTGTATAGCAGTTAAAATATTTTCGGATGTGAATGTACAAACCTTAAGAATAGACAAGAGCTAGCCTTAAAATGTGGCAGTGTAGATGGTGGTATGATTTGAGTGGTGATAGAAAGGCCATTCTACCCAAAAAATGCCTCACTCCTTTGCCCTCCAAACCAGACCAATGTATATCATGGTACTTGAACTTGCACCATTAGAGAAAGGGTGGGCCATATCTGGGAACTCTGGGTAATCAGCATGGCTACCAGGGAATTCTGGGTAGTCTTCCCTATAAGCAGGTAGGTTCCTGGCTTTCTCCAACTTCTCCATGGTCATGGTAAAGGGTAGAATAAACAACTATTCCTACTCCAATATATTCCTAATCCTAAAATTTCCTTTTTACCACATCAGATTATCATCCCATCTCTCTCCTCCCTTTCACCAACAAACTGCTTGAAAACATTGTGTGATGACTTCATTTATCACCACTTTGTCCTGATCTCCATCATTCTGTTGAGGCTCTCATTTCAAAGGTCAACAGCTTCTTTATCACCACATCCAAAGACATTTTTTTTTATCATTATCCTCTTTTACTTCCCTGAAATATTTGATGCTGTTGACCACTCCCTCCTCCTGGCTACACTGTTCTCTTCGCTCCCAAGATGGTCAACTCTCCTGGATCTCCTGCCTCTAACTACTTCCTTTTGAATCCTTTGATTTCTCTTCTTTCTCTTCCCAACCGTTCAATTTGGTGTTCCTCAAGACTGTCATCATTTCCCTGTCAACTTCCTTCCTGAAAAGAAAAGTAAATCTGGCTTACTTATGATTCCTTCTGTATTTCACTTCCTATTTATCACTAAGTTAATATTAAATGAAAGTTTTGTCAATAATAATAGTCTGACACCAGTTACAGTCAATAGCATCTTGGTGCTAGGATAAAAGCATGAATTGGGAGTAGGAGATCTGGATTCTATCACCGACTAATCACATGACCCTGATGAAGTTACTTTAACCTCTTCCAATCTCAGTTTTCCCATCCATCAAATTAAGGGGTTGGCCTAGATACTATCAATTTAATTCAATTTTCTTCTACAACCAATGAGTATTTATTATGCAAAGACAAAAATGAAATAGTCCTTCTCCAGGAGTTTACACTCTATTGATTAAATTATCAATTAAATTCAACAACCAATCAGCACTTACTGTGTGCAAAGCTCTGTGCCATGTTTAAGATAGGACTAATTAATTAATAGTAATTAAGTAATAATTTAAGATAGGTAGGCCTTTGTGGAAGCTACAGACTAGTAAGAGGTTGCAGCAAAAAGTCAGCAGAGGAAAAGAACATTCTAGTTACAAAGAATGAGAGGAGCAAAGACAACGAGACAAGAACATGTAGGTTCTTGTAGGTTCAGAGGACAAGGAGTAGTCTAGTTTGATTGTTAGAGCATAGAGTGCATGGTGGGGAGTAGAAAACCATAAGCCTAGAAAAATCAGATAGTGCCACATTGTAGGGGGTCTTGAGGGCCAGGAAAGTCATGGAGTTTGAACTTTATTCAGTAAGAAGTTTTGAAGATTTTTTAGTAGATTAGTATGGTCGGATACATGCATGAAGAAGTAAAAGAAATTCTCTCAGGATTTCTTTGAACAAAGACCCCTTCTGTTTCCTTAAGGGGAGGGGTAGAGGAGAGGTAACATCTTTGGGTCTTGACAGATTGCTCAAAGAGGCACTCCATGAATCCTAAGTGCACAGGTGGCTAGTTCTCTACCTCTGAGGAAGGTACTCAAGGAATTCACCTCATCATTTCCCACCCTGCTGATCTCTTGGATTTCACAATCTCCAGAAACTCATCACTCTGCAAGAAATCAACTTTGTAACTCACACCTCACATCATCTTCCACCCTAGCTTAAGGACATCACTAAATTTAAAGAGCTCAACCTGTTCTTATCAGGGAGAGGCTTTCTAGTCACCACACCTTGATACATAGGAGCAGGAAGCCAGTAGATAGGAAGATCTGAGGTTCAGAAAAGGGTATTAGAGAAAAATACAGCAGAGACAATGCAAGAGAACAGCATGATAATGTTACTAGAATACATAGGCAGCCCTGTAGTGTACACGTCTTCCACACATGTACCTTAGCTACACAAGTTCCTGGTTCACGATCCCTTGCATGTTCCTTGGACATGTATATTTTATGTACATCTCTGTGTGTGTGCCTTACTCCACTGGAGGTACAGTAACATGTAGAAGAACAAATATGTCCTTAGGAAGATCTTTCCTTCTTTAAAAAAAACACATTTGATTGATACCTTTTGTTTTTACCTACTAGTCATATAGGTATTCTCCCACCCCTAAGTGAACCCTCCCTTGTAATAAAGAAAACTTTAGATTAAAACAACTAATAAAATTACTATATCTGATAATGTATGCAACATTCTGCCCCCATAGTCCTCTATCTCCCTGCCAAGAGGAAGGGAGTGTGTTTCACTGTTTATCCTCTGAGGCTAATATTGGTTATTACATTTAGTTAGATTTTATCTTCCTTTTAGTGTTTGTTTCATTTACATTATTATAGTCATTCTGCATATAGTTCTTCAGGTTTTCCTTATTTCATGTTCCATAAGTTAATATATAAATATAAATTTATATAAAATTTCTCATGTTTTTCTGAATTTTTCATATTTGTCATTTCTTCCAACATAGTAATATTCCATTATAGTCATGTACTTGTTTGATTCCCCATTTCCCAGTTGATGGTCAGACAATTTCTTTTCAGCTGTTATCACAAAAAAGTGCTGCTGTGAATATTTTGGTATTTTTACGTCTTATTTTGACCTCCTTGGGGTGTGTGCCTAGTAGTTATCTCTGGGGAGAAAGGAATGAACAGTTTAGTCGCTTTTCTTGAAGAATTCCAATTTGTTTTCCCCAAGGACTGGACCAATTCACAGCATTTGTCTCTTTACAATCTACCTACTATTTCTTGCTTTGGAGGGGGGTCATCTTTGCCCACTTTCTAGGTGGAACCTTGGAGTAGAATCTTTTCTTACCACTTTACTTGCTCCACTGTTTGATTAGATAGATGTCTTTTGTTTTGAATTATTATATTTACTGTCTGGCTTATAAAAGCAAATGTGTAAGTAGAGCTTGGAGGTTATGGTTTTAAATGGATTATGACTTCCAGAGTACCTCAAACCTGGGGTAGTTTTGTTTTGGTTTAGGGTGGGGGGAGAGGAGAGGCAATGAATGAAGATGAAGCCCAAGTGTTACACGTAGCTATTTCCTTTTAGTGAGAGGTTAAAGTAGCTGATCTATTCTACAAGAATGACAATTTGAGCTGTTAACCATTCAGTTAACAGATGTGTTTACCATTTCATTAACTCTATGCCAAGTCAGAGAACCACATGACCCTGAAGATGTTCAGAAAGGAAACAGAGGGGAAGTATAACCATTGAGGAATCCTTAAGTAGGCAACAGAGAATTGTTTATTTTCTTTCTTTTCATGGAATTAGAGTTCATCTGTTAGAAGACAGCTTGGTCAGAATTGTCCATTTTCCATGGCTGCCCACAATTTCCTACTATTTGCTTGACAACTGAAAGACTAAATTGGGTTTTTGTGTTCAAGGTTTGCAGACACTTTTCTCCCTTCACTTTATACAGAAATCAAATAAAATAAATATAGAAAAATAAATATAGAAAACTCTGTTATGTTCCTTTGAAGCTTTTCCGCCACATGGGGAGTAAAGCCTTTGTGGTAAGAAAGAGGAGACTTATTTATAGGAGAACAGGCTGAGAGTGATGCTGTCCAGAGTCTGACAGAGCTATGACTTGTGCAAATCACCTTTTTTCTTACCACCTGCTCCTCCCCTCATCTCAAAGCCTATGGGGGGGAAAGGTGTTTTTATGCAGTCTGACTTTGGTTCTTCATTAGAAGTGAGCAGGTGAAGAAAGAGGTCAAAATTCAGCCTAACATGTGTCCCACCTACAGTGAGAGAAAATTGAACCTATTTATAGAGGATGGAAAGTTTAGAAGGTCCTGACCACCCGTCCTCCTTCTCCTCCTCCTCCTCCACCTTGGAAAAAAAATAGACTTCAGTGAATTTAATATTTCTAAAGGGCATCTGGTTAGTGGTGGAAGTAGATACTCACTCCATAGAATGAGAGCAGTGAAAAGTCTTGCCTTTTAACTTTACTTACCTACCAGATGCCAGACAAGGAGGCAACAGAGACTCTCTGTGCCCCACATCTTCATCATTGGTCCTTCCTTGGGGGTTTTCTCTCCATCTTAAATATAGGTAGCACCCCACTCCTATAAAACACCTGACTTTCCCACATCTTACATTTCCACATCCATAATATTTTATTTCACTAAAAGTGAAAGACCTTTGGAAATCATGAACCCTGGCTAGGTGGCCCAGTGGCTATGGAACTTTCCCTATTTCCTTATGCTGGCAGAAAATCTAATTTTCCTCTGTTCTCCCTCTATCCCTCAGTACTAACCCATGGTGCTGTAGTTAGTGATGCTGGTATTTGCGGTAAAACATACAAAAGCTAACCTAAGGCAAGCAGAGTGAATAATGTCTTTAAATCAATTTTTATGCCAAATTCAGTTTGGGGGCAGAGAGAGGAATCCTTGAACCTTAGGACATAAAACTGTATCATGGAAGAAGCCATGGAGACTTCATCTCATTTGTGTGTTGGGGTGGGGTTTAATGGATGATGGGAATGGGGAAGAAGGAGGAGAAATGATGGGAAGGAGACAGAATCTATAGTACAACTGGAGGTCATCACTGCTTCTCAGTAGGACAAGGCCAGGCATGGGGCATACATAGAGGAAGCATGACATCTGGTAGCTTCCTTTTCTACCTGTTTCCTCTTTTTCCTAGTAAGGTGCTAAGATCAATCGTTCCTAGCTGCTGAAGGTACTAAGCTCAATTGTTTCTAGCTGCTGAAGTGTTTCCTATACCCTCTGACAAAGCCTTTGTTCCCAAACCCTCATATCGTCTTTGTCCATTCTAGCTTCTCACAGGACCTCTAGTATGGGGGATAGAATTGAGACAGGGAGGAGTAAAAAGAAATCCCTGGGGTCCACCCCTCAGATTCGTATCACATGAGTGTTCATCCCCTCTGAGCATGTTTGTGGCCCTCCATCTCTCTTTGTTCCTAACACAGGAAGAAAATCTGTATAGTGGAGAGCCACACTGCTCCATCACAGGGAGGTATTAGAGTTGGGCCATTGGCCCAAAAAGCCAAAGACCAACTGGGGTCCTGAAGGGCAAAAGAGGCTTTTCTGTCAGACTGATAGGCAGTCTTAACATGGTGGTGCTTGGGTGAAATGATGTCCAAGTGTATAATAGATTAGACAGCTGAGTCTGAACCTGAAGTCAGGAAGACCTGAACCCAAATTATGTCTCTTAAGCCGCTTAAACTCTCAGCCTCAGTTTCCACATCTGTAAAACAGAGATAATAATAGCACCTGCCCCACAGGGTTGTTGTGAGGACCAAATGAGATAATACAGGTAAGGAGGACTGAGTGGGGCAGTGACATGGACAGGTACCATGCTTCATGCATATCCTGGTGGTCCAGGACTATATCAGCCACCTTTCTCTTCCCAACATCCATCTACACACCCACACATCCCCCCCCACACACACACAAACACACACAGCTCAAGAACCACAGTGGCTACTGAAGACCATTATAGACCCATCCTTGAAATTAAAGACCCGGCTTTGCCCTTTATTCCAGGGACTTCTCCCCCTTCCCTGATTCTGTGATAAAGTGAACTGGAAAACCTATGTATTTTTTTCTCAGAAATGAAGACAATAGGGGTGGCTAGGTGGCGCAGTGAATAAAGCGCCGGCCCTGGAGTCAGAAGGACCTGAGTTCGGAGCCGGCCTCCGACACTTAATCCACACAAACAAAAAAACCTAGCCACGTAACCTTAAGCAAGTTACTTAACCCCAATTGCTTAAAAAAAAGAAAAGAAAAGAAATGAAGACAATTCTTTCTTCTGTCTATTGTATACCTATTGACTCCTTTAATTCCTGGGTGCAATTTTCTCTCCAAAGGGACCTAACTGATATTTAAAAGGTGGAGGTGGAGAAGGAGCAACGGATAGAGGAGGGAATGATTTAATCCAGAAGTCCTTAACCATTTTTGTGTTCCATGGACTCATCTGGAAGTGTGGTGAAGCATATGGATGCCTTCCTGGGATAATTGTTTAAAAAATTCATAATTGAAGGAAATGCTAAATTTCACAGGTAAGGAAAAAAAAAGATGCAATTTCTCTCATCAAGTTAATGGACTCCCTGAAATCTAACCATGAACCCTTGGGGGGGTGTCTATAAACCCTAGGTTAATTAATCTTTCACAATGAAGGGAGAGGGTTACTTTGGTGAGTTGATCCCTCACCTAGAGGAAGAAAAGAATGGAGGTGAACTGGGGAAGTCAGACCAAGGTGGAAAAATGTCCCAGGAACAGGCCTATACCTTGTCAGAGGTCCTACCCCTACCTTACCCCTAAGTCCAAATTGTTCTTGTTGCTTTTCACGAATTTTCATTAATATAGTTAGTCTACATAGAACCTTCCTTACAAATACCTGTACCCTTATGCCCATTAGCTATATAAATAATATAATTAGCAGACCTCCTTTAGTCCTCTTCCCAGTGCATGCCAGAGTCCCATCCCTGCCCTTCACCAACCTCATCCTGCCCTCCATTCTGCTTGAGTCCCTTCCCCTCCAAAATACCCTGGCTTGTAGTTGAGCTGGTAGAATCCTTATTCTCATTGCTTGTTAGGTGGGGTCAATAAAAGGGGATGTCAGACTCTCTTCTCACTACAGATGTGTTCCCATATCAAATACATATAGTATGTAACCATGGGTAGAGTGCTGGACTCTTTGTGTGTAGAGCCACAAAGACTTGAGTTCAGATCCTGCCTCAGACTGGTCATGTGAATTTCCTGAGCATCCCTCAACTGCCTCATCTGTAAAATGAAGGGGTCAGCCTTGATGACCTTTAAGGTCTCTTCTAGCCCTGAGTCTATGATTCTATTAGGATTGTACCATATGCAGGCATATCTATGGGATAAATAGAGGAAAGTTATCATCATAGTCTTAACTAAAATCTTTTATGAGAAAATGTGCATTGAGTAACAAACAACAGAGGAGTAGCATAATTTTTTTAAAGAACATAACCTAAGCATTCATATGTTGGGGATTCATCTTTACTTGGCATTTATAAAGCACCTGACCTTTACAAGAGAACTTGACAATAATAACTTGATCTGCCTTCACAACACTCCTTGGGAATTGATGGATGAGAGAGTCAAGACAAGATATCTTCTTCACAGTGCTGAGCCGGTAAGGAAACTAAGCCATCCACAGCACTTTTCAAAGGCAGTAGAAACCAATGGAGTGAGACTCTGAAGATGTGGCAGCTGTGTGATAGAGTTGAAGAGAGCTCACAGCTGTCCAAAGTGACTGATTATCCCCTTGGCATCCTTATATGAGGCTAGTAATCGGGGCAGTTGGGATGAGGTCCTGGGTGATTAAGATAGAAAGTGCTGCACATGGTGTATGGAGTGGGATTCGAGGGGAGATAGAAATGTTCATCTTGGAGTAATATCTGAGGTGAACTAGAGTAAGGGAGTGATTAGTTATTGATGAGCCTAGCAATCTGAAAGTGCGTGAATCAGTGCATGGATGAGAGGGACTGATTTTGGTTGAGCATCCCCAACAGATTTGTGGGCATGTTTTGGGCCCCATACAGTAGATCCTTGTAAGTGCCTGGAATATACCTCAGGTGAGCCTCCTTTAAGAGACTACAAAGACAAATGGGGCTTAAAGCAGAACATAGAAACAAACACCCCCAACCTGTGAGATGGAGTCACATTGGGTCCTAAGAAATGGTTCCAACAGAGGCATCCTGCCATCTAGGGACCATGATAGCAAAGCCTTGGTCAATGCAGTTATCTGATCGGTGTAGTGTTGGATTTTTTGTAATCTTCCAGAAAAAGAGACTATCTCTGTGGATAACACAACCACACCTAAGACTAGTGAGTAGTTTAGCTGGAGAATGAGTGTGAGTTGGCATATATCAAAGGGAGAGTTTGAGGGTCAGTGGTGCAGTGGATAGAGTGCCAGCCTTGGAGTCAGGAAAACTCATCTTCCTGAGTTCAAGTCCAGCCTCAGACAGTTACTAACTATGGGACCCTGGGTAAGTCACTTACCCCTGTTTGTCTCAGTTTTCTCATCTGTAAAATGAGCTGGAAAAGGAAATGGCAAACCACTCCAGTATTTTTGCCAAGAGAATCCCAAATGAGGTCACATGACTGAAATGACTGAACAGCAATGAAAAGAAGACCTGTGGTCTTGTCCTAGCTCTATCCCTCCCTCTGTGGGACTATGAGCAAGTCACTTTACCACTTTCTGGCCCAATTTTCATATGAGTAAAATGGGAATCACAGAACTTTCTGTGTCCTTAAAGAAGCTTTAAAAAGTGATTTGGTAAGATTTTTTAGAGTACTTGGAAGTACTCTATAAATAGAAACAATAGCATGATTATTTAAAGGGATAGGGACAAGATCTGTGATTTCAATGGCATACAGAATTCCCTGGATGATGAAACTACCTCTACCAATGCAGGTTGGCCTTTCCTCTACAACTTGTAGCCTCAGAGAGCTGCCTACAACAGAGGTGTCAACCATGTGTATGGAAGCCACAACATTCTAGAAGCAGTGTGGCCCAAACCAAATTAAAATGGAGTTCCTATCTGATTTTAATGTGTTGACATATTATTAAAAAAAGAAATGTGTGTGTGTGTGTGTGTGTGTGTGTGTGTGTGTGTGTGTGTGTGTGTGTGGTTTTCAAAGTGAATATGTGGCTCACAGGGATCCTTATGTATGGTTTAGTAGCCACCATTTATATTTGAGTTTGACACTATTAGCTAGAGCAGTGAGAAGGTATATAACTTGCCCAGGATCACAAAACCCATATAGGTCTGAGGTAGAACTTGAAAACAAGTTTTCTTGGGTCCAAGGCCAACTCTTTATCAACCTGTCTGCCATTTATTGCCTTAATGAGTTGCTAAGGGCACTGAGAGGTCCCATGACTTGCCAGGGGGTTACAGGGACAGGTTGTATCAGAAGTAGGACTTGATCCTCATTCTTCCTGAGTTTCAAGCAACTCTCTCTCCACCACTCAGGCTCTCTATCAAATTGCTATTATTTTTAGCTAATATTGCTTTCTAGTATGGTTTCCCCCTCATCACTCAGTATGACTCATATCTTGTCAAGTATGCTCAAGGAATGAGAACTAATTTTATTATTAAGCAACTGCAAAATATAATTAGGAAGGTAAATCTTATGGTGAGGAAAATTATGTCATATGTTCCAAAGTCACATACTGAAAATTTGGGGATTATCAATTGTACTGTAATATCTATTCCACTAGCACAGATAATAAGAAATAATGATATTTAAAAATAATCTATTTAATTCAGTCTCTTGTTAGGAGAGAACAAAGTGCTCCTAATGACCTTTCTTGTATTATGGCAGAGTATTCTTGCTTGTATCTATTTTTTCCCACCTGATGGAGTCAGCTTGCAAATATCTAAATCAGATCAAGTTACTGCCGTACACAAAAACCTTCAGTAGCTCCTTCTTGCCTCCTAAGTAAAATATAATAAGTTGTATTCTTATTATATAACATAACAAACTACTTGAATCCTTATTCAAAACCTTCCACAGTCTAATCCCAACTTGCCTTTCTAGCTTTAACTTATATGCATGGGGTGTGCTAAAAACAGGTCAAACCAGCTGAAGAGAAATGATTGTTAAATTCTCAGCATGAGCATTTTATACCTCAAAAATTTAGGAAAAGTTACAAACCAGATCTTGTTTTGTTGGTTGTCTAGACTTAAGAAAATGAAGGACAAAATGTTAATAATGCCAATTCAACTTAAAAGTATGTTGTGAGTACATTTTAAAAAAGAAAGTTGGTTGTTAAACATTTACCAGTACCCCTGCTAATTTACATTAAGGGGTTACTCAGAAACTTGTAAAAAGTCTTCACTTCCTGCCTGATACAATACCTCATTTAATCTGACAGACCCAGTGAAAAGTCTCTCACTCTATGTACAGCTGGGGAGCAGCTCAAACCTGGTCATCTTTCCCAACCTCTCTCCTCTTTATGTATCTGGGTTTAGTATGGGCATAAAACTAATTTATAGCTCTTGCCAGGATCAGGACAAATTTTCATCTCAGCTGGTCAAGTGAAAAGCACTAGAACAAATGAATAACGACTGACCCATGGTACTTATTAGAAATCATGCTTGAATCATCTCATTTGCTGTTTTAACACGAGAAATTAAGGGCTCCAGCAAGGGTTGCCACAGTAATGAGATGGAACCTTATCTTAATAAGCTGGGTCTTCAGGTGCTGTGTACGGGCAGAACAGAGGAGGACTCTTGAGCCTTGATATTCACATGACCTTGAAAGGGTTTTTTACTCCATGAGAGGGGCTGCATAGTTGCTAGATTTCTGACTCTGGTTTATTATCAATCAACCAGGATTTAATCATCATCTACCAAGAACCTATTATTGAGCTGTTGCTGAGAGAGATAAGAAGTTATGGGATGTAGTGATGGCCGCCGAAAGGTTTAGGTGAACCTAATACATGGGAACCTACCACAAGTGATATATGGCAAGGAATAATGAAATTCTAAGGAGTGTGATACAGACTCTTAGTGCTAGGGTAGTAAGCCAGACCAGGATAGCAGGAAGGAAACTGAGAACTGGTGAGCTAGTTCCAGGAAGGTTGCTAAACATCTGTGTGTCCTTGGGCAAGTGATTTGAACTTCCCTAGGTTACGGTTTCCCAGCCTATAAAATGACCAGGTTAGATGAGATTGTCTCTTAGGTTCCATTTAGTTTTAAGATGCTATGATTTTAGATGTTCAAAGGAGAGGGAGATAATCTAATCCCAGAAGCCTTTACTGAATGCCTCCTCTGTGTCAGGGGTTATGCTAGACCAGGGGTTGCAAAGACAAAATAGCAATCAGTACCCAGCCTCAAGGAGTTTACATCCTATTGATTGGAAACAATATGTACACAAATTACTAAATACAAAATAGATAGGAAGTAATTTTTTGGTGAGAAGGGAACATTTTTAATGCAGAGGGTGGGTTGTCACAATAGAACAGGGGTTTCAGAGAGGACAGTGGTAGGACAGGGATGCCAGAGAAATCCGCTTGACAAGGGTGGGTAGGAGGTAGCAGCAAGGTTTGATCAGGAAAAGGAGCTTCTTCAGGGGAGGCTAGGTGGCACAGTGAATAGAGCATTGGCCCTGGAGTGAGGAGGACCTGAGTTCAAATGTGACCTCAGACACTTAACACAAAAACTAGCCATGTGACCTTCAGCAAGTCACTTAGCCCCAATTGCCTCAAAAAAAAAAAAAAAAAAGCAAAGAAAAAGCTTCTTCCTACCAGGGCAGCCTATGACTCAGAACCCCAGATTTTCTGAGAAGAGTCAAAGAGCAGTAGATTGCTATGTATTTCGAGGTAACAAAGGTGTTGTTGATGGAGGGAGAACCTCACACTTAGCAGCAGAGCAGATGTCTAGTGTCTGGTCCTAAGAGTCAAGAAGGGGTTCACCAAAATCCCAAGGGCAGGGCTGTTATTGAGGAGTAAGGTATGTTTGAAGGTCGTCTCCCTCAGCCAGCTCAGCTCTACCCCAGGACTCACCCCAATGCTGAGTAGATTATAGAGCAGAAATAAGGGTTAAAGGGTCTTCCCTCCTTGGGTTGGAATGGCAGGTATGGGTGGCATTAAGTGCAAACAGTGGTCAGGAAAGTATTCATAGAAGACAGGCGGACCTTGAGCACTAACTAGATGGAGTTTGGATAGAAAAGAGAGAGGAGGATAGTCTCTGAGAAAGAATCAACAATAGCATAGCAAAAAGATGGGAATTATTAGTGTGTGCTATAGGACTGTGACAACCTAACTAAGATGTAAGAACTAGGATTCAGCAAGGCATAATGGAAAGAACACTGAACCAAAAGTTAGGAAATGAGGGGTCAAGCCTCCATTCGCCTGTTTTCCCCTTGGGTAAATGACTTTGGGGTAGCTAGGTGGTGTAGTGGATAGAGCGCCAGGTCTGAAGCCAAGAAGACCCATCTTCTGAGCTCAAATCTGGCTTCAGATACTTACTAGCTATGTGACCCTGAGCAAGTCATTTAACCCTATTTGCCTCAGTTTCCTCATCTGTAAAATGATCTGGAGAAGAAAATGGCAAACCACTCTAGTATCTTTGCCAAGAAAACTTCAAATGGAGTCACAAAGAATCAGACACAACTCAACAACAGCAACAACAATAATGGCAACAAATCTGAGTTTTGATTACCTATGGTGTAAAATGGGAGGATTGGAGTGGATGATTTCTAAGGTTCCTTCCAGCTCTAAAATACCCTAAAATTCTTAGATTCTAGCTGAGGTGGAAGTTCAAGTAATAAGATTGTGGCCAAAAGAAACCTGTTTGGAATCCCATCTCAGCTACCTGATTACTGTGCTTCTCTGAGTAAGTGACTTAACCTCTGTGGGCCTCCCCTTGGTCTTTGGGGGTCATGGAGCCCAACTGGAACATGAATAATAAATTACAGTATATACTGTAATTTGTTTTTCAGTCTGTACTTGAAAATCCTCTGCAGATGATGAATCCCATACTCCATGAAGTGGCCCATTTCACTTTTGTACAGCTCTAATTGTGAGCAAGCTTTCTTTAAATCAACTTTCACCCATTTTACCCTCTAGTTCTGACTCTTGGGACCAAGCAGAATAAGTCTAATATCTCTCTTTCACAAGAACCAAAAGATAGTTGTCATATCCCCGCTATGTCTTCTCTGCTCCAGCTAAACACGCCCGGTTCTCCTAACTTATCTTCATCCGGCATGATTTTAGGGCCCTTCTCTTTCCCATGACTCTTCTTTAAACAAGCTCCAGTTTGTCAATGTCCTTCCTAAAATATGTATTTTCATGGCATCTGGGTTTGAATCCAAATTTTGATACTTAAAACCTAAATAGTTTTAGTTTCTCCTCTCTGGGTCTCATTTTCCTCAACTATAAAATTGGATGATTGGACTGATCTCTAAATTTCCTTTCAGGTCTAAATCCTTTGATTCCTAAAATTGGATTAAGGGGATTTTCTATGACAGTGCCCTGGGATACACTATAACAGCATTTACAAAATGCACATTCTTATCTGTTCTATTCAACAATGCTTTGTACATTTGTACACTTATATATTCACAACAGATGAGTTCCTAAAAAATGGTAGGTATCTAGAATTTTTGTATATAGGATCCTTTTATGGCACCAGGATAGCCCACTGTTTAAAGAGATGCTTAATTAAATCTCTCATAATAAAAAGCAGACATCTCTTGAAATGAAAATAATCTCTACCTCATTTGTCTATGCAAAATTTTGGGTTTTATATATATATATGTTGAGTGGTCTACAAGTATGATACATCTGAATACACACAACTCAGGTGAACTATTTGCTTGTGAGAACAACACACCAGCCAACCAACCAATCAAAGTAATCATTGAAAGGGAAGCTTGACTTGAAAGAGAGGAATGAGGTACATTCACAGAGTTAAGATGAGAGCCCCACATCCTGCCTAGAGAACCTCTCCATGAGGTTGCTCTACCTCCCTGAGTTATATTTTAATTGGTACCCTGGGGCCATAGTAAAAACTTAAGACTTCAGAAGCTATATCCTTTTTCAGAGAATGGACAGCCTGAAATACTATGAAAATTCATGTCAAATGGGGTGGCTAGGTGGAGCAGTGAATAGAGCACCAGCCCTGGAGTCAGGAGGACCTGAGTTCAAATCCAACCTCAGACACCTAACACAAAAAAAGCTAGCCTTGTGACATTGGGCAAGTTACTTAACCCCAATTGCCCTCCAAAAAGCAAAAAAAAAAAAAAAATCATGTCAAAGGAAGAGCTAACTTGGCAAAACTGAGTACCAAGAATCCAGAATAGGAGTCTTCAAGTCTCCTCAAATCTAGTCTGAGAAGTTGGGTGTTCAATGGTATTGGGCATATTGGAGGAGTTGAAGTAAAAGGTGCTATTGTAATGGGGAAGGGCCTAGATTTGAGCTCAGAAAGGGAAAACAGCTTAGCTCAGAACTAGTAGGATCACCATTATACCTAATATACAGTAGCTTTCTCCTCTTCTCTCCTAGACTACTAGGTGGCCCAAGTGAATAGAGTGCCAGAGTTCAAATTGGCCTCAGACACTTGCTAGCTTTGAGACCCTGGGTAAATGACTTAATCTGCATGCCTCAGTTTCCCTGTGTGTAAAATGCAGATAATAATAGCATCTGTCTCCAAGTGCTGTTGTGAAGATAAAATGGGATGGTTTGTAAAGTGCTCCACATGCCTTAAAGTGCTATAAAATGCTAGCTATTGTTATAATCACATTCCTCCATCCTTCAGTATCCCAACTTGTCTTTTATACTACTGCATTATCTGCTCGTGTCCCACTTTTCAGTTCAGGGAAGGCAGTTACCCTTAACTTAGAAAGTATAGAAAGTCTACATGATAAGGTGTAATCCAGCTTTACATTCCACTCAGTTCTGGACTGACATGAACTGTTAAGATCATTATGGGGTATATTGGATGGTTAATGTGTGACCCTGGGCTAGTCATTTCATTTGATTTGAGCTCCCATCCCAGCTCATTTGGGACTCTCTAAAATAATCTAAACTCAGTTTATACCAAGGTGGGAGACAAATCAATCACCTGACAAATACTTTTTATTTATTTATTTGGTTTTTTTTGGAGGGAAATTGGGGTTAAGTGACTTGCCCAAGGTCACACAGATAGTTTTTGTGTTAAGGGTCTGAGACTGGATTTGAACTCAGGTCCTCCTGACTTCAGGGCCGGTGCTCTATTCACTGTGCCACCTAGCCGCCCCGTAACAAACACTTTTTGAAGAACTACTGTGTTCTATGCACTATGCTAGATGAAATACAAAAATGAGATAGTGCCTGTTTTTAAGGAGCTTATGTTATACTCAGGGAATAGATGTTCACAGATAAGAAACATGCATTTCCAAATAATACATTTAAGATCATTTGAAAGGAAACATTTTGTTATTAAAGTTCTTGTGAGGTCACATTTTGTTCCATCCAATCAATTGCTTTTTAAAAAATAATCAATAAACAATAATTATAATAGAATCTTATATTTTCTACATGTTTCAGGTAACTGTGAAATAGTAAAGATGAGGCCTATTATTGAATATGGCTTTAAAAAGCCTGCGGGTTTCCTGCTAATATCTGTGTTAATCCTTCAAGGATAGATGACTCTCATGAACATTTTCTATAGATCGGAAAGTGGGCATGGAGGTCAACTGTTATTGGTGCTCTTTTCAGTAATAAGGTCTGATCTTTTTTGCCATGTCATTTTCCTCCATCTTTTAGATTCCTTGAAAGGATTTTCTCATTTTGCTGGGTACTTAAAAGTACACAGTTTTTGTTTGCAAGATATCAGAAAGAGTTGCAACATCTGGCTTTTTGTTCATTGAATTATATACATTTAAATACTAATTGTTAATTAGTTTAAAATTTTGTACCATGTAGTGTTTAAACTATTGAAATACAGACTCCTCAGTCCCTGTGGAGCCCTGCAAAACAAGGTGGTGTAACCCCTGGGTTTTTTCCCCCTATACCAGGCCTGGGCCACTTGGAATGGGATGCTCAATTTTGACTCTAAGAAGCTTTTAGTGGACAGTGAAGTCTCCTTTCAGAAGATAGTGACATAGTCTTTTGGGAGGACTTAAAAACAAATGGAAGGAAC
This sequence comes from Gymnobelideus leadbeateri, assembly GCA_011680675.1. Taxonomy (NCBI): domain Eukaryota; kingdom Metazoa; phylum Chordata; class Mammalia; order Diprotodontia; family Petauridae; genus Gymnobelideus; species Gymnobelideus leadbeateri. The sequence goes on from WOXC01007551.1 coordinate 101,585, forward strand.
AGTAAATTGGAAGACAAAAGATCTCAGTTCAAATCCCAGCTCTGTCACTTGCATTTTGTACTACTTTGAACAAATAACTTTACCTCTCAGATTTTCAGTTTTCTCATGAGTAATCTGAGGGTATTAAGTGAGATCTAAGTTCCCTTATAGGTCTAAAATCCTACAGGCCTATCCAAGTCAAGGGGCTATCTTTGTATTTTCAGGGTGTCGTGTTTGAGATGATTGTAAACCTATAAACCTGTTATCAATCCCAAACAATACTTTTCACTATACCTTTCCATTGGTTGGGAAGAAGAGAAACTTACTAAGGAAATTAGTGAATAGAAGCAAATTTCAAAGACTTGATCTTCCTGATTTGAAGAAAATAATGGCTAATATCCTCTAAGGGTAACTTCTTAGGAGAAAGTGAAGTCATTCTACAACTTTGAATGACTTAAGAACTCTAATCAATGCAATGATAACCACAATTCCAGAAGACCAATAATGAAGCATGCTATCCACCTATTCACCAAAGAGTTGATGGACTTGGGGTACAAAATGAGATACACTCAATTTTTTGGACCCAGTCAATGAAGGAATTTGTTTAGCTTGATTATGCTAGTTGTTAAAATGGTTTTGTTTTAGTTTTTTCTTCTTTCCAATGGCATGGGGGTTGAGGAAGATAGAAGGGGGAAAACATATCTTTTTCTTTAATTAAAAAAATTTGAAATAATAAAAAACCAGCCTGTGTTTCTTTTAAAAATTTTAAAATTTTTGTTTCAGATAGAAGGGATGTGAAAAATATAAACAACAAGATTAGAGCAAGTTCACAGCATAGTTTCAGAACATTAAGCAGGCATGAGTGATGGGGAAAAAACCAAGAATTTATCAGAACCCTACTGCATAACAGGCATTGTTCTAAGCATTTTATAAATATTTTCTTGTTTGATCCATTTGGAAGAATGGGATGGGGACGTGGCCAATAGTTATTGCTAAAAATGTGAAGGTGAGCTCATAAACCTGTTCCTTTTGAAGCCCATGATACCTCTCAGTATCTATTCAGTCACCTAAACCAAATAAGCTTTCCCGGAAACTGACTTTTGCTTGTCTACCTATGTCTCTGCTTGTGAATCTGTCCTAACTATTTCTACTAAGCTTCTAGTTCATCTGAGGGAGAGCTCCATATTTGTACTGTCTTATCCAAAACCCTTAGCTTTTCCAAAATACCATGCCAACGACAGGGAGCCAGAAAGTCTGGGGTTAACACCTTGGTTACAGAGAATCAAGGTAGCAACCACCCATATATCATAGCTTAGGCTAGACTAGTCTGTACTGAGTTTTCTTTTATATGTGCTTTTGATTATCTTTAACCTGATGTATTATTTCATTATATATATGTTTTCCCCCTTTGGAGGTATAAGGGGAGGAGGCCCTACTCCATTTCCCTGAATTAACTTCATTTGCCATTTTTCCTCTTGATATGCTCAGTGCTTGGTAGGAGTAATGTGATGGTAGATCTAAGATACAGTAGTAGAGACCACAGAGTTTTGAAGGACAGAGCACAGAACACTGATCAGGATAGGTGCCAAAGCTAGGACTATCTCCTGTGGTTTCCCCTCACCCAGGAGAACATAGGACTTTCTTGGGGGATGTTTTCCCCTCCTCCTGTGCTCTGACTGCTTTCCTTTTACTCTGACATGCCAGATTAATAAACACTAGTGCCAGAAACCCTGGAAGTCATGATCTTTGGTATTGCAATTTCTGTGAAAGCAGCAATGACCCCATTGGAGAAGCCCAGCCCCTGATTCATTGCTTATTCACTCCTGTCGTGATTATAATCACCCTTGCAAGGGCTAGTCATCTGACTCTCCAGTAAACATTATTATGTTATAATTATCATCCATCCTCCTGTGCCTGGGGCAGCAGGAGATGAGAGGGCTATTATAAGAACTTAGGGATTGTCCCTCTTCCATGTTTGGTCTACACATGGAAGACTATGGAGGAACTAGACTCCATCCTGAAAAGAGGTTTTGGCTTGAAGGGTTGAATCTGAGAATGGTTTGGAATATCACATTTATATTATAAATGGCTAATGCTTTCTTGAATTTGATTATGTTTTTCTTTAATTAAATGGATTTTTAAACCAGGATCATTGAAGTTTGAGTGACTGAAACAAAGATCTAGCTCTGGAATACATATATACATATATATATATATGATAATATATTATATATAAATAGAAATGCCTCCTACATAGATAGGATGGACCATAGACATAAGAGACACATCATAACTGACATACTGTCCCAAACAAAAGAAGCTAGGACGTGACAATAAGTGGTAGAAGGCTAAATGGTCAACACTCCACGGTCCCTGATCCTAGCAGAATTAGACAATTATACTTAAATATCCTTGCTTAAACTTCAGTAAGCCATCTGGAAAATGTTAGACTAGACAGAAATAATCAAAAGTACATAAGAAAGAAAACAATTCAGTAGAGACCTGTTTAGCTAAAGTGGCAAGAGCCTGAGAGGTAAAGGCATCCCTGATTATAGCCTTTGGTTACTGGGATACCAAAACCAAGAGTGTGGAATCTGTAATATCCTTAAAACTTAAGTCCACCCCCTCCCATAGAGCTCATCTGGAAATTTAGCAAATTAATATAGTTCCTAGGCAAAAATTGGAACAGGACCCTTTAATACAAACACCCTTCAAAGAGTTTGTATTAGATCTACAAACACTTTAAAAATTGAACTTACTGTCAATATAGGCATGCTGCCGAAATTTCAGCTCTTGTCTGTCTCCCCCTGATGGCTGTGAGAGTACTCCAGGTTGGGATCACCTGAATAGTTAATGCCATTCTGGACCTGGAAGCTGTTTCCCATTCAATCAGCCCTCAGAGTTGTGGAAGTGCATGTAGATTCCCTTCCACACAGGATTCCCTTAGGAATCCAACTGAGGGAAGGGGAAATCCTTAAGGTGCATGAGGAAGAGCTATGACAGTCTTTAAAGTATGGTCCAGGGACACCTGAAACTTCACTGTGGTAAAACATCACTGTGGTAAGAAATTCAGCTTTATTAGAGCCCCTCTCCTCCATCTGTTGCCTAAAATAAATTATACATAACCTGGCCATCAGGTTATAGTATAAATACCCTAGAACCTCCTTTACTGGAGTGGTCAAGAGTATTTTCCATAGGCTGACACCATATAATGCAGCTTTGCCTTGGCTCCCCTCCCCCTTCTCAAGGTTTCCAAGCTGATATGAAGTCATAAACCAGTCCCAGTAGTGTTGCCGGAGATGCTTACCAGGTTGTATAGAACAACAGTATCTTCAGTTTACCTAGCTAGCACTTGGTCAGCAATGAGCCTCATGCTCTGGTATTTTTCAGGACATTGAATATTGTCCCCTCTGCTCTCTTAGATTCATTTATCCTGAGACCACTCCCCTTTAAGTGAATATGAGATATGAACAATTCTGGCTAAAAGTGAATACCTAACAAGTATTTGTTAATTGAATGAATGAATTCCTGCTTGGCACCATTAAATGTGAATGACCAAAAATTGCTGAGAAAGTAGACAAAGTCTGGCATCTTAAGACAGAGTCAGCTCTCAGACTGGATCCCTTATAGGACATTTTATACCAGAAACTTCTCATCCTTTGGTGGGCTAGAATCCCTGAGACGTTTATCAAGTACTGCTACAAACTGACAGTATTTAGTTGCTTGTGGAAATCAATGTATTGAAATGTCCTGGAACAGCAACCAAGAGTTACCAGAAAATGGAATGGCACCAGAATGGGCAAAGGGATGGATATGTTATGAGCCTGATCCAGTCCATTTGCCTGGAACCAGAGCACTAGGCATAGCTCCTAGGCTTTGTTCCATTTATCTCCCGGGTTTCAAGCCAGAGGAAAAGTCCTTAAGTAAAGATGACGTCACTTAGCATGTGAATCTAATGGAAACCCAGAAAGAGTGTGAGAATAAGCTTCTCATATAAGTTTTGCTGCAAATAATTCACTATAGGGGCAGCTAGGTGGCGCAGTGAATAGAGCACCAGCCCTGGAGTCAGAAGGACCTGAGTTCAAATCCGCCTTCAGACACACACACACACACACACACACACACACACACACACACACACACAACTAGCTGTGTAACCTCTTAGGCAAGTCACTTGACCCCAATTACCCTGCCTTCCCCCTCCAAATAATAATAATAATAATAATAATAATAATAATAATAATAACAATAATTTACTATACCTCGTCATTGCCTGGGTCAGGCATCAGCCATTCAGAAGATTTCAGAAACCAAATTACAACTGGTTCTCTTTGTGGTCCCTCTTTTTTTCATGACTGAATTGGAGTAAGGGGCTACACACACCAGATCTAAAAGAAATTAGGATGTGCCTAATGGAACTAAAGCATAGGGACAGAAGGAGTCATCTTGAAAGCTCTGACTTTCCTATCCACTCCTTTTGGTTTGGTTCTTCTGAGATTGTTGTTTTGTGGACAACAGAGTGTTTGGGTTCGCACACACACAATTAAATACATAAATTATCAACTTAGTGATATGAGAGCTAGAGGAGAAGATAGGAAAAGTATCAGAGATAGATGTGTGTGTTTATACATGCATTCACATATACACACATATGGAGAGAGAGAGAGAGAGAAAGAGAGTTTGTTGGTTGTCCTTCATTCTCAAAAAGAACCAACGGACATCAGGGAGGTGATGTCTTGACTTACAAGTGAATTGGATTTAAGTGAGGCAGAGCTGTGCAATGTCATTAGCCTCACTCTCTCCTTTGGAGTGATCTGGGTCCAGTGGAAAGATATAGATCAGGAAGATTAGAGATGGCCGCAGATGCAGTGGGAGATCTTGGCTTTTTTAAACTAAGGTCTTTCCCAGGTCTCAGTATATCTGAGGCCACATCCATTCAGTGATTAAGGCTAGGTAAGAAATGAGGCAAATAATATATTTATATGCATATGCATATATGTGTATACATACATATGTGTGTGTTTTGCAAGGTAGAGTTTCTCACATCTAAGAATTTTGGACATTATTTACAAGGTTCTCTAACATATGACCAAGGTGACATATTAGACAGAGTGCTGAACTTGGAGCTAAGACCTACATTTAAATCCCACTTCTGATACTCATTAAATGTAGGTCTATGAGTAAGCATCAGCATTCTCCTCTGCAAAACGGGGTTAATAGCAGGAATAGCACTTCACTCACAGGGTTAAATGATATGATAAAATTCAATTACAAAAAGAAGCTATTTTATTCATATGTGAAAAGTTTGAAGAGCATTAAATATAAAAGAATAATAGCAAGGACAAGCCTCGTCCCTAGACCATTTCTAACCCCAGAGGAAAAGAGGAGAATGATGAGATAGTTATTACCAATAATGATGATGATGATGATGATGAACACATATAAGACTTTTAAAGTCTGCAAAACACTTCATGTATAGTATCTCATTTGAGTCTGAAAGTACTACAGATACATGCCCAATTTTACAGGTGAAGCAACTGAGGCTCAAAGAGTTTTATTAGGCTTGCCCATGGTGACACAGCTAGAAGTACCAGACATGGGATTCGAACCCAAGTGTTCACCTGACTCCAAATAGTAAATCATTTTGCAAACTTTAGTATCGACCATCATTACTATAATCAACTAAATTGTATTGATGGATAATGAAACAGTCTGAAAAAATGCCTTCAATTCCTTTGAAATGAAGCTTTGTCTTAGTTATTCTCTTTAGCTGTCATCTCAGGAAACCACTTCTGTATCACATGCAAATACAAGAAGGATGTCTTCAGTGCTGCATATAAATACCCAAAGGTTCTGTGATTTCTTCAGGGAAGGGAACTCTCAGTGACCACCAACTAAGCTCTGATTTAGAAAAACATGTGTATGTGTATAATAAACATTTTTTTATTTCTTAACCTAGTGGAATATGGTAATAAGTTCACTTTAGCCAAAGGTTACTACTGAGCTAGTACAGTGGTATGAGATCATGTGTTGCTAATGTTTAAATGTGTTTAACTTCCCTGTTGCTATGCACACACAAATATAATTCATGCCTGATATAGTTCTCTTGAATAGAGATAGCGTAACCTCAATAGTGCTGAGACTTTGGCTTGTGCTTGCTTCCCCATAATGGTATCACTCTTTGGAGCCCTACCTTCTCTTGCATATGCATAGGCTGCTGCTAAGAATAAATGCATGTATCAGGAAGGGGAACATGCCCCATTAATTTATTGCCTTCCAAAAAAACTGTGCACCTATACTGCACACTATACTTTAACTGCCACAATATGATGAAAATAAAATGACCTTTCCGGTCCCTTTCAGCTAACAATTCGATCCATCAGTAAACATTTCTTAAGTGCCTACTATATGCCAGACACTGTCCTAAGTTCCAGTGATGCAAAAAGAGGCAAAAGACAGCCCTTGACCTCAAGGAACTTACAATCTAATGGGGGAAACAACATGTGATGAACATATACAAAGCAAGCAATATACAGGATAAATAAGAAAGACGTGGGAATTAAGAGGATTTGGGAAAGGCTTCCTGTAGAAGGTGGAATTTTATTTGGGAATTAAAGGAAGCCACAGATGTCAGTAGTCAGAGTAGAGGAGGGAGAACATTCCAGGCATGGAGGACAGAGCTGAGACATAGAGGGTCTTGTTCATAGAACAAGTAGGGAGGCAGTGTCATTGGATCAAAGCATATGTGGGAGTGTATGTGTGTGTCTTTGTCTTTGTGTATAAGGCATAAATAGACTAGAGAGATAAGAAGCATCAGAAGAGATAAGGGGGCATATTAGAGATATGTTACAAAGGTGAAATCACCTTAGTTTGGAAATCACTTGGATATGGGGGGTGAGAGAGAGGGAAGAATCCAGGATGCCTCCTAGGTTGTGAGCCTGGGCCAGTGGGAGGATGGTGTTGCCTTAGTAACAGGAAAGGTAGGAGGGAAGGAGGGTTTAGGAAGAAAGGTAATGAATTCCATCTTCACAACCTATAATGTACTTCAGTAAATATTATTACCAACATTTTATTTTATTGATGCTTTTTCCTTTTACATCATATTTATATTAAATGTATCCCTCTCCCCACTATGATCTTGTAGAAAAGTCCTAGGGAATTGTCTTAGACACAGGGGAGAATTTGAACCTGAGTCTTTGTCACTCCAAGCACAGCACTCCATTCACTGTACCAGTGGTTTCCAAAATTTTTGGCCATGCATCCATCTCTATCAATAATTTGACATCTCCCAATATATGTATACTTATTTACAAATTACCTACATGTACTGCTATGCTGATATATTATGCATACTATAAAGAATATATAAAAATAGACATTTAAAGGGATAACATAATGATTAAATAAACAATGTATGCATGTATATGTTGGAATGGCACACCAAACTAATTTAAACATGGTCACCATTTCAAAACTGAAGCTCCAGAGATGGCGGGGACAGAAAATAAAAGTTGGCTCTCAGAGCTACGGAGGAGGTGACCCGAGAGTACAGAGTAGAGGGAAGGACAAGGAAACAGAAAAGGAAAAGTTGTAGAAGATGTAGAAGGAGAATCAGTAAGTGTGGCATCAACAAAGTCAAAGGAATTAGTGTCACAGACTTTGTGAAGGTAAAGAAAGATAAGGACTAAAACTTATATTTTGTGATACTGGCAGTTTTTGAGAGAGAAGTTTCAGTTGAATGGAAAGGGCCAAGGTATGTGGTGACAAGCCATGAAGGACAGGATATGAGGTTAAGAACTACAGACATTTGGTATAGACAGTTTTTTCAAGAAGTATGGAAGTGAAAGGTAGAAAAAACACTGGATGGTAGACTGAAGGGACAGGCTATCATAGGCAGATGACTTTTAAAATAATTTGGAAAGTATGACTTTGCCAGATAGAAAAGAAGAAATCTCTCATTTCTGCCATGTGTTCAGCCCACTATAGCCTGTAATCTATTGGGACTTCCAGACTCCTAGGATCTTTAAGCCTTAGTTATAGTGTGCCAGTATGGCTAGATTTCATAAAATAAGTACACATTGTTGATTTAATCTAGAGAGTGAGGGATATTTAATGGGAATCATCAACTTTTATTGACCAGATAGACTAGGGAATTTTTAACTCAACAGTGACACAACAAGTCTTCTAGAAATAGCTCTTAATGTCATGGAAATAGAATTCTTAGCAACAATTCCAAGCAAATAAGGTGCATAATTTTCCTTATAAATAAAAAGACAGTAGATTGCAACTGATATCTGTCTTTGGCCTAGTGGGACCTACCTAGCCACTCTGCCATGTCAATATCCATCTCTTGGCAGAGATATTAGTGAAACCAAAAGGGAAAGATATTAGTGAAACCAAACTACAGACCTTCTTCTCAACAACAGAGAGAGGAGGAAAATGATAAAAGCCTCTACTTCTCTACTTAATGAGGGAGAAAGATTAGAAGCAAAACTAAGAGGCTACTCCCTTGTGGAAGGGGGAAAGAAAAGGGATAGGAACAGGGTCTAGGTGCCCATCCATTTAACAAACTGTTGCCATTTTCAGATGGATTTGACTATCAAATATTTATTTATTTATTAACAGTACAAAAAATTCCTTATTCTCAATGAGAAGTGATGTCATTGAATATGCTTCATTTTAAAAAAAAGTTTCTAGTTTATTTTTATACTTGGTTTAAACGGCTGCCATAGTTGAAAAAGACGCCACACAAAGATGCCTCACAAAGATAAGTAAGTCTGAACAGAAAGAAAGTATATTGTTGGCTATATGTGTACTGTATGTATATGTGTGTGTACTGATACTTATTTTTCTTTTTTTTCTGGAGGGGGGAGCTAAGGCAATTGGGGTTAAGTGACTTGTCCAAGGTCACACATCTAGGAAGTGTGTCAAATGTCTGAGGCTGGATTTGAACTCAGATCCTCCTGACTCCAGGGTTGATGTGCTATTCAGTGCACCATCTTGCTTCTCCTGACACTCATTTTTCGATCCAATTCACCAGTTATGCAAAGATTTTCCTTAAATTCAGGTAGGAAATATCCATCTTCAAAGATGTCAATCACTTGTTCTTGAAAACTAATCAGAAAGTATTGCATTTTTATATCTTTAATAAAGATGTTTGAAAGCCATTGAAGCTATTCATTTTGAAGATTTTAAAAGAGGTTAGAAAATTCTGCATAAATACGAGTTTTTACACATGACATACCTATCATTTTCAGCAACAAAAGTTTGGTTTTTAAATGTCTTGCTTGTTTTCAACATGTAACAAAGTACTTTATACATAGTAAGTGCTCAATAAATGCTTCATTCATTCATTTATCATGATGGTTTCATACTACCATTAGTTAATATCTTAATGTACAATATACACTTAGGGAGAGATTAATTATTAATAGCAAATGAAAAGCCACATTTTAAATCATCTTGATAATTTCATTTTGGGGGTCTGATATCTAATCAAATCTGATTAGGTCACTATTGTGATATTGTAATAAATTGATAAAAAGTTCATACTAAAATAGAGATTTTTAACCTTTTTTGTATGATGGATCCTTTTGGCAGTCTGCTGAAGCCTGCTCAGAGTCAGGTTTCCCAAAGTTTCAAATAAAATACATAGGATTACAAAGGAAACCAGTTATACTAAAATACAGTTATCAAAAAAATTTTAAATAGGTTTATAGACACCAAGGTAAGAACCCCCACAGTAGGAGAAGAAAAATATCTCTCTCTACTCTGCCATTTTCTTATTCATCATGTTCCCATTTTTACTATTATCTTTAATTTACCATTTCTTTGAAGGACACTTACAAAGTACCTTGTTCATTTTGTGAAGATTGTTGAGCCATTTCAGTTACATCAAACTTTTCATGACCCCATTTGAGGTTTTCTTGGCAAAGATGCTGGAATGTTTGCCATTTCCTTCTCCAGCTCATTTTACAGATGAAGAAACTGAGGCAAACAAGATTAAGTGTCTTGTCCACGGTCACATAGCTAGTAAGTGTCTGAGGTGGGATTTGAACTCACAAATTGGAGCCATACTGCTTCCAGACCTGGCACCCTATTCACTGAGCCTCCTAGCTGCCCTTGTGAAGATTAGCTTAGTTAAAATTAATCCGTAAATTCATTTAACCAGGCACACATAAATGTCCTTCATAACAAACTGGAAGCAAAGGAAAAAATGAAAGGGTCATTTCCATCTTGTGGAATCCCATTCTTCCTTTAAGATGCTTGAATTCTGTGTAGGTCCCATGACCATTTGATACACAGATCAAACATGGGAGCTAACATAAACTATATATGAAATATTAGTACCGCTTAATTTTCTCTTACATTTTCTATTCCTATTCAAAAGTAGATGTTCTAATATTGTTTTTCTATACCATTATCACCTTATACAGTGCCTGGGGTATACACACTCCATTTAGGAGACAGACTCTTCTGCACAATACTGTACAATACTCTTAATTTTTTTTTTTTTGCTTTTTGGGGGGCAATTGAGGTTAAGTGACTTGCCCAAGGTCACAAGGCTAGTTTGTGTGTGTGTGTGTGTGTGTGTGTGTGTGTGTGTGTGTGTGTATGTTAAGTGTCTGAGGCCGGATTTGAACTCAGGTCAGGTCCTCCTGACTCCAGGGCGGGTGCTCTATTCACTGCACCACCTAGCCATCCCATGTACCATACTCTTATGAAGTGGTATGATAACATGACAACAGTTTGGACTTAAATATAGTCACTGTGCCACTAAATTAAGGGTCTAACCTTCTTTGTGCCACAGACTTCTTTGGCAGTCAGTCTGGTGAAGCCTATGGATCCCTTCTCAGAATAACATTTTTAAATACAGAAAGTAAAATACAGAGGATTGCAAGAGAAACCAATTATTTTGAAATACAATTATAAAAAATCTTTTTTAAAAGTTCAAAGACTTGTGTGAAGAATGTCTGCATTAAACTTCACAAATTCCATTTTCCTTTTGTGATCATGTCATATTCCCTTCCTGGATGTTGCTGTTGTCAAGCTTTGATTTCTTCTTTTTATGTACATTAACCTCTACTGACCCAGGAAACTGAGTCCGTTTTGGAAAATGGATCCTCTAAAAATAAAGTACTTGTGTGTCTCCACTGGGAGTTGTAGAGCCTTTTATCCTGTTCCAGTCATATCTGAAGTTCAGGGCCCACAGACAGATCTGCTACTCCCCAGACTTGGAGGGTGTTTTAATTTGGTTTGGGGTGAGAGGGATGATGGCAGTCATGGCAGGGATGCCTCCATGATTGATTAATAGATATTATTACTTGTGTGTTGATGTTCAACATGAATTCAATAGTGAAAACCAGGCCACCATCCTTTCATTCCTTTCTATCCTGAGGTCTTTGTCAAAAGGACACCTACCAGCAATAATGGAGATGTAGAGGAAATGAATGACTGAGCTATCAGTATATTCCTTAGGTGTTCAATACTGTTCTAAAATTTGGTTTGCATAGGGTTGACTCAAAGGCTCTAGCCCATAATATGTTACTCAGTAACATAATATAAACTAAGAATGGCATTGGGTCATATCTAAAAATGCTATTTCCTGAGGAACTCAAAGCACTTTATCATGCCACCACCCATACACCCTTCCTCTCCTCTTTTCTACCTCTAGTTCTGGGAACGAGAATCAAATCTACACTGCCACTTCTGGAAAGGATATATCCATTTTCCTGTAGATCCCTTCACCATCCCTGTTCTTCTCAGTCCAAAGTTCCCCTCCTTGGTCACCATTCCCTTATATGTGCTGTATTGTTTTGTTATTAGAATGTAAACTTGAAAGCAGAGACTATCTTTCTTTTTGTACCCTCAAATCTTTCTACTTGTTTTGTATAGTACAGTTCCTGGCATAAAATAGCACTTAATAAATTCTTTTCATTCATTCATTAATTCACTGCTATTGGGAGCCAGCCTGGTGAGGTGTGGGGCTGGAGCACTGGAGATAAAAGCATTTGGATTCTCACAAGATGCAAACCAATGTACTAGTGTTGCTGCCATCTGCATTAAATGCTTGCCTATGTTTGTCCTATTCCTGTCCAGGACTGCCATTCCTAGGAGAGCCAGTCTGAGAAAACTGAATGGCATCCCTGGTCCCTGAACCCTTAATCATAAAATGCACATAAAGCAATGGACAAGCTTTTAACAATGCCCAAAGTACCTTGGGACCAAGACAACTACTCTGGTCTAATTTTGTCTAGTTATTTGATGCTTCGGGGAAGCACTTAGAGAATCTCAGTTACCATATCATTCAGTGTAGCTCAAATGAAAAAAGGAGGAAGAAAAGAAGGAGGAAGAGAAGGAAAAGGAGGAATAGGACAAGGAGGACATTGGAGAGAGAAAGATGATCTTAGAGTCAAGAAGATGAAATTCCAAGCCCTCCTTCTTGCATGTACTAGCTGTATGACCCTGGACAAGTCAATGAACCTTTCAATGTCCCAGGCAACTCTCTTACTATGTAAAAGAGCAATTGCCATCTGCACTGGTAGATGGAGTTTCTTCACTGGGAGTTTCTTGCACTAGTGAAATACCAGCTCTAAACCAACAACAACCAATATTTACCTACCATTATGAAGTTTGCAAAATATATTATATACATTATATCTTTCATGTTCCCAACAAATAGGTACTATAGGAATTATTATCCCAATTAGATGGATAATGGATAATAAAGTGGATAAATGATAGATAAATATATAATAAATGGTGAGGAGAGAGAAAGAGAGAGAGAGAGGGAGAGAGAGGGAGAGAGAGGGAGAGAGAGAGAGAGAGAGAGAGAGAGAGAGAGAGAGAGAGAGAGAGAGAGACAAGGAGACAGAGAGAGAGAGAGGGAGACAGAAAGGAAGAGGGAGAGAAAGAGAGAATGAATTAAGTGCTTACTAAGAGCTGGAGGGAAAAGAAATTCAGGCAAGTCTGACCTCAAGGAATTCACATTCTAATGACTGGAAGACAACACATTAAGGGGTATTGCTGTGGGGATGAGAAAAGAAACATACTCTTATCCATATGACATTTCCTTGTTATTTCAGGAAATGGCATGTTTTCTTAGCAAAGAAGAGCTGTCAGAAGCCTAGGTCCCACACTGTGAACCTTCAGCAAATCATTTAATTTCTTTGGACTTGACTTCTTCATCTGTAAAAAGACACAACTTTCATACAAATGAGTAGAGTGGTTGGAGGTCTCAAAATTCAATTAGTTCAATACAACAATTAAATCCTTCCTCCATGCTCCATGTGCTGGGCCAGGTACTGTTGGGGGTAGTTGCAAACAGGGAAAATTCAAGATAAATAAGACATAGTCCATGCCCTCAAAAAGCTTGCAGTCCATTAGAGGATAGAAGAGATGCACACAAAGAATTTTAATACAAAATGATAATAATAATTGACATTTATATAAGCAATTTAACATTTATATAGTTTTGTTTATTTGAGTCTCACAACAACCCTGTGAACTACATAGGCTGAGAAAAACATCAAGAAATGAGAAGTTTAAAGGTGGGAATAATTAGGTTTGAAATTGAAAACTACTTGAGCACATCCTACAAAGTCTTCATAGGCAGCTGCCACATGAATGTACAGCATATGAATACTACCCTCTTTAAAAAGATGAGGAAAATTGAGAACTCAGAGAATTGCCCAGAGTTATACAGCTAGTAAGATTTAAACACAGGTCTTTTTGAATATGGGTCCAACACTTTAATCCCTACACTGTATTGCCTTTCAAAAATAGGACTCAAATAAGAAAGGTATAAAAAAGTCATATTGTAAAGTCTCAGGAAGGAAAGACGCTGAGACCCTCTTACAACACAGGGGTTTGTTTGGAGATTTCAGATTGAAATGCTTCAAAGAAGCCAATTAGATTTAATAAAAATTGGGCACATAATAACATGTGTTTCTGTATTTTTTTTATTCTTGGAAACTAGGCTGAGATAAGGACAGTTAGAATAGGCTCATTAAGTGAAACGTTAATATTCCATCAAGGAGGGATTTGTAGCCATTGTTTTTTCTTCCAACACCAGGACTGGAAAATTATGTGTTTGTGTATGACTTTTATAAAAATCTTATTACAACTGAGAACAGCTGAGTTAGAAAACCTTTGGAGAATGGCATTCATCATAATGCAAATGTCAACAGACTCTTCACCAGGCAGCACTTTGAGGCAGCTTACAATAATTACTCTTCCTCCAGCCATAACTTTAAGAAAGTGTACCACTAACCTTTGCCAGGCTTGCCTCAGAGATGCTGAACATTCTTCCCCCACACTCTGTGTGTTTGTGCATGTGTGTGTGTGTGTGTTTGTGTGTGCATGTATGTGTGCATGTGTGCGTGTGTGTGCGCGTGCGTGTGTGTGTGTGTGTGTGTGTGTGTGTGTGTGTTTCTTCCCAACATAAAATGTTTCCAGAAAACAGCCTTCTTTAATTTGGGTAACATTTAACTTTTTCCACACATGCTTTGGAAAAGCAACTAATGGAATTATAAGAGAACCCCAATAAACAAAGGGGAGTGTTTTCCCAACTCCCTATGCCTGTCTGGATGTGGGCTACCTTTGGAGCTATCTAGTGACATGTTCCATGTGTGGTCATATCCATACACATTTATATATATATGAATATTTCTGAGGGGCAACATATGGAAGTGAATAGAGAGCTTCCTCAAGAGAAATAAATGGTTCCAAGTCGAGATATCCAAATAGGATTCTGGACAGGAAATAGGGAATGATCAGAAAGAGAAAAATGGTTGTTAGTTCGGTGAAAGATGAGAATTACAGAGGTGTGGGGAGTGAAACTATAAAACATTTCCTATTTGAATAAGCAGGAGACAGAGTTTTATATAGAGTGAGAATACAATCAGAACTAAGGATTATGTGCTTCTAGGCAAGAAAATAGTCTAACCAGACAGAGGTACCTGGACTGAGTGAATTCAACAATAATAATCTCACTCATAGGACCGAATTAGGCTCTATACTTACTCTATTGCCTTCCTAGATCCTTTTATTTTTAAAATTTATTTATTTTCAGTTATCAACATTCACTTTCATAAGTTTTACATTTTCTCGCCCCCATCCCCTTCCCCCTCCCTAAGATGACATGCAATCTGATATAAGCTCTACATATACATTCCTATTAAACATATTTTCACATTAGTTATATTGTATAGAAGAATTAGAATGAATAGGAGGAACCACAAGAAAGAAAAAACAAAACAAAAAAGAAAAAAGTCTTCTTCACTCTGCATTCAAACTCCATAGTTCTTTCTCTGGATGTGGATGGCACTTTCCATTATGAGTCCTTTGGAACTGTTTTAGGACCTTGCATTGCTGAGAAGGACTAAGTCTATCAAAGTCAGTTATCACAGACTGTGGCTGTTACAGTGTACAATATTCTCCTGATTCTGCTCACTTCACTCAGCATCAATTCATATTAGTCTTTCTAGGCTTTTCTGAAGTCCACCTGCTCATCATTCCTTATGGCACAATAGTATTTCATTATATCCATATACCACAACTTATTTAGCCATTCCTCAATGGATGGCCATCCCCTCAATGTCTAGTTCTCAGTCGCCACAAAAAAAGGTGCTATAAATATTTTTGTATATGTGGGTCCTTTTCCCATTTTTTATGATCTCTTTGGGATACAGCCCTAGAAGCAGTGGTGCTGGGTCAAAGGGTATGCACATTTTCATAGCCCTTTGGGTATAGTTCCAAATTGCTCTCCAGAATGGTTGGATCAGCCCACAACTCCACCAACAATGAATTAGTGTCCCAGCTTTCCCACATCTTCTCCAACATTTATTATTTTCCTGTTTTGTCAATCTGATAGGTGTGATGTGGTACCTCAGAGTTGTTTTGATTTGCATCTCTCTAAGCAATAGAGTATTTTTTTCATAGCTTTAATTTCCTCCTCTGAAAATTGTCTATTCATATCCTTTGACCATTTATCAATTGGGGAATGATTTGTATTCTTGTAAATTTGAATCAGTTCTCTATGTATTTTAGAATTTAGGGCTTTATCAGAAACACTGGTTGCAAAAATTCTTTGCCAGTTTTCTGCTTCCCTCCTAATCTTGGTTCCATTGGCTTTGTTTGTGCAAAAACTTTTCAATTTAATATAATCAAAATTATCCATTTTACATTTCATAATATTCTCTATCTCTTGTTTTGAAATAAATTCCTCCATTCTCCATAACTCTGACAGATAAACTATTCCTTGCTCCCCTAATTTGCTTATAGTATCAGCCTTTATACTTAAGTTGTGCACCCATTCGGACTTTATTTTGGTATACAATGTCAGGTACTGACCTGGACTCTTTTAAAAAAAACTTTACCATTTGAATTAATTTTATGCCACTTTAGAATATAAGCCTGGGGGCGGAGCCAAGATGGCGGAGTAGAAACAGCTCCTCCAAGCCACTCTGCCCCCAGATTCCCCCCAAACGATGTAAAAGGGGACTCTGAACAACTTCTGGAGCCCCAGCACCCACAGAACGACACAGAGAAGCTAACCTCCCGCTGAGGACAGCCCAGCAGCCCTGCAGGAAGGACCAGCACAGTGGTCTGGGACCTGGCAGCGAGCAGAGCGCAGGAGCCCAGCAGAGCCGAGCCCAGGTCCGCATGAGCCGAGGTTTTAGCCCCAGGGCGACAGGGCCAGCAGCCAGCTGGAGGAACCCCAGAACACCAGGAGCTGTGTCGACTCCAGAATTATCAACATAGACTTGCCTAGGACAAAGTAAGAGGTTAGTGTCCTATGGACTTTGGGACTGGTATTAGGGAATGCGTCGGCTCCCTCCCCTGGGGGCTAGAAGCCACTGAGGACAAACGCCATTTGGTAGTTTTCAGAGGCACCTCCCGCTCCCAGCCTGCAAATTTGTAGGGAGATCCAGCGATCAGTCTTGGGGGGTAATCGCTCTTGCTTTAACCTCCCTGGATCTGGATTGTGATCTAGGGTGGAAGTCGTGGGTGGGTTTATAGCTTGCCAGAAACGGAAGTTGCCCCCCCACACGTTCGGGACGAAAATTCCTCTATCTGGCCTTAAAGCCATAGTGTGGCAACAAGCCCAAAAGTCAAGCAATTAAGTAGCAACATGCCAAGGCAAAGGAAACAGAAAAATGCAACCCTAGACTCCTATTTTGGGGGCATAGAGCGGGAAAAGGACTGTGAGGTCAGAAGTCCTGCTCCAAAAGCCCCAGGGGAAAACATGAGCGGGTTGCAGGCCATAGAGGACCTTAAGAAGGACTTTAAAAATCAAATAAGAGAAGTGGAGGAAAAATTGGAAAGAGAAATGAGAAGGATGCAGGAAAAGTATGAAATGAGGGTCAACAGCCTGACTGAGGAAAACAACACCTTAAAAAATAGACTAACTCAAATGGCAAAGGAGGCCCAAAAGGGCAATGAGGAGAAGAATGCCTTAAAAAGTCGAATTTGCCAGATGGAAAAAGAATCTCAAAAGTTCACTGAGGAGATTCATTCCTTCAGAGTTAGACTGGAGCAAATGGAAGCTAATGACTTTATGAGAAATCAAGATGCTGTTAAGCAGATCCAAACAAATGAAAGATTAGAAGGCAATGTGAAATATCTCATGAGAAAAACCACTGACCTGGAAAATAGATCCAGGAGAGACAATTTAAAAATTATTGGACTACCTGAAAGCCATGATCAAAGAAAGAACCTAGAAATCACCCTTCAAGAAATTCTCAAGGAAAACTGCCCTGATGTTTTAGATCCAGAGGGCAAAATAGAGGTTGAAAGAATCCACAGATCACCTCCTGAAAAAGATCCCAAAAGAAAACTCCCAGGAATATTATAGCCAGGTTCCAGAATCCCCAGATCAAGGAGAAAATACTACAAGCAGCCAGGAAGAAACAATTTCAATATTGTGGAAACACAATCAGAATAACCCAGGACCTGGCAGCTTCTACACTGAGGGATCAAAGGGCATGGAATATGATATTCCAGAGGGCAAAAGAACTGAGAATGAACCCAAGGGTCACCTACCCAGCAAAACTGAGTATTTTGTTTCAGGGGAAAATATGGTCATTCAGTGGAATAGAGGACTTTCAAGCATTCTTGAGGAAAAAACCAGAATTGAATAGAAAATTTGACACCCAGACACAAGAAGGATGAGATGCCTGAGAAGGTAATCAGGGAAAAGAAATCAAAAGGAACTTATCAAAGTTGAACTATTTACATTCCTATATGGAAAAGCAATAACTGTGACTGATGATATCTTTCTCACTATGAAAATAATGGAAGAAGGGGGTGTGGTCATATGAATACACATGTGAATGTGTGTGTATATGGTTACAGTTATATATGGATAGAGGGCATGGGTTGAATTTGTTGGGAAGGGAGAATACTCAAGGGATGAAATTATGAGGTGAGAGAGGAAAGTGGCAAGAGGAGATGGGGAGAGACAGGGTAGGGTAAACTATCCCATGTAGAAGAAGCAAGGGAAGTGGTTGCAAGGGAGGGGGAGAATAGGAAGGCAAAAAAGGCAAAACCACATTCTCATTGAATTTGGTTCAGGGAGAGAATGACATACATACTAAATGGGATATCTCAACCTGCAGCAGAATAGGGGAAAGGGGGATGAGAGGAGGGATGATGGATGGGAGGGCATCCTTGGGGGAGGGGAGGTTGGAAGTACCCACTATAGAAGAGGGACAGGATCATGTAGGGAATGGACCAGGTGGGGGGTGGGATGAGTGGGAGGGAATTATAAGCAGCCTTGTACAATATACCTACCATGATAAGGTTTTGCATAGCTAGACATGTACAACATATACTGAATTACTTATCTCCCTAGAAGGAATGGGTGACAAGGGAGGAAGGAAATGGATCTGAAATTCGAGGTCGTAACATTAAATGTTTCAAATATATATAAATACTATTATTAATACTCTTTTGCTTGTAATAGGGAGATAAGATGTGCAGGCATTGGGATGCAAAGACTCACCTTCCTCTAATGGAAAAGTCGATGGGGGTATGGGAGAAGGTATGGGAGAGAGCAGATTGGAGGAAACGATATCTTGTGGGATTACTGTTCTGGGAGGTTGGGTAGGGGAATAATGGGGGGAAAATGATTGTAACTCAAAATCTGGTGGAAATGAATGATGTAAAACAGAAGTTAATAAAGCATTTGTTTAAAAAAAAAAAAGAGGGGTGGCTAGGTGGCGCAGTGAGTAGAGCGCCAGCCCTGGAGTCAGAGGGACCTGAGTTCGGATCTGGCCTCAGACACTTAATGCACACAAACAAAAACCTAGCCATGTGACCCTGGGCAGGTTACTTAACCCCAATTGCCCTCCAAAAAAAAAAATAAATAAATAAATAAATAAAAGAATATAAGCCTGTTTGGCCAACAAGGAACTCAAGTCCTCAAGTGAGGGCAACAAAGGCCACTCCACATTAATTAGATATTAATTTAAATAAATATTATTATTCATTAAATAAATTGTATGTATATAGCACTTTAAGATTTGCAAAGTGTTTTACATGTGTTAATATCATTTCGTCCTCTCAAAAACCCCATGAAGTAGGTACTAGTCTTCTCATTTTAAAGATGAGGGAACTAAGGCTGAAATAGGTTAAATGACTTGTCCAGGGTCACATAGCTCTTGTCTGAGGCAAGATTTGAACTTTGGTCTTCCTGACTTCCAAGTCCAATATACTATCTAATAGATGCCTCACTACATAGGATCATAAGGCCATAGATTTAATAATAATAATAATAATAATAATAATGATAATAGCATTTACATAGCTATTTATAAACATTATTTCATTTTATCCTCACTCTGTGATGTAGGTACTGTTATCATCCCCATTTTATGGATATGACAAGTGAGGTGGACAGAAGTTAAGGACTTGTCCAGAGTCATACTGCTGCTATTAAGTATCTGCAGATAAATTTGAGCTCAGGTCTTCTTGACTCTGGGTCAAGTGTTCAACTTTATCCACCTCACTGAGCTGCCTGATTTAGAGATGAAAGGTGATTGGGTCCAATCCCTTTGGTGTTTTGTTGTTGTCATTGTTTTCTTTTTTTCCTTTTTTATTCGTTTAGTATTTCATTTTTCCCCAGTTGCATGTAAAAACAATTTTTAGCATTTATTTTTAAAACTTTGAGTTCCAAATTCTCTCCCTTCCTCCTGCCCCACCCCTCTCATTGAGAAGGCAAACAATTTGATATAGATTATATGTGTGTAGCCATGCAAAACACTGCTATAATCATTACAACCCCTTTATTATATAGACAAGGAAACTGAGTCTTAGAAAGATTAAGAGACTTGCCCAAGGTCACATAAATAAAAGGTAACAGGGCAAGTCACTTTCTTGAACCAGGAATGGGATAAGCAGAATTTCAGAGTTGGACAAGAGTTCATAAAAAACTAAGCCAACCCAAACTTGAAAAAGACTCCTCTATATAACATACCTAAAAAGAATAATCTAGATTTTGCTAAACAAAATCCAGGAAGGAGTAAACTACTACCTCCTAAAACACTCCTTTCCACTTTTGGACAGTTCTCATTAGAAAGTTGTTTTTTTTTCCCTCATATCAAGTCTAAATCTACATCTCTGGAATTTCCACCCACTGTTCCCAAGTCAGTCTCTAGGGCCAAGCAGAGAAAGGTTACCTCCTTATCCCCATTTCCATGTAACAGCCCTTCAAATCCTTCAAAAGAGTTAGTATATTGCCTCTGAGCCTTCTCTTATGCAGCATAAACACTGATCTAGACTCTAGTCCCTTCAAATAATCTTTTTATGAACATCTTTCATTTCTTACTCCTTTGGACTTTGTTATCTTATCCCAGGGCCAGGTACCTTCCCCACCACAACCCCCCCACCTTTTTCATCTTCCTTTTTTGTTTTTTTTTTTGCTGTCTTCCCTCATTAGATTGTAAGCTCCCTGAGGGGTGGGTCTCAAAACCAGGTTCTATGATTCTAAATACCTGACTCTTTCTACCATACTACACTGCTTCAAGTGGCGAGGAGGGAAGAGTTGAACAAGAAACAAGAACCCCAAGGGTAATGATAATTAAGTTTTAAATGGAAAACTGCCTGAAAATATCCTGCACAGTCTTCCTAGGCAGATGCAACACAGATGTAAATAATATGCAAATGTGTATGACTCATAACTCTGTCATGTGTTTAGATGTGGCTCTTAGGAAAACCATAATAGAGACAACTGTTTTGAATTATTGGGGGCACAAAGGCAGGGGGAAGTAGAGTGAAGACAGAAAGGTACTGAGGAGCAAATGTTTTTCTTATTGAATTTGGTGAGGATGAGTAAGGACCTCCCATGTTAGAAGAGATATTCATTGTTAAAAATCAGGAAGATCTTTTTCATGTGCCAAATTGATTTGGGGGTCTTGACTTTTAGCATCATGATCCATAAAACTGAGGGTAGGGCCTGGCTTAAAAGTCAAGTGTGATTGATGAGACCAATGAATTGCAGTTACAGTGAATTAATCTTCCCTGACTGTTCTTTTCTCTAAAGCCACATTGCCCCTATGCCAAATGACACCCGGACACTTGGGCCTTTCAGGGAAATTTGGCTTCTGAGAGTTACAAAGTCTGAGCCTGAATAGCATCAGTATCAAGACCTGGCAGGAAAGGTTCAAATTCCACCCAAGAAAATATGCCCAACTCAACTGCAGTGACCCAATTGTTTGCTAAAGACTCTCAAGGTTTTGGGTTTTGAGATGTTTGAATATTTGTTTTTTCCTCCAATTACATGTAAAAAGACTCTCGAGTCTTGATTTGAACCTATTAAAATGCCCTGCTTACATTACTAGAAAACCCCTGAAAACAAAAGGTGCTGCTTTTCTGGGACATGATTGGAAGCTAAAGGACTGTTTTATTACCAATTTGCTTGGAGAATAATCATCTCCCTGGTAATTCTGTTTTATCTTTTTAAAGTGTTCCTTCCTACTCCCCACTACATTTGCACCCCAGTACTTCACTGTGATGTGGTTATAATGATAAATTATTAAAGGTCATGTTAAGAGAGTGGACAATCTGAGTTGGTGAATTTCCACTGAGTGCTTTCCTCAACCCCAACATTACAGTTAGTTTTGTTATCACCACTTTATATGAAAGGGAATGGAGACTCAGAGGTTAAGTGACTTGCCCACAGCCACCCAGACAATATCTGAGGCAGGAAGTAAACCCAGGTTTTCTTGACTTCATGTTTAGTGCCCTAACCATTAATACAATGCTGTCCCTCCTCATCATAGTATGGGAATAATCCCAGGTTCCTCATAGATCAAAAATTCTGGTAGGTCTCACTAAACTAGAAAGGATTATAATACTGACCCAAGAATGGACTTGACTTAGGCCCAGACTAGCTAAATTTGGAGATACTCATCATCAAAAGGTTGGCCACCAGACCATGAATGTTTTCGGTCAAAGCAACTCTACTAAGCCAGAGATGTGCTACAATCTAGTTAGAGGAGATAATCATCAACCTTTAGATATTTTGATGGGGAAATGATTAGAGTGTTATAGATTGGGTTTGTGTGTGGTTGTGTTGCGGTTTGTCCTTTGTTCTCAAAGAGGACCATGACATCAGGGAAATGATGACACGACTTGCAATTGATTTTGATTTGAGTGAGGAAGGGCTGTGCAAGGTCACCAGCCTCACTTTCTCCTCCAGAGTCATCTGAGTCCAGTGGCCTGATATTAATGAGGACAAATGGAGATGGCCCAGAATGCAGTGGGAGACCATGGTCCTTTTAAGCTGAGGTCTTCCCAGGTTCTCACTTTGAGTGAGGCAATGCCCATTCAGTGATTAGGCCTCTTTAAGAAATGAGTTAAGGGGAGGCTAGGTGGTGCAGTGAATAGAGCACTGGCCCTGGAGTCAGGAGGACCTGAGTTCAAATCCAGTCTCAGACATTTAACACAAAATATCTGGTCGCTACCTTCCATATAGTAAGCCCGAGTATATTCAAAGACTATTAACAAACCTCACCTTTGTCTCATCTTCTCCAGGTTAAATAGTTTCAGCACATTAGAGCTTTTTCCCATGTATTCTTCTACTCAAAAACTTCCAATAACTCTCTACTGCCTATGGGATATAATCCAAATTCATTAGAAGCATGGGCTAGCTCAAAAATATTAATGGACTATTTGGATGGTTTATCTTGCTATGGCAATATGATGTTCCTATATTGCCAACCCTCCTTGCTTCAGCTTCCTACCAAAAACTTATTTATTTAAGGGATGGAACCATGCCCACCCAGGAAGAACCTTCAGATCACTGCTGATACAGAAGTTGTGACTGTGGGCAGCAGACTTCAAGTACCACAAACAATCAATCAGAGATTTATTCTTCATTCTTCCTCCCCCTCACACCCTCATATAGTTGTTCTTCCAAAATTCAGCCCATGGCCTTTTTCTTTTAGAGAACTGGACATGGTTTCATTCAGATTTGGGTTGAAATCCTGCTTCACATATTTTTACTAGCTATATGAACCTGGGTAAGCTGAAATCTCTGTGCCTCAGATGGTCTCTAAGGTTTTTTTTTTCCACCTTTAAAATTTATGATCTATACCCTCCTTTAAGGCTGTATACATTCCAACAGCTTTGACTTCCTCTTAGATGACTTCCAAATCTGCATAATTTGTACCTTTATCTTTTTCCCCAAGCTTCTGTTTTACATTTCCAATGCTTACTAGACATTTATACTTGGATACTTATAAATCAATTTGCATTAAATATGCCTAAAGCAGAATTCATTCTCTTCACTACAAAACTGACATTCCTTCCTTCTCCTTTCTCCATACCCATTGATTTCACTATTTTCATCAGTAATATCATTTTCTCCCAGGAACCTAAGCTGAAAATGTTCAAGTCATCTCTATTTCACTCCTTTCCATCATAGCACTGTCCCTTCACTGATATCCAAACAGTTACTAAATCCTATTGATTGTTTCTTTATACTATCTCTGGATAGTATAAAGACTCTCTTGTCACCTTGCCATGGATTATTACAGCAGCCCTTTAATTGGTCTTCCAGCCTCCAGTCTTTACCCTCTTCTACTTCATACTACAAATTAGTTCCAATTAATATGGATAAGTATCCTCAAAATACTATATTTTATCATGTTACTCTCATGCTTAAAAAATCTTCCATGACCCCCATTGCCTACTTAAGATAAAATCCAAATCCATTAGTCTGGCATTCAAGGTCTTCCACTATCAAGGCCCAACCTACTTTCACAACTTTATCTCCCCCTAATCCTTAACACAAACTCTCAGTCCAGCTAAACTGGTACCCATCTCAGAATACCTTGAGGACATCTTCCTCCACACTTTTTTTTCAACTAATTCTTGATACATGGAATTCCCCATTGCTTTGCACTAATCTAAATCCTACCTACTCTTCAAGGAGCAATTCCATTTACCATCTCTCTTCTTTGTGAAACCTTCCCAAACCACAATGATCTCTCCCCCTCTAGCCTTTTTTTTTTTTGGAACCACTATAGGATTCATCGTCTCTTCCATTCTTTGAGAATGCAATATACAATGCAAGAAAATTCTCACCACCAAAGTCAGTCCTTGGCACTGTCCATCTAATAACAGAAACTGATGGGATTTTGTCATCAGAGATCACATTAACAAGAGGAAATACCATGATCTTTTTATCTGTCTTGCAGGTAAAACTTTCCATATTTCTCTCCCATTATGAAGTGAGCTTCTGAAGAAAAGGGACTGTCTTACTTTTCTATTTATACCTTCAGGGCTTAGCACAGCATATTGTGCAAAGCAAGCACTTGACAAATGTTTCTATCATTCATTTGTTCATTCATTCTTGGAATGTGCTGCTTCCTCTGAAGATAAAAAGCTCCTTGAGGGCAGGGACTCTCTCTGATATTCCTTCATATGCCCCACACAGCCTATAATGGTAGCAGAACAGCTTCTTCATAAGTAGTTACTGTTTCATCAATTGATTTTCATGGCATCTCACCTAGCCATCTTTTTTCATGCTTAAATATGAAGCAAAGGAAAATAAATAAGAATTGTAATTGCATCTTGCATTTGTAGCTTGGCTAAGCATCTTACATTAATAGGTCTCTTCAGGTTTACCCTAAGTGCTAATAATTTCTAAGCATTTTGATGATAGCACTTTCTCCCTAAGATAAATTGACCTCAGCTAAGAGCCTAACTCTTTCCCCAAATCTCATTACAATCAGCTTAGGCGGTTCATGGCTTTAGAAGGTAACAAAATTAGAGCTTTTAAATCATTCTCTCTGCTCTGGGAGTATCTGCATTAATAAAGAGGGATTTGGGCTACAGAAGAAAGAGAAGAATCCCTCTCCTGATCACATGTGATAACTATTTTCATTCTCAACATCACTCTATTAAGCCAATCACCATTAAGATAACTGGCAAGAAGCCACTTTAACTCCTACATAGGGTAAGGAGGCCTTGGTCAATGTCAGAGAGCAAGACTTTCAGCTTGCCCTCCCCAAGAAGGTACTAACAATAGGAAAGTAGAAATCAATTTTGTTATGAATCACCAAGGTGAGCAAGTGGCAAGCCATTTTCCCTGTATCACTGAATAGTAGAGCTAGAAGGTAAGAAGTGAACCTGTGATTTAATTGGCACAAGGAACTCCCAGGTGAGGTAACAACTACTCTAACCAATAGCAGGTTGGCACGTTGTCTGCAACTTAAAATCTTCAAAAGTTTCACAGAATACTGAAAGCTTAAATCGTTTACCTTGGATCATATGGTCAGTATGGATTAGAGGTCTTAAATACAGGCCTTTCTGGCTCTGAGGCTAGCACTCTCTCTGCTACTGAACTAGAAGAGACCTCATTTTTCTTGTCTAATTCCTTCATTTTACAGGGAGCAAATGGAGCTACTTAATGATTTGACTTAGGTGCATTGAGCTGGAATGTGGTAAAGTCAGATAGTATTTTCTTTTTCCAGAACTTCTTTCAGCATAGGGACAACTCTGGGCAGTCTGTACCAAAATATCGATGGCCAGGTTTAATGGGTACAGCAAGCCTGACATTCCTCTCCCCTCCAACTTATTGTAATGCTAATGAAGATCATGCAAGAGTTTTCTCCAGTACCTTAAATTATCTAAATTGCATGAAGGACACAAAGAGTGGTACTATTGTATATAACAATATATTTATATATAATGTATATAAATAACATTGGCTAAGGAGTAGAGAATCTGAGTTCAAATTTCACCACTGAAGTTTTCTCCTTGTGAAGCAAGCATTTCCCTTGGGCAGGTGACTTAGTGTCCCTAGACCTTGGGTTCCTCATCTGTAAAAGGACTTCAGAGGTCCTTTCCAGCTTGATATTGATTATTCCATGATCTAAAATGTTGCCATGGCAAGAAAACTAGATTTGGAGTTATCAGACCTGGGTTTAAGCCCCAATTCCACCACTTGCCAAGGAAATCACTCCATATTTCTGAGCCTCAATGTCTTTATAAAAGGTGGTATTATTCATAGGGCTGTCATGAGAAAAATATTTTATAAAGGGGTAAGGAACTGTTTAAGTGTTGGCCATACATGAGAATTGTTAAAGCATCTACTTTTCTAAGTCAAATCATACAGGTCATTCTGGTTCATGTAGAGTACACTTCTCAATCATCTCCTAGATGTGGCATATGTAGGATTCCCAAATTGTGATTGACATCATATGCATGCTGCATCACAGAGGAGAGGGTGGTATTTGAGAGTCCTTTAATGCCCAGGTTTGAATTCCCACCTCTGACATGTATGTGTTTTTTAAAGCCTACAAGGTAGGCTTTAAAAAGCTTTGAGAAGAGGGGTGGTTGGTGGCACAGTGAATAGAGCAACAGCCCTGGAATCAGGAGGACCTGAGTTCAAATTCGGCCTCAGATACTTAACACTAGCTGTGTAACCTTGGGCAAGTCACAACTCCAATTGCCCTCCAAAAAACCAAAAAAAAAAAAAAAAAAAAAGCTTTGAGAAGAAAAGTAATGATGACCACATGATGAACCCAATGAAGTAAGTACTACAATGATTATCATCTACATTTTATAGATGAGGAAACTGAGGCTCAGAGAGATTTCCTGCTCACAATCATACACAAGGCAAGATTTAAACCCAGGTCTTTTGGATTCCAAGTCTACTATTATGCCACAGTGTCTTATATGATCGAAAAGGTCCTAACTAGGTCTAACCATCTATGATTCTACTTCATAAAATATAATATAATATGCAAACATAAAAACCATCACCATTATTTTCAATGCATACAGAACTGGTAGCCATATCCCCTAAGGATATCCTGGATTGAAATTTTTTCCTAAGAAGTGACCATCTTGCCAGTACAGAATTGCCCCCCAACAACCTGAGTTTTCCACCACAGAAACCTTTCCTTTCTGATTGGATTTGAAGTGCTCTTTGAGGTCTAACAAAAAGGGGATGGGTGATGAGACAGGGGGCTCTCCTTAGGCTGAATGAAATTAGCTGTCTCAATTCAAATGGACTTGAAAAGAAATGTCTGTGGCAATAGGTGCTCTTATAGAACAGTTGGAAGAACTTTAAACTGCAGCAGCCAGCAGAGTACTTTGTTCCACATGGAAAAATTTTACCTTTCTTTCATAACATTTTAATTAGAAATAGGAAGCAAATTCATCTCTACCAGCTTTCTCATTCTAGAACTCAATTCTGCATTTCTGCCCCCCAAATGATCAACAGGTTCTTTCATTGGTACCACTTATGAACCTAAACAGTGCAACGGAATTCAATAAGGAAGAACCAGTGGGTTGAGATGACAAAGAGACAGCTTTGAGCTCAATACGAGGGAAAAAATGCTTAGTAAATGAGAGCCAATAAAGAGTGACCTGATCAGGGGTAGTTTGTTCACTTATTATTGGAGATCTGAAAGGAGAGGCTGAATGATCACTTGTTGGGGTGTAAACAACAGGATCCATAGTTTGGGTTGGACTAACCAGGGAGTCTTATCATCTGTTGTGTCATGAACCCTGTTGGCAGTCTGGTGAAGTCTATGGACCCTCTTCCCAATGCATACAGTGAAATACATAGGGTTACAAAAATGCCAGGAAAACTAGGTGGCACAGTGGATAGGTCAGAGTTCAAATCTGGACTCAGACACTTACTAGCTGCATAACCCTATACAATTCACTTAACCCTATTTGCTTCGATTTCCTCATCTGTAAAATGAGCTTGAGAAGGGAATGGCAAACCACTCCAGTATCTTTACCAAGGAAACCCCAAATGGGTCATGGAGAAACAGATCGAGAGAGGTTAAGTCACTTGCTCAAGGTCTCAGTGCTAAAAAGCATCTGAAGCAACATTTGAACTCAGAATCACAGATTTTGAAAGTTGGACGGGACCTTGGCTGCCATCCAGTTCAACCCATATATGAAAGGAAATCCTTTCTCAGTTCTTCCTGAGTGCTAGAAATTCTCCCGACCCATTATGCCACCTATCTTCCTTAAGTCATTATCTTTTTCCCAAACCTTCTAAGAGTCAGCCTGGACTCCTCACTATCTTTCACCCCTTATAACTAATCCTTTGCCAATCTGTCTACTTCACCTTCCCAACATTTCTCAAACTTGCCCCCTACTCTCCTCAGACACTGCTACCACCCAGGTACAAGACCTCTCCACTTCAATCTTGGCTACTATAATAGCCTGCTGGTGAGGCTGCCTGCCTGAAGTCTCTCCTCTCTCTGATCCATTGTCCATCCAGCTACCAAACTGATTTTTCTAATGTACAGATATGACCACATCACCTCCCTACTCAATAAACTCCAATGTCTCCCTATTATCCCTAGGATCAAGTACAAAATAATTTTTTGGCATTCAAAGTCCTTCCTAACCTAGTTACCTCCTACCTTCAGCCTTTTTACACTTCACTCCCTACTACCTACCCTTCTATCCAGTGACACTGGCCCCCTGGCTGTTCTATGAACAAGAAACTCCATCTTTCAGCTCCTGGCATTCTCTCTGACTGTCCTCCATGCATAGAATTCTTTTTCATCTCTGCCCCCTGGCTTCCTTTAAGTCCCCACTAAAATTCCACCTTATAAAGGAAGTCTTTCCCATCCCCTCTTAATTATACTACCTTCTTTCTCTTAATTATTTCCCATTTATCTTGTACTTAGCTTGTGTGTATATATTTCTTTGCTTGTTTTTTCCATTAGCTTGTGAGCTCCTTTAAGACAAGGGTTATCTTTTGCCTTTTTTATATCCCTAGAGTTTAGCATAGTAACTGGCAGATAGTGGGTGCTTAATAAATGCTTAGTGACTATTATTGATTAAACCTGGAGTTTCCTTTCAACTCCTAAAAGTATGAGTTTGTGTGTAATGCTGAGATTTTTAAGGACTTCCTAGTTGGTAGAGGTTCAGAACACAGAACCTCCTCATTCCCATGTCTATAATACATTTGGTGTTGCCTCCCAACATAAGGATACTGGAAGTGGTACTGAATTTTCACAGAAACATCAAGATGTTTTGAGTTTTTATGTCAAAATCTACTTTTTCAAACAGCTTTGGTTCCCAAGGTGATTTTAAAGCTGGCAGGGAGCCATTTATTTCTTGATGAATATTTTTCTTTAGCAAAAGTGCCTTCTGGTTTATTCTGGGGAATTTGGGGGAGTCCAACCTGTTAGCATCTTCAGAAGGAATTTAGAGGAATTCAGATGGGAGAATATAAAATTATGGTGAGAGCGTAGGAAAACACTAGAGTATAATGAATGCCAAGAGAATTCATGAGGTGGAGTAGGCATAAGGAGAGATGGAAAGGATGCAGTCTATATATAGGAAGGAATGAAGGGTTAGCCCATCCTTGAACCAAAATTCTGAGTTCTTAATTGCTTTTGAACTGAATTCAATGGTTCACTATACCTAGTGAACCAGGATAGGAACCCATGGCCAGATAGCCCCACTTAAAGCATTTGAACTTATAGAACCACAGATTTTGAGAGTTGGAAGGACCTTCAGAAGCCATCCAGTCCAACCCATACATGAAAGGAATCCCTTTCTCAGAAGCCTCAGTTTCCTCATCTTTAAAATAATAATAGTAATAGCATCTACCTCATAGGACTCCTGTGAGTATCAAGTGAAATAATATTTCTTAAAATGCTTTGCAAACCTTGAAACTCTATATGAATGCCAGTTATTATTATTATTATATAATTTTCCATTCAGTTTTCAAAAGCAAGCAAAACAAACAAATCAATCATCTCTAGGAAGAATGGATGAACCCATCTCTGAAGTAGTTATTGGAGACACTTTCCTATGTTTTCATCAGCACCACCAAGTTCAAATAACTATAAGGAGAGAGAAAAATGGTTTTCCTTTTCCCCTTTTCTACTCCAACCAGTCTGACAAAACTTATTCGAGTCTAGAAATTCTGATGGAAAATGCTATGTTTCAAATTACCTTGTGCTCTCATTAATTTGCATTGTACCAACCATTACCTTCTAAACAATTAATCCCCCAGCACTAATTTCTTGACTAAAATTATCCTGGCCCTGACAACTGGTTTTCTTCACAGTAAGGAAGGCTGCAGCAAATTTCCCTAGCTTGTGTAAGGGAGCGTGACAAACATGGGCAGTTTATGATGCTTTCATCTTCATTGAGTTATCAACATTTATCCCCATCAAGGGGAAAGAAAGGGCTGCTGAGTGGTGATGGCCTTTACAATTATCCAGACCCATTTACCTACATCTGTGGGATGCACTAGTGCTTCACGCTCTGTTTTAGGGGCCATGGAAGCAAGGCCAGGGGGCTAAAAGTCCCAGAGACAACAAAATTGCCAAGATCTGAAGTGGGCTGACATGAAAAGTGACCAAAGAAACAAATGAGACTTCTCAGTCAATTGGCCACCGACTAGCTCCCCAGACATTCACGTCCAAAGCATTAGGTGGGCATGGCTCCAGGGGGGTGGAGAATGGTTTCATTTTGATAGTTACCTGACTGCCTGCTGCTTCAGGTGGCAGAATGAATCCACCCAGAGAGTTCTGGGTACAAAAAATATCTCTAAACAGAGGAGATGTCAGGGGGTACTTCAGTGGCACTGACAGGGGATCCAGTGTTTCTCCTGTTGGGAATAATTGGGGTGAGGCAGATGGAGAAGAATGTACTAGAAGGAAAACTGCACCTGGTAACAGAATCCAGAGTTCTAATCCAGACTCTTCTATTAACTAGCTTGATAACTTCAGGGCAAGCCAATTCACTCAGAAACTCTGGTTCCTCATCTTCCCTTTCTAGACCTTGAAATCTATGATTAAAGAGGTCAGTCAGTAAGTATTAAGTGCCCACTGTGTGCTAGAACAATACTAAGGGCATACAAAAGCAAAAGACAATCCCTGCCCCTATTTTTACTCCAAAAGACAAACCCTAATTCTAACCCTAATCTTATTTCTGGAGTAAAAGCAACTATATGCAAACAAGATATCTATGGGATAAATGGGAGATAATCAATAGAAAAAAGGTATTGGCATTAGGAGGATCAGGAAAAGCTTCTTGTAGATGATGGGATTTTAGTTGGAACTTGAAGAACATCAGGAAAGCCAGGAGGCTGAGATGAACAAGGAGAGAAAACAGGCATAAGGAACAATTAGTGAAAACGTCTGGAGTTGGGATATGGAGTATCTTCTTTGAGGACAAGAAGACCAGTATCATTGAATCACAGAATAAGAGGGGGGAGGTAAGGTGTAAAAAGACTTGGAAAGTTTTTGGGGGAGCAGGTTGTAAAAGACTTTGAATACCAAATGGAGAGTCCTGGGAATGATAGGGAGCCACAGGAATCTTGAATAGGAGGGTGATAGGGTCAAATCATTTAAGCAAAGGAAGGCAGAAGGGTGAAGTGGTGGAAATTCTTCCAAACAAAGAAATTCTAATCATTTGAATACATCATTTAGGGGAAAACAAATAACAACAAACCCAAAACAAATTATCAGATTTCTAAAGCCATCTCTTGGCTTTGATATAGAAGTTGCTTTTTCCCACAGTGCAAACATTAACATTTCATGGATTTCTCTGCTTTCCTCAGCAGAAACCCAGAGCTTCATAAGATTATGCTCCAATATTGTAAGGACTCATGATTTCATCAGTTATGAATACAAGCTCCACTAATGAAGGTCACCTACTCCTCCAGTCTTTATTAGAGACTCCAAGAGTTGTAATGGTCTTCCCAATTTCATTACCCGGTGTCCAACCCCCCTGGCATTATAACTTTCTGAACTTAGCTAGGCTGCTCCTCAGATGACAGACATATACCCCATATTCTAAGCTTTTCCAGCTTGGTAGAACCTGCCACAATTGATGGAGCACTGGCATAGCCATTGAAAACAAGTGGTCAATTCCATACCTGAATGAGGCATTGAAATAAAACTTCTTCTTTATCTATTTCTTCTCTTCTTAACTGGTTTCTTTCCCTCCTTCAAGCAGTGTCCCCAAGGTTTTATTCTTGACCTTGTCTTCATTTCATTTTACATTCCCACCCTTGGAAATCTTCATCCACTCCCAAGGCTTCCAGTACTACCTATATACAGTCATTTTGTGACTTCCATGTATAAGAGACTAGGCTAGACATTTTTATTCCATTTAATTATTTTTCTACTGACCCTCCTTGGTTAGCCCCATTTCCTTATTCCACGTGTGCTTTCTGAGACTATACTCCAACAAAAGACATGAATAAGTGATTCCACCATTTCCCTTTAGAAGTAGTGGAACTTGCGAGTGCTTTGTCTCTGTAAGAATGTCCAGGATTTGAAACTAGATCCAATTTCTATAGGGAAAAATTCCCCCTTCAACCTGGTTGCTAGAGACCTTATTCATTTTAGTGATGAATGAATGAGTGCATCTGTGGATGGCAGCTGTCATGTGGTCAGTCATAGCCATTGAGTAACTAATTATTTCAAACTTGATTTGTCACATACTCTTCCAGCACATTTAGATTAATTGTACTTAAGATGAACAAAAGAAAACAGTCTCAGTGGTCACTGTTTTTTATTCCACTTGTCCATATACTTCAAACAATCCTGAAAACTAATTTCCTCAAACATTCATGGATTGATCAGAACTGGACTCCCTTTATCAACTTTCTTGGAGGACCTCAAACAATTACACTATTCTCATTTCTTATGAGCCCCTTCTCATGTGACAAAAGGCACATAATATTACCACTTCCATTTTCTAGATAGAGAAACTGAGGCCCTGGATGATTTAATTCTTTTTATTAAAGTTGTCTTAAGTCACAAAAGTGAATCACCACTTTTCTGGGTCTTGTCTTTACTATCTTTAAGTGGTCTTGATAAGATCCAATTCCCCATAACTACAAAAAAATTATGGTAGAAAATATGAGATACTGTTATAAATTTTTCTTTTCCCTTCTATCATTGGGGAACCCTACTTGAAGGTTTTGGAGAAAAGAAGCCAGTTAAGAGGATGAAGAAGAAACAGTTAAAGAAGGAAGGTTTGTGTCTCTATAGGACATGCAGCAATCAAAATGAGGAGTAATTAAAGGTCAAATGCTACCTAGTAGTCAAGGAAGAATAAAATTGAAAAAAGGCCATTGCAACTACATCATTTAGTCGAGTTGTAGGAATGGAAGTTGGATTATAAGTAGTTACGATTATTATTGTTATTAACAACAGTTATCAATGAATAATTCATATGTAAATAGCACTATGACACTATTCAGCACTTTCCTCACACCACCCCAGTGAGGTAGGTGGTGATAACCTTATTGTCCTTGTTTTACAGATATGAAAACTGGGGACCAGAGAGTTTTAGTGAACTTTCCAAAGTCACACAGTTAGTACAGGTCAGACAGAGTTCAAACCTTGCTCTCCTATCTCCAAGTACAGTACATACTCTTTATGCTAACCATGGATCTCACAAGACTCTGTCCTAAGATCTTTTCTTCCTCTACTATTTTTCCTGATGATTTCATTGATGCCATAGATTCAATTATTATCTATGCAGACGATTCCCAGGTCTACTTATTCACTCCCAATCTTGCTCTTAACCTCCAGACTCTATTCTTCAACTATTCAATATCTCAAATTGGATGCTCTTAAGTTCATGTCCAAATCTTAACTCATTGTCTCTCCCCCACCCCAAATCTTCCCTTCTTTCTAACTTCCTTGTCACTGTTTCATTTTTCTTGTTTTTGTAGTTGCAGATCCAATTTGTTGATTGGCTCTTTCTTTTATTGATGAAACTGTTTAGAGATATAAATTTTCCGTAAGTACTTCTTTGGCTGTATCCCCAAAATTTTAGAATGTTGTTTCATTGTTGTCATTATACTTAATGAAATTATCGATTATTTCTATGATTTGTTCTTTGACTCACCCATTCTTTAGGATTAAGTTGTTTAGCTTCCAATTAATTTTTAATCTTTGCTTTGAAGATCCTTTATTGAATATAATTTTGTTGCATTGTTGTCAGTAAAAGATGCATTTGATATTTTTGCTCTTCTGCATTTCTCTGGGAGGTTTTAGTGCCCTAATGTACAGTCAATTTTTGTGAAGGTTCATGTACAGCTGAGAAGTAGCATTCTTTTTTCTGTTCCCACCCAATATCCTTCAGAGGTCTATTATATCAAACTTTCCTAAAATTTTATTCAAATACCTCATTTATTTTTTGTTTATTGTTTTTGGTTAGATTCATTTATGTCTGACAGAGGGAAATAAAGTTCACCACTATTTTGGGCAGCTAGGTGCACTGTTTTTAGAGTAAGGAAGATCTGGGTTCAAATATGGCCTGTGCAACCTGAGCAAACCACTTAACCTCTGTTTGCCTTAATCCACTGGAGAAGGAAATGGCAAACCATTCCAGCATCTTTTGCCATGGACTTTGTCCATGGGGTCAAGTAGTTTAGGATATAACTCAACAATAACAATGACAACAACTATTATAGTTTTACTATTTCTCCTTGTTACTCATTTGACTTTTCCTTTAAGAATTTATATGATATGGGGTGGCAGGATGGCACAGTGAATAGAGCACCTTCCCTGAAGTCAGGAGGACCTGAGTTCAAATCCAGCCTCAGACACTTGACATACTTACTAGCCATGTGACTTTGGGCAAGTCATTTAACCCCAATTGCCCTCCAAAAAGCAAAAAAAAATTTATATTGTATACCATTCAATGCATACATGTTCAGTATTGATAGTAATTCGTTGTCTATAATACCCTTCAGCAAAACATAGTTTCTATGTATATCTCTCTTAATTAGGTCTATTTCTGCTGTTACTTTGTCTAAAATCATGATTGTTATTCCCTACCTTTTTTTACTTCATAATAAATTCTGCTCCATCTCCTTATTTTAACTCTGTGTGTATCTTTCTTATAAAGAACATATTGTTAGATTCTGGTTTCTAATCCATTCTTCTTTCTTCTTCATTTTTATGAGTTAGTTCATCCCATTGACATTCACAGTATTTTAAAAAAAATTTTTGGTCTTTATTTATTTGTTTACTTTTAGTTTACAAGATTCATTTCCATAATTCTTTGAGTTTCAAATTTTTTCTTCTTCCTCTCCTCCCCTCCCCGCCCCAGTTGCATACAATCAAGTATAATATCTGCAAGTACTTTCACATTAGGCATTAATCAGGTTATAAAGAAGATGGAATGAACTGATGGGAAAGAGGAAACAAAACCAAACAAGAAACAGAAAAGGAGCAGGTAGTTTGCTTCAATCTGGGTTCAAACTCTGTTCTTTCTCTGGACGTAGACATCTCTCTCCATCATGAGTCTTTTGGAGTTGACTTGTAACCCTGGATTACTGAGAAGAGTCCAGTCTATCAAAGTTGGCCCTCACACATACGTTGAGTCTGTAATTGTGTACAATTTTCTCCTGGCTCTACTCTTCTCACTCAGCATCAGTTCGTATAAGCCTCTCCAGGTAAATATGAAGTCCATCTGCTCCTCATTTCTTATAGCACAATAGTATTCCATAACACAAATATACCACAACTTGTTCAGCCATTCCCCAATTGATGGGCACCCACTTAATTTCCAATTCTTTGCCAGACATTCACAGTTTTTATTGTTAATTGTTTATTTCTTTCTACCCTATTCTCTTATGCTTTCCCTTCCCTTTGTTTCCTGCCTCCATTTTAAGAGTTTGCTTGGCCTACCTTAATTTACCCTGTCTTTTATTCCCTCCCCCTTTCCCTTAACCACTTTTCTTCCCATTACCCTGTTGGGTGAAATAAATTCTATATCCAACTGTCTGTGTATATGTATTCTTCTATCCTTTGACCAGTTCAGATGAGAGTAAAGTTCAAATGTTTCTGACTTCCCCTCACTCTCTCTTCCTTGTGGAATAGACTTCTACTTGTGTACTTCATTTATGGGAGATAATTTCCCTCATTCTTCCTCTCCCTTCTCTATCCCCCCCACCCCCATGTAGTCCTTTCTCTTCCCTTTCCATTCATCCTTTAAGATCATCAAAACATAACAGAACCACTTTCAGGCCCTCTGTCAAATGAGGCTTTCTCTAAGACCCATGATGATAACTAAGCTCTGAGCAGTTACTTGTATCATTTCCCCATATAACAATGTAAACAGTTTAACTTTATTTAGTGCTTTATAATTACTCATTCAAATTTACTTTTTTATGTTTCACTTGGCTCCTATGTTTGTATGTTAAATTTTCTATTCAGTTCTAA
This sequence comes from Gymnobelideus leadbeateri, assembly GCA_011680675.1. Classification (NCBI taxonomy): domain Eukaryota; kingdom Metazoa; phylum Chordata; class Mammalia; order Diprotodontia; family Petauridae; genus Gymnobelideus; species Gymnobelideus leadbeateri. The sequence continues at coordinate 138,259 of WOXC01007551.1, forward strand.
TCCCATCATCAGAAATGCTTGGAAGTCTCATATTTCATTGAAGAAATATTTTTTTTCTTCTGTAAGATTATACTTAGTTTCGTTGGGTAAATTATTCTTGGTTGAAAGCCTAAACTTTCGCCTTCTAGAATATAATGTTCCAAGCTCTCTGCTCCTTTATAATGGTAGCTGCTCAATTATGTGTGATCCTGAACTATCACTCATCTTTCTTTCTGGATGTTTGCAGTACTTTTTCTTTGATATAGAAGTTCTAGACTTCAGCTATAATATTTCTGGGAGTCTTCACATTAGGGGTTCTTTCATAAGGTGATTGTTGGATTCTTTGTTTACTTCTTTTTACTTTGTCCTCTGATTCTAAAAGATATGTACACTGTTCTTTTATGATTTAAAGATATATATATATATCTTTATATATTGTTTATATATATATTGTTTATATATATATATATCTTTATATATTGTTCTTTTATTGGTAATAGCTTTCAAATGGCCCAGTGATTCTTAAATTATCTCTCTTCAATCTGTTCTCCAGGTCAGTTGTTTTTGCCATAAGATACATTATATTTTCTTTCTTCATTAGTCTTTTGACTTCATTTTAATATTTCTTTATGTATCGTGGAATCATTCACTTCTACTTGGTCATTCTAATTTTCAGGGAATAATTTTCTTGGGTAAAGTTTTACCCTCCAAACTGTTCATCCTCTTTTCATATCTTTCTTTCATAGCTCTCATTTCTCTTTCCATTTTTTTCCTCTCTCCCTCTCGTTTTTAAAAAATCATCTTTAGCTCTTATTTTTTTTAAATCTTACTTTATCTCTTTCAAGAATTCCAGTTGGACTTGTATTCAAGTTACATTTTTCTTTGAGGCTTTAATTGTAGACGTTTTGGAGCCATTCTCTTCTTCAGGATTTGTAGCTTACCTGTTACCATAATAAATCTTTATGTTAATTAATTTTTTGTTGCTTTCTTTGCTTATTTTTCTAGCCTACTTCTTCATGTTGAACTTTATGTTAGGGCTATACTCTGCCAACTTCTAAAGGGAATTTCTGGGTTGAGCTTCTGTCCTCTTGTATCCTTATGCTTTCACAGTTCCGCCTGAGGGGCCTTCAAGCTTTTACTGCTCCCAAAGTGATATGATCCAGGGCAAAATCTGCTCACTGCTTTCTTGGTCTCAGCTCTGCAAATGGGTCTGTTTGGCCTGTCCAAAAATGGCAGTTTCAGTAATCTGTTTCTGGACTCTGCCATTAGAAGGATCAACAGGTTCAAAGTGATTGAATTGTGAGTCCCCTTTGGTCTAGAATTCCTTCCCAGGGTATTCCATTGCAGGTTTCAGCCTAAACAGAAGGCCAGAACTGAGTTCCTACTCTGCTTCTGAGATCAGACCCACACAGTTACTGTTGCTTTCACACTTGTTACTCACTAAATACACAGTTAGGGCCCTAATATGCAAGTCCTCCCCTCAAGCAACCCTGGACCTGTGACCCAGAATCTTGTAGAGGGTGACACAGCTACTAAGGGGTACCTGTAACTGTACACATCACTAGTTCAGGTATCTCCTGGAATACCTCTCTGCCTCATGCTTCCTACTCCAGTGTCTAGTCTCAGCCTTCTTTAAGTCCCTGGATACTGGAATGTTCCATGCATGGGAGCTCCTGGCCAGAACCCAAACCCAATGTTCACAGACCTTTCTGTCTGTCTTTCTAAGCTATATTGGGCTGGGGGTGGGAGGGTGGTTTTTTTTTTCCTTGGGTTTCCTGATTAGAATTTGGTCTAGTGCATTTCCAAGATCTTCATGGAGGAAGTGAGGTAGGAGAACTAAGCTGTAATTTTTCCTGTTACTCTGCCATCTTGACACTACCTCCTTTCCTTATTACCTCTGAGAGTACTATCATCATCCCAGTCACACAGTTTCACAATAAAGGTGTCATCTTCAATTTCTCAATCTCTTTCAACACTGCCCCCATATCCAACTTATTGCTAAAGCCTTCTGGTTCTACCTTCATAATATCTCTCACATATGCCCTTTCTCTCCTTGGACATTGCTACTGTCCTAATATAGACCCTTATCACTTCTCACACGGACTACTGCTATAGCCTTCTAATTAATCCTCCTACCACAATTTTCTTCCCTCTCCAGTCCATTCTTCACTCAGCTGTCAAAGGAATCTTCCTAAAGCACAAGTCTGACAATGTTACCCCCCCCCCCCAACTCAATAACCTCCAGTGGCTCCCTGACACCTCCAGGATCAAATAGAAAACCTTCTGTTTGGCATTCAAAGTCCTCAATAACCTGCCTCACCCCCTAACTTTTCAGTCCTCTTACATCTTACACCCCATCACATACCCAGCAATCCAGTGACACTGACTTCCTTGCTATTCCTCAAACAAGAAACGCCCATATCCAGAATCCAGGCATTTTGCTGGCTGTTTGTCATGCTTTGAATGCTCTCTCCTCCTCTCTACCTCCTGGCTTCTCTGACTTGCTTCAAGTCTCAGCTAAAAAATCCCACCTTCTACAGGAAGCCTGTCCTGATCCCCCTTAATTCTAGTGCCTTCCCTCTTGTAATTAGTTCCTATATACATAGCTGGTTCGTACATAGCAGTTTGCATGCTGTCTTCCCGATAGACTGTGAGCTCCTTGAGAAACAGGGCTGTTTTTGCCTTTCTCTGTATCCCCAGTGGTCAGCATAGAGCCTGGCACATAGTAAGTGTACAAACACTTCATAAGTGTTTAATGACTAACTAACTCCTCTGTGCTGGGCAGGTAGAGAAACTAAGGAAACCTCTTTGCTGAGCTTCCACTGTGTCAAAATTCAACTTCAAAGGAAGACTTAGCTCCCTAACTCACAGTGAAAATTCTGACTTGATTTTACCTTATTCCCTACAGACCTGCCATTCATCTTGCTAAGGGCGCCCCAAGATCTCCTTTTCTTTCATTTTTTAAGTAAAATTATGGGAAGATGCCTGAAGTTCCTTAAAGAGTTTTGCTTCAATTTTGTGGCAAATTGGGCCAAAGACTTGCTTGAATTTGCTATAAAATGTGTTTTTTTCCTTAGTAAGATTAGCTTCTTTCTGATAGGCAAATTTCTCTTTACTTCCATTGATTTTTTTCTTCCTCTTGGAGTTGAAAAAAAATAAATTGCAGCAATACTGTGTGAATACTAATCAAATACAGAATTTCAGAGGCCAGCAGCACTTATACAAAACAGGTGTCATTCAGATAAGAGGAAACTTCTCTTGAAGTAATTTTGCTTCTGTATAAAAGGATTATTCCAGGGGGTGGCTAGGTGGTGCAGTAAGCAGAGCATCGGCCCTGGAGTCAGAAGGACCTGAGTTCAGATCTGGCCTCAGACACTTAACGCACATACAAACAAAAACCAAGCCTTGTGACCTTGGGCAAGTTACTTAACCCCAATTGCCCTCCAAAAAGCAAAAACAAATAAAAGGATTATTCCTGGGGAAGGAAAAAAGTCTGTCTTCTGTCCCCTCATGTGTGAGTCTTGCCTGCCTATACTCCCTTAATGTTCAGAGTAGGCAGGTTCTGAATTTCTCATTTGACAAGCTATTTTTCATCTCCTTAGAAGAGAAAATGAAAAGGCATAGACTACTATTAGAAGAGCAAGAGGAAACTGGTATAACAATGCAGGTGAAGCCATGGAATTCTCTTTTCTATAGTTCTCTCTAAGCTATATACATAGATACTGACAGACATGTATGTTTCTCTCTGCATACACAAATGTATATGTATGTATTATGGACTAGATTGTCTTTTGGGTAAATTTCCAGTTCTCTGATTCTAGCAATAGAAATTTGCTGATAGTGAGAGTTCATAAGTAGCAAAACAGATTACTAAGGGAGCAGGTTATTGGAGATCTTAATAAATAAAATTGCTACCCACCTGCCAGCAATAAGTGAAACCATTCTATAAGGATGGAGAATAGACTGCATTAGGAGCTGGAGACTCTTTTATCTATCGGTGCTACTATTGGTCAGTCAGTCAATAAACATTTATTAATCACTGGGCACTGTGATAAGTACCAGGGATACAAGGAAGGGTAAAAGTTCCTGACCTGCAGGAGCTTGAAATCTAATGGAGGAGACAACATAAAAAGAATTATGGACAAAAATTATGTGTGTTTGTGTGTGCGTGTATATATATATATATATATATAATATATATAATGATAAAATGGAAATAATCAACAAAAGGAAGGAACTAGAGTTTAAGAGGTGTCAGGAAAGGCTTCTTGTGGAAGGTGAGATTTTAACAGGGACCTGAAGCAAGCCAGGGAAGTCAGGAGGTAGAAATGAGAATGCAGAACATTTCAGCCATGGGGAGCAGCCAGTGAAAATGCCCAGAGTCTGGATATAGACGTTCTTATTTGAGGAATGGCAGGAGGCATGTGTCACTGGATCAAAGAGTATGTGATGGGGTGTGAGTTGGGGGAAGGGTGGAGAGAAGGGCAAGTTATGAAGGGCCTTGAATGCTGAACAGAGAATTTTATATTTGATCCTGGAGGTGATAGATTTGAGAAGTACTTATGTCCATCACTAAAAGGCCTAAGGAAAACAGGAAAAATGGAATAAAAAGGAAAAGAAGAAAAATGCAGAGAAAGGAAGGAAGGAAGGAAGGAAGGAAGGAAGGAAGGAAGGAAGGGAGGGAGGAAGAGAGGAAGGAAGGAGGGAGGGAGGGAGGGAGGGAGGGAGAGAGGGAGGGAAGGAAGGAAATGGAGAAGGGAAGGAAGAAAAGGAGGGAAGGAGAGGAAATCTAAGAAAATCCAATTAAATTCAAGAAATATTTTTTAAGCACCTACTGTATTCAAAGCATGTGAGGTAAGAGGCAGAGACAAATAGCTGTTAGAAGGTCATATTTGACTCAAGGAAGACCTGAGTTCATATCCAAAGTCACACATCTTCACTTGCCATGTGACCAATGGCATGTAACTTACCCTCTCAGACTCCCAGGCAATTGCCTAAGGCTATAAATGATAGATGATGTGCTTATGAAAATAAAGGAAGTCTTAATAGTAGCCGTGAATCAACACAAATCATGTGTTAAACACTTCCCATTTGCCAAGCAAAGATGGGAATTCCCTACACCAACAAAATCACAGGTCTAGAACACACACACACACACACACACACACACAATTACAGAACACTATACTAGACACTGGGGATCTTCATAGACAAAAACAATCCTTACTTTTAAGGACCTTATACTCTTATAGAATATAAAAAGCAAATGAGATGAGTATAAGATTTTGTATTCCTTGGTTAAAGATAATCTTGCATAGATTGACTTCAGTTTTGAGTGGCTCATTCCTTATTGCAGGCAGATCTTAACATTGTCAAATGACTGACTCTAAACCTATTAAACTAGCCCAGATCCAACTGAAAATAATTGAGAGGAGAGCCCTAAGGAAAATCTGGCCTGGTGGTCCTTTTCCCCCTGTAGCCACAGAAAACCACTTGCTGAGGCTTTCGGTTTGATTAGTAGACAGAGAGGAAAGGGACTGAACTATGGGGATGAGAAGGTGGCAGCTAGTGACTATAGCCCTGAGGAGGGTGCCTTTGAGAGAAGAAGAAACAGGGCTTTTACTGTTGGTGTTTCTGAGACTGGTCCTTATCATCAGGACAGAGGTGAGAACACGGCCATCAGGTAGAACCTTGCTACATCAGAGCAATTTGTAGCAAGCCATAGGTTATAAGGATCCAGTGCCGTTTTTGTCATTTCCGAGGTTTCCCTGGGATCTGTGAGTTTTCCTGAAGGGTCTTGTGCTTCTGGCCATGGTGCTGATCTTTCTGAAGTCCGTGGAGAATGCAAGAGGGACTTTGCTTTGACGAAATAGTTTCACAAAATCATTCTCTTCACTGGTGCCTTCTGATAGCTTCCCCCTTCTTTCAAGACATGATTTCAGGTAGAGAGCCCCTTCCTGAGAAAGGACTTTGACAGCAGTATAGGTTATCCTTAAAATATCCACCCCATTCTTCAAAATAAGAACTCTAGGCACAGAGTGCCAGCCTGCCTGAGGGTCACTCAGCAAGCCCCTGACAGAAGCCTCAAGTGCTAAATATAAGGGGTTCCAGCTTCTTTTTAGGATGATAGTCATTGATGAGCAGGATCAGACTTTCCCAGCAGCTTTTTTCAAAATGTCATGTATTGATCTGGGTTTGGTTTATTTTTAAGAAGTAGTGTCTTCCTGATGCCCAGCTAAATAGCGTCTGCTGTCTGCAACTATTATCTCCCACTAGCCTTCTGATACTTAAAGTGAGCTCTCCCTTCTGCTCCTGGCCACTGTGCCCCAGTAAGCTCCAAGCCGGCGCCATACCCAAAGACGCCACAGGCCATACCCTGCAGCTGCCAGGATTCCCACAGTTACTGCACCAGTCAGCTCTGCAGCAATCAGAGCTCTCCCTTCTAATCACAGACTCACTATTAAAAATACATTAAAGGATCAAGAAATGATTAAGAGATACAGGGGTGTGCAAGTAAGACTGATGTTTCCAGTTAAACCCATCTTCCAAATTAGTCACAGTTACCCTGATGCTCTGCTAAAAACATTAGCTTTATTTCAGATCTGTTTTCTGAGGGTACTTTTCATCTGCACCAACAATCTAAATGGAAATATAGTCTTTTTTTAATCAAGACCCAGTGTAGTTATTTACAAGTTTGGAGGTAGGGTTTGATGACTTTGTATGACCTCTAACTTTCCTTTTCTATATTTGGTCCAACACCAGGGAACCAGTAAGTGTTTCCCTTTTTAAAGTCCTTCTACTTCCCCCTATGATTTACACCCCATCAAGTTGCTGAGGACAAGGTGCACTTGGGAAGAGGTCCAGTTCTGGTGGAAGGACAGATTAGAAAGACAGTATCCTTGTTTAGAATACATCCCTCCTCCCCACAAGCTCTGCAATCATTTTTCTTTCCCCTTCACCCAGTCATCTTCATCCCTTACAAAATAGTAATTGGCTGCATGTAAGGTCACTAGGTGGCGTAGTGGACCTAGAGTCAGAAAGACCTGAGTTCAAATTCTATCTTAGCTGCTTACTAGCTATATATTCCTGGGCAAGTCATTTAACCTTTCTCTGTCTGCATCTTCACCTGCAAAATGAGGATAAATAATATTACGTATTTCACAATGTTATTTTGAGGGTCAAACAAGAGAGATTAACCCAAAAGGGCTACCTAAATGCTAGCCATTACTATTATTCTTTATTTCTCACTCCATTGAAGGGGGCAAAGCTAGTAAGCTCCATCCATAGGACTTTGTATCCTATGAAAATTATACTTCTACACAGATAACTGCTCACAATATCTGACAAGAAGTGATAGAATCATGGATTTAGAGCTGGAAAGCACCTCAAAAAATCATCTAATCCAACCCTTCATTTTTATAAATGGAGAAACTAAGTCTCAAGGTGGTTAAGTGACTTGTCTAATCACACAAAGGCAGTTAAGTATATTCATTTGACTCTACAGCCCAAAGAGGAATGATACAAAAGCCTCTTTGACTTGGGAAGACCTGTCAGAGAGTATGCCCTGCTTCAGTAGAACCCAAAGGCACTTCTATATCATCATGAGGACAAGTAGAATTCCAGTTGAGGACCACATAAATTAATAATGTAACATTTATAAAATTTATTATAATTTACAATGCTCTTTCCTTTTAACAACTCTGTGAATTAGTATAAGTATTATTATTCTCCAGATCTTACAGATGAGAAAACTGATGCTCACAAAGGTTACATGATTTGACCTCTGTCATATGACTTGTAAATGGAGGAACCATGGTGGGGACCTTTGTCTTCTAACTCTGAGTTTAGCCTTCTTCCTATTATACCACTATGCTGCCTAAGAATCATAGATACTGCACTATTTGGTAGAGTGGCCGCTTCTGTCTACAGACTCAACATTGCTTGGAACACCAGAGGTGGAAGAATGGGATATTAAGAGGTATAGATTTAAAAATAAGGATTAAAACATTTGTCTGGAGAATTTTGAATTTTTTCATAATTCAAACTGAAAATGGAAGGGGAAGGAGAAAACTGTCTACTTAAATTGACCACCCTCAGTACAACCATGATAGATATGTTATCATAAAGGAAGAATATCAGTGGAAATATGCAATAATTCCCAAAAGATAATATCCTAGACAAGTGGCAATCTTAGAACTAATATCCTAGAATATCTCTGCATGAATGTGCTAAAGATGAGAAATCAGCAAGGTGAGCTAAAGACCTGAAATCAAGAAGGTAAATTGGACTTCATAAGTATCATAGGAACAATGGTGGGATGGAAACTCATAACTAGAATATGACATGGTATATCTCATTAAAAACAATAGGTTAAGAAAAAAGGGACATTAGAGTAGCACTGAAAAACAAGAAGATATACTCATGTGAGAGAATCTATGAACCAGAAAAAGAGAAGCATAGTTAGAAACATTTGAATGAAGATGAATAAGAGGAGAAACAGAAGCAATATGTTGAAATATAATGGGAATATACTATAGACCACCTGGACAGAAGAAGGAAATAGATGAATAGTGTAGGAAGTCAATCACAAACTTGTCAGTGGAGAATGTAGCAGTGATGGGGAAATTTCAATTATCTGGATGCATCCTAGAACTCTCTCCATGAAGAGCAGAGCAGATGAAAAATTCTTAATTTGTCGATGACAATAATACCCATGGTAATTACTTTCCTGGGTTTCAGTAAGATCCTAATGAGATAAGATAGGTAAAGTGCTTTTCAAACTTTAAAATGCTATGTAAGCATCAATCCCTGTCCCTATCCCTATTATGGTTCATAAGCATTTAGAAAAGAAGCACACATTCATCAAAAAAGGTCATGCCAAATGAATCATTTCTCCTTTTCTTTCTTTGATAGGGAATGTTGGTTACTAAATCCAGTAGATTGTAGGATGCCGTGCATACCTGGATTCCAATGTAGCATTTAATTAAGTCTTTTGTGAGATTTTTGTGGGCAAGTATGAAGATAATAGGTCAAATGACAGACAAAACAGGTAGGCAGGTCAAGAGCTAGCAAATGAATGGCCATCCCCAAAGAGTAATGATTAATGGACTGATGGCACCCTAGAGGAAAGTTTTTAGCAGAGTTCCTCAGGAATCCTTCTCTTACCCCAACACTGGATCTGTTCTTTTTTCAATGGATATCTCAGATGAAAGCTTGCATGGCATGCATATTTGTAGAGATCTTTTGTAGAGAAAATGAAGCTGAGATAGTTTCAAGTATCTGAATTACAATCATGGGGAAGAGTCTTGAAATGTTGAAATGGAGGCTTAAGTTTTAGGGTTCTCATTCCAGCCTGATCTTTATCCATTTTGGTAGGTGGATAAGGATGTCATGCATAAAACTAGCTATTCCCCAAACAGCCTCTTTGGGCCCACATAAGAGGAAACTTCATACAGTTTGATCACAGACCAGCATGATGCTGTTGGATAAATGGAACACATAGATAATCCCCTAATCTCATTGTAGCGATTAGCATTAACTTTCTCTGCCACTCGCCTTTCATTCAAATTGCTAATAAGTCTCTAATAAATTGATTAGTTGGGACAGTAGTTGTTATGTTACTCTGGGGCCACACTTGCAAATCACCATTAACCAAAAGTATTCTGTGATATTATATGCCCTATAAAACTTAATAAAATACAATGATCTGACTCAGAGTTAGGACTCAGAGAGCTGGAGTGAGTCGCAGTGTGGAAAGTAATATAGTCCAAGTATTCATTTATTTATTCACCAAGCATTGATTTAGCACTTACTATGTTCAAAGCCCTGTATAAGATCTAGGGACAGAAATACAAAACAAAAATTAAATAGTCCCCACCCTCAAGCAGCTTATAGTCAATTGAGGGAAGTAACATATGCACAAATGAAACAATACAAATATATATACAGTCATTTTTTGGTGGGAAAGCATGAATAACTTTTGAGGGAGGAAGGGGCTAGGTCCCTTAAGTTGAGCCTACAAGGAAGCTATAGCTTCTATAGGCTAGAAATCTCACAAATGGAATCCTAAGTCCCTGCAAAATTGAGAAAGAGCTCCAATGTCAATAACACATGTTGGAGTTGAAAGCTTTTGTTAGAAGTCTTTATCTCCTTTAAAACATTTATTTTCCAGAGAAATGTTCTCTTTAAAAAAAATCTGTTCTGAAAGCAATGCCAAGACATTTAGCTGTCATGTTGGCTCATCCCTAAGTGTTATTAAGGTGCAACCTCCCGTAGAAGTCTTTCCTATTCCCGCCTCCATGTCAGGAGTATTTTATCAATCACAATCTCTCTCCTGGCACTTTGCACTACCACTATCTCCTCCCCTCCACCCCCCCCCCCCCACACACACTTATCATACTCTAATTCCCATTATTATATCCATGTCTTCATGAAATCAACTTTGCAAGATTATAAACCCCTTGAGGATAGAATCTACCTTACTCATTTTGATACCCCCCCCCCCCCCGCAATGTTTTACGCGTAGAAGGGACTTAATGTCTACAAAGTACAAACAATAGCTATTCAAGGAAAGGAAGTGGGCTGGGGATGGAAGCTGTGGCTGAGGAAGGAAAAGGATTTCACAAGACAATCCCTTTAGTTTTAGAGATAACTGTTGGCTTTGATCTATATTACTATAGTTTATTGTTGTTTTTCTTCTGGGATAACTAGAAGGTGCAATGGATAGAACACTGGGCTTGCAGTCAGGAACTGAATTCAAATGTGACCTCATATACTTACTAGCTGTGTGACCCTGGGCAAGTCACTTAGCCCTCATCTGCCTCAGTCCCTCATCTATAAAATGGGGACACACAGGAGAAGGAAATGGTAAACCACTTCAGTATCTTTGCAAAGAAAACTCCATGGGCTTTTGTCCCTGGGGTCATGTAGAATTTGACAAGACTGAACAGCAACACTGTTGTTTCTCCCTCCATTGACCCCTCATACCCACTCACCTTACAGACAAATAGACTTTTAAAAAAATCCATAGAAATTTCAAGTAATGGTCCTGAAACTGCCCCTTTGGCAGATGCTAAATAATTAAATAAGTAATTAAAATTAAGCCCTTGTTGTCCCATTTACCCTGTGCTGCATCTCTGTGTGCTTTTGTCTCTGAAATCACAGTTAATGAGTTATGTAAGGGAACAACTCTAGGGACTGGGTATTTACTAGAAGGGTCAATTCAGGGAGCATCACTGAAGCATTGGCTCTCTTGATTTTGACACTGAGAGGAAGGAGACTGGCCTCTAAAGGATGCGTTGACAATCGTATGTAGATATCAGTGGAGGGATTTCTGACTGTTTGCCTCAAAGCAGCAATGCTGATCTACATTCTGAAGTGTTAAGGAGATGCAGCAATTGGTCTGCAAAGCTGAGCTGTCCCACCTGGGAAGTGCTGAGAGTTCACCCAAAAACCTTTGTCCTCATAAGCTCCAGTCATCCTCATTCTAGATGCCTGGAATCTGGGACAGGCACTAGGAGAAAGAAGAATGGGCTAATGGAGAAAGTCACACGGGGGGTGGGGAGAAGGAAAGAGGAGAGTGAAAAGAAGACTACACAGAATAGCAACTCTCCCTTGAAAGTGAGATGCAGTGTGGCTTAATGGATAGAAAACTAAACTCAAAGCCAGGAATCCTTGGACTTAGGTCCTTCCTGGGACACATACAGGTTGTATGACTGTGAGCAAGTAACTTAATCTCTTATTGCTCTGGGCAACTCTCTAAGACCCATATAATTATAGAAGGGCAGAGAAGTTACAGAAAAGGTGTCCATGTACATTGGTAGGGGGAGTTTCCTCCCCCAGGAGTTCCCTATACCCCCTGAAATCACAGCTCTAGTCCTTATCACTATACCTATAAGCAAAGCACTATTCTAGACTGTAGGGATACAAATACAAAAAACACAGTACCAACCCTCCAGAATCTTAGATTCTATTTTGAAGGTAAGATATGGGCACCAATAAGTATGATCAAAGGCAAAATATTTAAGTATAAATGATCATAGACTTGGAGATGGGAGGAAAATCAGTCATTACTTAGTCTACCTCTTTATTTCACAGAGGAGGAAACTGAGACCTAGAGAATTAAAATCACTTAAGGTCATACAGTGGTCACTTAAGGTACATACAGTGAATGGCAGAACTGGGATTCCAGTCCAGGCTCTCTGACACACATGTTCACTTTCCACTATATCATGCTCCCTGGATCTCTGAGAGAGATCTGGAAGAGATCTTAGAAATTAATTAGTCTCTTCCTGTCCTTTTGCAAATGAGGAAACAGGCTTAAGAACATTAAATGATTTGCCCTAGGTCACACATGTTGAGTCATTTCTGATTCTTCATGACCCCATTTGGGGTTTTCTTGGCAAAGATACTGGAGTGATTTGCCATTCCCTTCTCCAGTTCATTTTACAGATGAAGAAACTGAGGCAAATGGAGTTAAGTGACTTGCCCAAGGTCATACATCTGCTAAGTATCTGAGACCAGATTTGAACTAAGGAAGATGAGCCTTCCTGATTCCAAGTCCAGTGCTCTATCCACTGCATCACCTACTGCCCACAGGGAATAGTAGAACCAAATAGTTGAACCTAGGTCTTCTGACTTTCAATCTAATGCATACTGTGAAGTAAAGAGAAGGCTTTGGAGTTTAGGTGGGAGTGTTAGGAGAAGTTAGAGGCCAAAAGGAAGATGTACTTATTCAGAGGAAGATGCAGTTCTGCTTGATTGGTGTCTCCAGGCTTGCTGCCCACTTTGCCCACAACCCAAAGAACTCTTTGTGAATGGAGAGTAAGAGGACACCAAGCCAGGCTTGTCTGCTACTTTATGGTCAAACCTTTTCTTTGTATGGGGATGAAGTATTCTAGTATACTGAGTCATAGAGATCTCTGAGAAAGAAAGAATACAGGGAGACCTAGGGAAACAGTCACCTAGAGATATGAAGGGACGCTGAGACTCATTTGCACTCAAACAAGAATGCTTCATTTACTGATTCTTCCCATGCCTAGTAAACACTTTTAAAACTTTCCCCAAAATCTATGTCCCTAATGTCGGAGGCAACAGCACACTGGCACTCAAAGCAATCCTCTTTAATTAGGGTTGGCTTACTGAGTGTAATTGTTTAACCAGAGTGTCTGTAATCTCAAGAAAGCTTTGGCTTTAATTTCAAAAGGGAGACATCAACTTGTCTCTGCTTGAAAGAATCCCAGGTTACTGAGTAATAGCCATAATAAGATTGAGAATGAAGGTGACCTATAGAAGCATGGTAAATACATGATTTTCTCTGCTCAGCAAGTGAATTTTGATTATAACTCAGCACTTGCCTCAGGTCCCTAAGATGCTGTTAGCATTCTCAAGAAAGCTCAGGGAAGAACAAAGTGCAAAATGTTTCCACAAAGAAAAACACTGGCTTCCCAACCCTATATGTGGCCACATTTAACCCAGAAAATTGAAACCAAGGTTGCATTCTAGCTGTCCTTGGTCACAATTGCATGGATTAGCCTTTCATACAAAAGGGGTTGGGGGTGGGGGAAGGAGAAGCTCAAAAGCCATTCTTTGGTCAGCAATTTTTCATCTTTTTTAAAAAACTTTATTTCTTAAATATAAGATGTTCCTAAGTCTATATCTAACAGGCTGTTTCCCTATTCTGTAGAAAAGACAGTTTAGACTGCGGAATCTCCTTTGTGGGCATATGGACTATTACTACAAGAGATCACTGCTTTCTATTGCTTGGCTAGTTAACTACTCTTCTGGAGTGCTTTTCCTATCCCCCAGAAGAGATCGGTGCATGATCAAGAGCACTCTAGAAACCTGGGCTCTGCCTTGCTACTGGTGGACTGCAGATATACCAGAGAAGGGGCAGCAGCAGCATGGGCTATAACAATGTGTCTAGCTCTGCTACAGCCCTTTCCCCACTGCAAGCATGCTTGTTTGTCATGCTGCACGCACCCTTAACAGATCACCCAGCTTGCTCTGTTTACCTATTGTGAGGACTGTTTGAGCAAAATCCCCAAATGGTTTTGTGTGGAAAACGAAAAGCAAGAAGAAAGCATTGGAAAAATGAGTCATATTTGGTGACTAAGATATATGCTGCCTTTGTAAAAAGAGTTATTTCTCATATGACTTTTCTGTAGAAGAGGTAGCATTGTGTAGTGCATAGAGAATTGTCCTCTGTTTCAGAAAGCCCAGGATTCAAATTCTATCTCTGAAGTAGAATGGCCAAAGACTTTGTGACCCTGGACTAGTCACTTGCGTCTGGCAACTCTAAAAGACCATAAGTTGTAGAGCAGAGTTTCCTCACTGGGAGTTCCTTACACCAACAAAATCACAGGTCCAGTCCAAAATGGAAAAAAAAGCCTAAAAAGTGTAAGGTAGGTTAAGAACTTCCTTTTGGAATAGGGTCAGGGCTGCTATTTCAAAATTAGACTCTTCTCATTTATCTGAAAACCTTTCATATATCACTTCCTCCTTTCAAGCCATTAATAAGGGTATCTTCTCATATCAACTTTAACCTTTTAGATCTTAAATCTAAAAAATGTATTATACCACCAAGTAAATGCTATTTTGATAAAAAAAATTCAAAAGAAAAAACATTTTAAAAAATCTAAATAATAAATGGTCCTGTCCTCCCTGTAGCAGGTAACTGAAGTGGCAAAGAAGAAGAATCATTAAGGGAATTGTAAATATGGCCTCAAGAGTGGCCATGAAATGAAATATGAAAAGATATCATATACAAACACGCTGTTAAAACTCACTGAGAGTAAATTTCATTTATAAGAATGTCATTAAGAAAAACATTTCTGAATGGGGTTAGGAAGAGGGACATGCTTTTCAGGCAAAAATGAAAACACAAAGTTAGTCACTTGCTCAAAGATAAAGACCCAGCACCTGGAACAGGTCCTTTCCATAGCTGAAGAGCACGCAGCTTCCTGGGGAGAAGTAACCCTCTGGCATCTTGACCCTAGACTGTAGGTGACTTTCTCTCCTACAGACTCCTATGAAGTTCAAGGTTGGGCTGATGGCCCCTACACTTTAGCACTGATTCAGAAGATGCACATTGCCTAGCAGAAGGTTTAGGATTTCCTGGTGATGAAAAATAAGCCAATGGCAGCTCCCCCAGGTGATCAGAGGAGAGTTTGGAAGAATGACATATCTATCCTATCGGAGGATGCCCATACATTTTACTGACATAGCCTCTCCTCTCAAGCAGGATTTAGGAACAGGGCGTGCAAGTGAAGGGGGGGGGGGTGGAGCATCAGTGAAAGGGGAACAAGACCTTAAGAATCCACCTTAGGCTTTTACAACATATTCATATTCATCCTGCTATTCTCCTCTCTCAACATTGTCTCAGCCAAGCTTCTGGTACTTTATCTCCCCATTGATAATATCTATAAGAATTCATCAGTGGTTTTCCTTTAACCTGACTGCTCTCTAACAGAGACACTAACTCACCAGATCTGGAACAGCTGCAGCTCCAAGATTCTCAGTACAGAGGCCATAGCAAGCACAAGCAACAGGGACCAAAGTGTTTTAAGGCAGCAAAATAAAGAGAGGCTTTCTCCTCCTCAGACAAATCTCTTTCCTTCCTTTCTTTCCCTGGCTTCAGGGCTGAAGCTAGCTCACAGGGTCCAACCTAGGCAAACCAAATGCAATTACCCTTCTAAGGGCAAGGGCAAACAACTTACAAAAGAGAACTCTCCCTCTCCTCTCTGATGTCCCCCGCCCCTTGAAGTCTACTCATCAGCCACATCGCTCACTTTGGCACCAGCCAGACGGAGCTTCCAGCATCCATGTGGTTAGTGCTTTTCCAAACACATTGGAACAGATTGCCATTTCTCTAACTTTTCAAATCATTTCTCCTGAACATTTGTCCCATGAATATTCGTGACAGAAGGATAAGAAGAGGGGGCAGGCACCCTTGCTCTTCCCACCCCAGTCCCACTTGAATGCCTTTTACTAAAAGAAATGAGAATACATCCTGGTTACCTTTCTTTTTTTTGAGAGGTGAGCAAACAACCACAAAATATCTCCAAGGCCCGGGCGGGGGGGGAGAGGAGAGAGAGAGAGAGAGAGAGAGAGAGAGAGAGAATCAGACAAAATTTACTCCAACCCAGTACAAATGTCTAGAAAACCATGCACTCGAACCCAAGCTGGCTGACGTTCAGACCGAAAGAGCAGCTCACCTTTAGGTTCCGCGTTGGGTTTACAACACACACAAGTTGCCCGGCAGCGGAGAAGACCCTCTTCGCCTTGTAGTGCTGAAACCTGAGATGAATGAGATCTAACACAGCCCCAAAACACTGGGTGAAGAAAAGCATCACAACTTTTTGGGGTGGGGGGGTTTGTTGGTAGAGGAAAACAGCGGAGATTTTCAGTCCTTGAGCTGTGCTGGAAAGAGTGCAGCCCTCGGAAAAACTACACTCCGGCACGGCTTAGCATGCCTTCATATTCATCATCAAAATAAGACGGTTAGAATCTTGCAGCAGTGGGTCGGCCAATCAAAAGGACAGAAATGTTATCCTTGAGGTGCAGAGACAGCCAATAACAAATGCCTCCCCTCCAGAAACTCCCTGATGAATTGAGCCTGGTGGAGAATGTATTATTGAACATTACCATATATCAGCCCATTGCATTTATCTTGTGATTACAGCCAACCATACATAATGCTAGGGAGATGGGCTGACAAAATTGATTGCTTAATGTCTCCATTTATTAATTGACTTAATTTAACATGAGAGCCCTCCTTGGCGCCCCGCCCCCACTCCCCCCAAAAGGAGAGCATTTAAGCCTTAGACATCCTGCTCAAAAGTAGTCAGACACACAAAAGAGTGAAGCTTGACTCTCACAAGCTGCTTAAGGAAAAACCAAATATTACAAGACTAGAACAGTCCCCCGGAAGAATTTGGCAGCAAGAGGAAAAGTGAGTCGCTCTCAATCTTAGGATCTGTCTCTCTGTATGTTGTGATGTGGATTTCAGCTTGCTAACATCTTGTTTTTCACTCCTTGTGGGCAAAGGAAATCCTAGCAAATGCTAAATTCGTTAAAATATACACATTTATACCTGCACACACACACACACACACACACACACACACACACACATAGTATTCAAGAGCACTAATTATGGGAAGCTAGAAGTATGAAAGCTTAAAAATGCATAAAGCAAGCTTCTAAAAATAATGAAATCCATGATGTATGAATGCACGCACACAGAGAAAGCAGCACTGAGGGAAAAGTGGCTTGTAAATCAGCAAAATAATTACAGCTGCTGAGGGTCTTTGCTTGTCATTCATTTGCATACTGGTGGGCAGCAAATTGCTAATTAACCACTGGATTGTTAGTGACGTTTAAAATAGAGATTAAGTTCGCATGTACGCGATCACCTATTTTTCCCCCTCTGTTTCCAGCAACAGTAACACATTTCTCTACTTGAGCCTGAAAGGGAGCTGGTCCCACAAAATGCTTAGACTGTGTGTGAAAAGAGTCAGCCTGTGGGGATCAAAAGGCTGATTTGTTGGGGAGGGCCATCCTAAGTGACAGTCAGTTCTGCTGGTTAATGAATCAAAGGGGACTAATTGAATTAGCTTTGTGCCAAGCCATCCTGTAGGGGCGCTATTTAGGTTTTCTGACAAGGGGGTTGATACCTCTTTTACAATGCACAATTCTTTTTTTCTGGAAGGCGGAAAAAAAAACAAAACAAAAACCAACAACCCACCAAACAAGAAGAGAGAGAGGCTTGAGAAGGCTGGATGTGTGTGTGTGTGTGTGTGTGTGTGTGTGTGTGTGTCTGTTTTCTCACACCCCTATTCTTGTATCTTCTTTTTCATGTAAAATCAACCCTGGAAGGCATCAGGATTCTGCTCAGGTCACAAAAGCCCCCATGCTGTGCCCACTGGCTGTGGGTTTGTGTATCTGAACTGCAGTCACTGCTCATTTCTTAAGCGATCCTCTATTGTGAGCTATGCCCAGCAATGGAAGATTTCCAGAGATGCCAGTCCTTCCCTGTGAGTCAACATATGTAAAAACTACATGCCTATTACACGTGTGGCTTCGGGAAATGTATTTGAATGATGAACCACAAAACCAGAAGAAACTGAATTTGTCTGCTGAGCTAAGCTTCCCAAACGCTGATTCTTCAACTGAATTGTGAACCAAACTTTTTCTCCCTCAAATGCTCAGAGAATTTAAACAGGAAGCAAACTATTAAGCTGGCAGTAAACCAGAATATCCGAATATTCTCTTTATTGAACTTCAACTAATAATTTATTCAAGGAAAATCCCTGGAGCTTCCTAATACAGCAGAGAAGAAAAATGAATCTTAGTAAGGGATGTTGCCCTCAGATCACTGGAACAAATATAGAAAAGTCTCCATTTTAAGTAACTTTTAAATGCTTATTATTAGCAGTAGTAGTATTGGTGTTGTTAGGTATAAAGATCCCCAGAGTATTCTTCACTTACTTTTAAAAAAAAAAAAAGCTATACTATTATGGTATTATCGCCTCCAGTGGCTAGTATGGCATTGGATTTGGAGTTAGGGAACTTGGTTTAAATCCTTCTCCTGATGCTCACTGCTTGTGTGACTTTTAGGCAAGTTGCCCCACTTTCCTTGGCTTCATTTTCTTCATCTGTAAAATGAGATAATTGGACTAGGTGGCCTCTGAGATACATTCCAGCTCCAGATCTATGATTTTAATAATGTTCAGCATTCAAATGTATAAGAAGTTCTATCTTCACTATAAAAATGTCATTTGACACCCATTACTACCTCGTGAGATATATAGGGCA
The DNA here is from genome assembly GCA_011680675.1 of Gymnobelideus leadbeateri. Lineage (NCBI taxonomy): Eukaryota > Metazoa > Chordata > Mammalia > Diprotodontia > Petauridae > Gymnobelideus > Gymnobelideus leadbeateri. Next base: position 157,054 of record WOXC01007551.1, read on the forward strand.
AAATGATTCATTCCAGCTCTGTCCCTTATCACCTTTTTCACCTTGCATAAGTTGCTTAATCTTTTGGGGTCTCAGTTTCCTCATATGGTAAAAGAAGATGGGATGAGCTGATCTGTATGATCTCTCTGTACTGTATGATCTCTCTGTACTGTATGATCTCTCTGTTCTATATCCAGGTTGCTTATCCTTCAAGCCTTGGCATCTTTTTTCTTGGAGGCTGTATGGACATGCAGGACTGTCTCTAGGGAAACAAGTCCATACTGTCTCTGATCCCCAGGTCCTGGGGATTGGGTCACTTGCTACTACTCTCTCTGAAATAGGGTTGAGCACCTAGGGGAGATGTCTGTCTCTCTCTTATTTCCCATTCATCTCTGATTCCTTGGCAAATGCTTTCATTCATTTGTATTTAAGGCCCATCCAAGAAGCTGGGCAACAAACATTTATTAAGCATTTACCAAGGTGGGATGATACAGAACAAGAAGTCAACTGAGTCATGATGGTTAAATCCAGAATCAGAAATACAGCTGGAAGGGGAATAAAGTGTGGCCAAGTTAGACCTATCCCAAGAAGACCCCTACCCCAAAAGAAGAAGGAAGCTGGAATAGGCAAGGATATTGCAGGGTGAGAAGGCAGCTGAGTCATGATGTACAAAAAGTTAGAAGTAGAGTGGGTGGGTCAACTCCCTGGCTATATGGGAAGTGCTTTGTAAGTCTTAAAGGGCTTTAAAAATGTGAGTTATTATTATTATAATTCAATAGTAAGTCATTTAATCTCCTTGGGCCTCAGTTTCCTCATCTATAAAATGGGAATATTATATTAGCATCTATCTCCCAAGGTGATTGTGGGGATAAAACAAGACTATATTTGTAAAGTGCTTTGCAAATCTTAAAATGCTATATAAATGCTAGCTATCATTATATAGAATAAGTAAAAATAAAATTTGCTGTTAAGTTCTTTCAGTCATGTCTTGACTCTCCATGACCCCATTTAGAGTTTTCTTTGGCAGAGATACTGGGGTAGTTTGCCATTTCCTTCTCCAGCTCATTTTACAGAGGGGGAAACTGAGGCAAATAGGGTTAAGGGACTTGTGCAGGATTACACAGCCCATGTCTGAGGTCAGTCCTCCTGATTCCAGGGCCAGTGCTCTAGCCACAGCACCACCTAGCTGCCCTAAAGAAAACAAATACAAGGTAGTTTAGAAGGGAAGACACTAGCATGTAGGGGGACTAGGAAAGGTTTCATGGAGAAGATGGTGCTTGAGCTGAATCCTGAAAGAAGACAGAGACTCTGAGCCATTGAGGACTTTATCAGCCTTTGGTGGGAAGGACATTGAACTCCTAGTCAGAAGATCTAGATTCTAGACCTGGAACTTCAACTCACTAATTCTGTGAGCATATACAAATCATTTATCATCAATAGTACCAAAAAATCAGAAGAGCCCAATATGTAAAGTCACTGTGAAAACTATAATGCACTCCTTAAACATGCCCTAAGATTGTACATTAGTTCCATGATAACATGAGCTCAGTGAAACAATGTCATAGAGCAAAAGTGTCCAGTATGTAGCCCGTGGCCACAACATAACTCACATCACACTCAGAATGTGGCCTGAGCCATTAAATTAAAATTTTATTTAAATTTTTTCAAAAGATTGAAATAAAATTGGGAAATATTTTAAAAATACATAAAAATACAACACTAAAACTAATTCAATAGGTGGCCCATGAAAATCCTTATGTAGTGGTCCATGTTTATAGAGAGGCAGTTAGCTTGGTAGGAAATGTTATCCATGTGGTCATGGTGCCTGGTAGTGGGGTTTGGTTGTCATGTATTAATGATGCCTCAATGACTTCAAGGATGCCTCCATTGTCCATCTCTAGAAAAGTAAAGGAAATAGATTGTCCTGTGACAATCACAGGTGGGCTTTCTCAGTCATTGCTATCAAGATTCTTGCCAGAGTCCTCTGTAATAGGCTGATCCTTCACCTGGCAGATAGTCATCTGCCTGAGAGTCAGTGTGACTTCAGCAAGGGCTGAGGAATAGTCAACATGTTTTCTGCCCAACAACTCCAGGAGAAATGCCAAGGTCTTTGATACTGTTTGAAATGAGTCATGGAAAATTATGTCAGAATTTGGTTGATCAGAAGAAGTTCATCAGCATTGTATGTCAATTTCATGACGGTATGCTTACCCGGATTCTAGATAATGGACAATACTCTGGAGCAAGCTGTGTGCTTGCTCCCATGCTTTCAGCATGATGTTTTCCATCATGTTTTTCAAATGCTTTCAATGAGGATGAACATGGCATCAAGGTCAGCTACCTCACTGATGGTAAATTCTTCAACTGGAAAAGGCTACAAGCCAAGACCAAAGTGATGCATGATTTTCTGTTTTCAGGTGATTGTACATTCAATGCAGCCTCTGAAGCTGAGATGCAACAAAGTATGGATCAATTCTCTGCTGCTGGCACTAATTTTGGCCTAACAACACTAAGAAAACACAGGTGTTCCCTCAGCCAGCACCACACCATCCATATGTGGAACCATCAGTTACAGCAAATGGAGAAGTTCTGAATGCTATGGATAAGTTCACTTGCCTTGGTGGTGTTCTTTCCAGGGATGTACACATTGATAATAAGTTTGCATGCATTGCCAGAGCTAGCACAGTGTCTGAAAGGCTCCAAAGGAATGTATGGGAGAGAAGAGACATTTGATTGATCACCAAACTGAAGGTCTACAGAGCCATTGTGCTGACCTCATTGTTGTATGCCTGTGAAACCTAGACAGTCTACCAGCCCCATGCCAGGAAACTGAACAACTTCCATTGAATTGTCTTAGGAAGATTCTGAAGATCACCCAGCAGGATAAGGTACCAGACACTGAGGTCCTTACTCAAACTAAACTGCTAAACATTCAAACTCTGCTTCAGAAAGAACAACTTCTATGGGCTGGCCACATTGTTCAAATGCAAAACTTACACTTGCCAAAAAAGACTATTTTATGAAGAACTCACACAGGGCAAGCATTCACATGGTGGTCAGAAGAAGAGATACAAGGACACTCTCAAGGTCTCTCTCAAGAACTTTGGAATTGATTGTGTGACATGGGAGCACAGACCGCTCAGCATGGCTGGCCACATCAGAGAAGGTGCTGTGCTCTATAAGCAAAGTAAAATTGAAACAGCTCAAAGGAAGCCCAAGATACACAAATTTAGAGAATCCACCCCAAATACTCACATGAACTATTTGTGCCTGACCTTCGGTAAAGCATTCCGAGCTCGTATTGGTCTGATCAGTCACAGTTGGACACACTGAAACTGGACTCCAGCACAGTGATGTCATTTTGGCCCTCTTCAAGAAGGAAGAACAACAACCATATTAATAATGCTATCATAAAATGGCACCAGCATGGTAAGATCATGCAGGTTTAAGGTAGCATCATTCTTAGCAAAAGCATTGCTCCACTAAAGTCATTCTGATGCCTCATCACAGAGGAGAGGTGACTGTGGCCTCTTGAAGATTATGCCAATGGAGCAGGAGATCTGGTAGGGCCGACCAGCCAGTCAATAAAAAATATATTAAGTATCTACTCTATGCCAGGAACCGAGGATACAAAAAGAGGCAAAAGACAGTCCCTGCTCTCAAGGAGCTTACAATCTAATGGGTGAGACAACATGTAAATAAATATATATAAAGCAGCAAGTAGGACAATAGGATAAATAGGAAATAATGAAGAGGGGAAAGAAGAGGGATTAAGGTTAAGTAGAAAGTGGGATTTTAGTTGAAACTTGAAGCCAGGAGACAGAGATGAGGTGAGGATTCCAGGTATGGAGAATAGCCAGAAAAAATTACTCAGAGTCTGGAAATGGAGCATCTTGTTCACAGAACAGCCAGAAGGCCAGTGTTGCTGGATCAAAAAAGCTTTGAGTCAAGGCCTGATAACAGACTGTGTTTGTTTGGCTCTGAGGTTAAGTCAGACTAAGTACAGAGAAATCCAACATCAGAGGGTTGGCCAACAGGCAATGTCTTTTATAGTTTAGTTTTTGTTTTGTTTTTAGGAACTCATGAAATGTCTCCTAAGAGATGAAGAAAATTATGAACTGGTGGAGAGAAAGCAGGTGGATGAAAAAAGAGGTCAAATATTGTCAGAGGTTTAAATCCCAATTCAGGGGCTTACTGACCTTGGGCCTCAGTTTCCACATCTGTAAAAAGAGAACTGAATGGGTGCAGAGATTCCTTCCGGCTCTAAATCTATTATCTTATTTATAGAAGTCCCTTCTAATAGAATGCAAAGTGCTTTAGATATGTCAATTCATCTGGTCGAATTTTATGATTAACATTGGAGTGTACATCTCTCAGGTCCCTCGAAACAAAGTTATGGTAAAGTAGATTTCTGGAAGTTCTGATAAAAAGTTCTGTAAGGCAAGCACTGGAACTAAACAGCACTGATTTACAGTTGGACCAGACAATTGGGGAAAAGAAACAAACAGCCCAAACACAATTCACCACACTGTATACAGATGGCCCAAAAGCAACACCATCACCCTGTCATGTTGCCAAGGCAACCACAGCTGCTTCTGGGATACTCAGGGAGTGAAAATATATTGAAACACACAGATAAGGGGATGCTGTGAACCTGTCCCCAGGAAAATGGCAAGGAAATCAGAAAGTAGTAGGTATTTCTACGTGATGGTGTCTGTAAGGCCCTTGAAGGTTTTTCAATGGAAAGGGTATCATATGGTGATTTTTGCTACCATAGTCTGACCTGTCACCATAACCTGTGACCCTACATCATGAGCTCCTGGTCAGATTGTAAATTTCCCTCTATGAGCCAGAGTAGTGGTGAAGAAAGCTTACTACTTTGAGTTTAATCCCTTGGTTGTTAAAATACATTGATGTTTTTCGTGGTATTCTCAGCTGTGGATATCATAACTTTTATACATCGGGGTGGAAGATGCCTATTAGGCCATTATTATTTTTATCAGGGCTTAAATTAGAGGGGAGAGACATTGAAATCATTCTCTTTATCCTCTTCTCCCCTCAATTCCTTTTCCTATCATCCCTCCAACACACACTCTCATTCCCTTCCTCTTGTCAGAGGAAAGGATTACAAAGAAGAGAAAGTTACAGCAAAGTGGGAGACAAGAACAACATTCTAGGGTGGTTTTTGCTCAGACTATAGAATGTTAAAACTAAAAGGACTTTTAAAGTTCATATCATCCAGCCATCTCACTTTATGAGAAACTGAGGCCCAGAATGCTGAAATCATTTGCTTAAGGACATAACAATTTGGACTAGAATCCGACCCCCTAACCCCGGGCTAGGGCTCACTTTGTTATAGGGTAATGTAGCAGAAAGAATTCCGGACTTAGAGTCAGGCAGACCTAGCTTCAGACACAGACTAGCAATGTGACCCACTTCACTGCTTAGTTTCTCTGTCTGTGAAATGAGGGTAATGTTACCTGCCGAAGCTGCCTCCCACAGTCGTAAGTCTCTAATAATAACCGCATTTATACAGTAATTTAATGTTTGCAGAGGGCTTTACATACGTTTCTCATTCGATTCTCATAACAACTTTGTGAAGTAGGAAGTCCCCATTTTACAGAAAAAGAAAACTGAGTCTAAAAGAAGTTAAGTGATATACCTAAGAACAAGTTACTGCCAGTAAGAGTGAGAGGCAGAATTCAAACTTGAATCTTCCTGAAAGTCCAGCTCTCCATCTACCATGATATCTAACTGCTACCTGAAATTAACACATTAAAGTACTTTGTAGGCCTTATAGTAGTGTGTATATATATATATATATATATATATATATATATATATATATATATATATATATATAGTAGTATAGTATATACATAGTATAGTATATTTATATAATACTATATAAATGTCAGATACTACTAATACTACAAGTACATATGCTACTCTTTCTTATATAGAATAAAAGTAAAGTCTTCCAAATAAGGACCTTGTTTTACCATTATTTTAAGCCTCTACTGTGAGAGATTAACTTTTAAAAATAATGTAACGATAAAATTTCAGCCTCTATTATTAGTCAGTCAATAAGCATTTATTAGACTCTTACTATGTATCAAGCACTGTGCTAACTACTAGGGTACAAAGAAAAGCCAGAGTTTGGTCTCTATCCTTGGGAAGCTCCTGATCAACTGGGGGAGACAAAATGCAAATAACCATACATATGTTCACAAGAGCAAATGGATGATAATGTCAGAGGGCATCTGAGCTGAATTCTTAAGGGAGCCAGGGAGGCCTGGAGGCAGGGGCAAAGAGGGAGTGCATTTCAGACATGAGGGACAGCCAAGGAAGACACACAGAGTCAAGCTATGAAGTGTTATGTGCAAGGGGGCAGCAAGAAGGTCGGTGTCCTGGATCTTAGAGTATGTGTAAGGGAGGAAAATATAAGAAAACCAGGAAGATAGGAAGAGGACAGGTTGGGAAGGGCTTTAAACACCCAAGAATTTTATATTTGATCCTGAAGATAATAGAAAGCCAATGAAGTTTATTAAGTAAGGTGTAACATGGTCAGACACATACTTTAAGAAAATCACTTTGGCCCCTGAGTGAAGGATGGATTGGCGTAGAAGGATGCCTGACATAGACAGACTCATTTGAAATGAGCCTTGAAGGCTATTGAAATAGTCTAAGTGTGAGATGATGATGGCTTGTACCAGGTGTTGACTGTGCACATGAAAGAAAAGAGAAGTGTAGGAGAAATGTTGTAAAGTTAGAAAAAACAAGGCTTGGGAACAGATTGGCAATGCGGAGTGAATGTAGGGGGATGACAGTGCTGAGGATAATAGCAAAGTTGTGAGTGTGGATGAGTGGGAAGATAGTGGTGTCCTCAATGGTAAGAGAGAGGAGGGGGAAAGAGTTCTTTTTGGACAAGTGAAATTGAAGATGACTACAGAACATACAGCCCGAGATATCCAGAAGGCAGTTGGTGATAGGATACTGGAACTCAGGAGAGAGGTTGGTGTTCGATATATAGATCTGGAAATCATCTGCATAGAGATGGTCATTAATGACAGTTGCTGAGGTTACTAAGCAAGGCAGTAAAGAGAGAGAAGAAAATGGTATGGACAGAAAGAGAAGAGAAAGAGAGAAGGGAGTAGAGTGGAGGGAAGGGAAGGGAAGGGAGCAGGCAAGTCTCCCTTGCACAGTGGTAGGCAAGATTTCAGAAAAATCTCCTTGAGTCAACTGTCTGTACCTTTAGATAGTATAGATGATATTTCATGTGGAAAAAATACACCTTACTTGGGCAGGGAACACCTTAATGTAACATAAATTTGTAGTGAACCCAAACAGCATAATTTCATTGCTTTCTTCGTGTAGCATGTGAATAGGAGCGAAGGTGGCAGATGGTAAGAATAACCCAAGGTTTAATACGGTATAATCAACAGTAGGACAAACAGACAAGAGGATAATGTGGTGTTGAACTGATTCCCCAAGGGCTTAAGATCGGGAAGGGGAGAGAACCTCCAGTGCTGATGTTAGAGCCTGGGAAAGAGCTGAAGGGTGGAAGGGTTGGAAATAATGCTTAAGACAAAGAGTCTGTCCTCTCCAACTCAAGCAACAGGAAGCTCACATGTTATTGATTACTGCTTGGGCATAGAGATGAGAAGGGTAGATCAGCTCACTATACACACACAGACACACAGACACACACACAAATATATATGCATACATACATGTATGAATGTGTATCAAACTGGCAAATTGACATGCGCATTCTGCTTGCCTCTTCCCGGGCAATTCCCCAGGCAAATAAATGTTGTGGCGTATTGAGGGACCACTCTGTCACAACTTTACTTCTCAATGCAAACTCTTTGGATTGTTTTTTCTATGGTTTTTTTTTTTCATTGTAGATGAGTGACGCCTAATATTACTTGGGCTGTTCTAGGAGTCAGAGTCAGGCTAACTATAGTAACAGACATTTACATAGAGCCTTAGAGATTTTTAAAAATGCTTTGCTCAAATTATCTCATTTAAATTTCACAGAAATCCCATCAAGTAAGTAGTACAGTTATTGTGTCTTCATTTCACAAGTGAAGAAACTAAGGCTCAGCAAAAGACCTTGCCAAGGTCACAAAGCTTGTACATGGCAAAATGAAGATTCAAACTCAAGACTTCTGCTTCAAATCTGAATTCTTTCTGCTACACCTTTCTGCCACTCAACAAAGGAGGAAAAATTCTGTAAGGCTCTTGGCACATGAAGGAGCCTGGAGAAAAGGAAAATTAGTTTAGGTATTATATTGAATCATCACTAGCCAGTAACATCCAGACTTCAATAAGCAGTAAGGTTGTGATAAAGCAGTTCTTCAATATGCTATAATATTTATGTGGTGGAGACTTGTCCAGGAAGGAGAAAGGAGAGGAGAGGAGGGGAGAGGAGAGGAGAGGAGAGGAGAGGAGGGGAGGGAGGGGGAGGGGAGGGGAGGGGAGGGGAGAGGAGGGGAGGGGAGAGGAGGAGTGTCATTTCGATGGATGAACTATGATTCCTTAACAATAATTCCAATACAAGTGGAAAAAGCAAAGGGTATGTTCCCACAATACTCTATCCTGGTCAGGCCACACTTGAACTGTTGGGTTCAGTTCTGATCCATATTTTAAGAATACTGAGAAACTGAAGAATGTTAAGAAGGTGACTGGTATAATGTGTGTGGGGGGGGGGGCTCAAAAACCATGCAGCATAAGAACAGATTGAAGGAAGTGGAAGTGCTAAGCTTGAAGAAGGGAAGATTTAAGGGGAACCTGATATCTGTCATCAAATCCTTGAAGGATTGTCATGAAGAAGAGGGATTAGATTTATTCTGTGAGCTCCTAAATTCTCGGGTAGTAGCATGGAGAAGCTGCCAGCAGTTAAATTCAGGGAGCCTAGGTCTGTTTTATTATACCCTGAGGAAACTTTAAAATTCAATTTATTAGAGTCCCTCATCCCCTCAATGGTCTGGGTTATCAGAGTTGTATTGTATTTTCCATTTTTATTCAAATCAAATTTTTGCTTGGACACAGTTCAGTTTATTTCGGGTCCTCAGCCTAGGCATCAACTAAGTTTCAGTATCAGCTTGATATCTCTCTCCTATTCTAAACATTTGAGGATGCATACCAGGGTTCCCTCAAGTTACTTACAGTCTAATAAGGAGGACTGAACATAAAAATATAAAATTAACATATATCCAAATGAATTCTATGAACATAAAATGTCTCTAAGGAGGACGGGTGTTAATTCATATGTAAGTTCATTTTATCTAAGCTGAATTAAAGACTACATTAAGAAAGCTTGAATCCAGCTTCCAAAATTTTCCTTAAATTCTAAACACAGCTGTGAATAGTTCAATGAGCCTGAATAATTACCATGGAAACCCTAACATGGGGGTGGAGGGAGGGTAGAAAGGATGAAGAGAATCAAGGATTTCTGAAAAATTCCTGATGTTTCTTAAGACGTTGTATAAAGAGGGGAACAGAAAGTCTCATTAACAGCACAAAAAAGGAAGTGAAAGAAGTAGGAAGAATAGAATAGACTGCAACTATTTGAAAAGTTAATGTCATATTGACTTGTGGACTAGAAATTTTACATCATACTTCTTAGTGGATATGATACAACATGGAAAGTTATGAGACTGAAAATTATGACTAAAGCTGTAAGACTTTATATAGCGGCTCCAACTTCCATAGTCCAGCCTTAGACAAGGCATCTGCTTTAGCTGGCATTAGTTCTCCTACCTGTGAAAAGGTCCTTAGCACATCTGTCCTCTCTTCCTTTGAGGCATGCCAAGAAAACTGTCAAGATGATATTTACCAACTCCTTTTAACTTTTCAGAATATTGGCAAGATATAAATACGAAGTATTAGTGCTGTCCTTACAAGCAAAAGGAAGGAAAAGAAAGAATGAAACCACTTAAATGGCATGGCCCTGGGAACAACTTGACCTTCTGAGTTCTTTTATCACCCACTGGAACCAGTTCACCTGCCTCTGTTCCCCTGTCAAAAGGCTCATGGCTGTCTGCCCAATTTTCTTTGTTTGCTACACAGAAGCTGTACAAAACCTTTCCTGTTAAACTCTCATCAGCAAAGTCCTACACTTCCCTCAGGCATTCAAGGGCACAGGTGATGGAAGGGAGTTTCAAAGGTGCCTCTTGTGGATGGGTAATATTACTTCTCTGTGGTGTTTTCTCCACTGAAGCCAAAAGGCAATGGATTTTTCATATGCCCCTGAGGACCTTGTGGGCTTCTGGGGAAGGAGGATGACTCTTTCCTTTCCTAAATTATAACTCATCAAGGTGCTCTCTTCCTTCTCACCTGTATTGGTCCCTTTGCATGGTAGAGGTCACAGTTTCTCAGAGTGATTCTAAGAAATGAGAGGGTGGGGGGAAAGGAAAAGGGAGGGAGTGAGAAAAAGGGAGAGAGAGAGACAGAGAGAGAGAGAGAGAGAGAGAGAGAGAGAGAGAGAGAGAGAGAGAGAGAGAGAGAGAGAAAGAGAGACAGAGAGAGAGAGAACTGATAATTTTTTACATAATGGACTAACAAACAAGGCAATTCAATGCTCTGGCACCAATATTAACATAGAAACATATATCATATGCTATTACATGGGATTTTTAATAAATCTTAAGACCCATCCTGCTGTCTTCAGGAAGGACTGCATTTAAACTGTTCAAGATGATTAGGTAACCCTGTCTTCATCCTTTCCACTGAGATATGCTGTCTTCAAGGACCCCCTCCCACATTCCCCAATAATGATAGTATTTTGCTGCTGGTCTCCCTCATCATCCCAAACTCTACCATCTCATTTGGTGATTTTAATATTCGTTTGGAAATCAATATTTAGACCTTCATCACTTCTCTCCTGGACCAATGCAATAGCGTCCTTGTTGTCTCCCTGGCTTAGGTCTCTCCCCCCTTCCTTCGTACTCCACACAGCTGACAAATCAATATACACAGATCCGATCTTATCACTCTATTCATAAAGCACCTCTGACCCTCCATTGCCTCAAAGGATAAAATACAAACTCCTTCGTTTAGCACTTAGAGACCTTCACAATCTGACTATCTTATTGTATATTATTCACCTTAGAGGCAGCTAGGTGACACAGTGGATAAAGAGCTGGGGCTGAAGTCAGGAAGATCTGAGTTCAAATCTACCCTCAGACACTTAGTAGTTGTGAGATGCCATATGAGCCATCTATTCCCATCTATTCAGTTTCTCTACCTATAAAATCAGAGTAACAGTAGCATTTATTTCACAAGGTTGTTGTGAAGATCAAATCAGATAACATTATAAAACACAGAACCTGGCATATAGTAGTAGATGATTAATAAATGCTTATCTAATGACTAATGTGAAAATATGTTTAATGTGAATGTATTTGAAGAGCCTATATCAGATGGCATGCCGTCTTGGGGAGGGAGAGAGAAATAGAGAAAATTTAAAACTCAAAAGCTGAATGTTGCAAACTAAAAATAAATAATTTTTAAATGCTTGTTCATATACTCTATGTTCTGGCCAAATCAATGTGGTAATAAGAATGTATAGCATTTTAAGGCTTAAAAAGAGCTTTATAAATATCCTCGCATTTAATCCTCCCATCAACCCTAGGAAGTAGGTGCTATTACATTTTACTGATGAGGAAACTGAGACAGAGGTTAAGTGACTTGGTCCAGGATCACACAACTAGAGATTACCTGAGGTAGGATTTGAATCCTAATTCCAGAGTGTTTGCCATTTCTTTCTCCAGATAATTTTACGGATGAGGAACTGGGGAAAAAAAGCAAGTAAATGACTTGCCCAGGGTCACACAGCTAGTTAAGTGTCTGAGACTAGCTTTGAACTCAGGAAGATGAGTCTTTCTGACTCTATCCACTGGGCTACCTAACCGCCCTAAGTATAGGACCCTTTGGGTCCTACAGTCCTTCTATATTCTGACTTACTTTTATTTTCCTCTTTTCATATTCTTGCCAAAAAGACTATTTTATGGAGAACTCACAGGGCAAGCATTCACTGGTGGTCAGAAGAGGTGATACAAGGACACTGTCAAGGTCTATCTTAAGAACTTTGGAACTGATTGTGAGACATAGGAGACCACCCAATATGGTATGCCCTCATCAGAAAAGCATCAGAAAAGGTGCTATGCTCTATGATCAAAGCAGAATTGAAATAGTTAAAAAAAAATGCAAGATGCAGAAATTTCGAGAATCCACCCCAAATGTTCACAGGGACTATTTGTGCCCAACTTGTGATAGAGCATTCCAAGCCCCTATTGGTCTGATCAGCCACAGTCAGACACACTGAAACTTGACTCTAGCATAGAGATGTCATTTTGGTCCTATTCAAGAAGGAAGGACAACAACCACTCTTTTCTGTTCTAGGCAACTGTTTCAACAGGACGCTGTCTTCCACCTTTTCATTCTTTGGTTTGTTTCCATTTGTTTCCATTCTCCTTGACCAACTAAGACCTACACCTCAATCATCCCCCCATCATTGGCCTTCCCCTCACCTGTCCCCTAATTGCTAAACAGATCCCCTATTAATTCCGGCTATCTAACACCAACTGTATGGTAATCCTTTTGCTTAATTCTGTTTGCTTCCATCTTTACACTCTATTCAGTCTCCTCCCAGAAGCTGTTCCAAACCAGTTATTTCATCCAGTCCCCCAATCCCCACCCCCCACTCCATTCTCTTCAGATGAGCTTGTCTCTTACTGGACTTTCATTCATTCTCGTCTACCCGGTCTTTTTACTTTAAGGACCGCCCTAACCAAGCATAACCTCTAGAAAGGGAACTGGAAATACATCAGGGAGAGCAGAAATCCCACTATCTGTGCCTCAGCCAGCACAAAGTAGCAATTATGTGTGCAGAAAATGCAGGCTGATTTCTCTACAGAGAAGAACAGAAAAGGGTGGGAGAAATGCGGTTCTCCTTTCTATCAAGAAAGGAGGAAGAGCTCCTGGAACTAACAGAAAAAAAAGGGGGGTGGTGGTCCAAGGGGAAAACAAAGGAAGTTAAAGGGGACAGAGGAGGATCCTAACTAGCTCCAGGAGTTTGGAAGAATGTTACCCAGAGAAGGAAAGAGAGAGAAAAGACCAGTGAACTTTTGCAGTGATGGGGGAAAAATGAGGCATTGTATTGTCTCAGAGATCTAAAGTGAGAAGGAAAGGGCAGGGGGCAAACCAAGTCCAAGAAAAGAAAAATGACTTGTCCAAGGTCACACAGGTAATAAATAGCAGAGGCAGGATTTGAACTGAGGGCCCTTGACTCCCCAGCTGAGGTTCTTTCCACAGTACCATGCTGCCTCTGGCATCTCAGCACATGCTTTGAACTGGACTGTCTGAGGAGGGGAAAAGCACTCTTGTTCTATGGAGTGAAAACAGTGATATACAAAGGCGAGCAAACAAGAATTCCCTCTGACCCTTTGAAACCATTCCTCTGTCACGCACTAGGGAGTTGCCTGAGGCACACCCAGGTTTAGTGACTTGCCTGATATCAGAGAGCTTTAAGTGTCAGGGGTGAGATTTGAATCTGGGTCTTTCTGACCAAGCTGCCCCTATGGAGTAATGATGGTGATGAGCACAACAGCTGCTGTGAAACCAAGTCATCTCCTTCTCCCACTTGCTAGCACCACCCCCCCACCCCAGGACTTGCTGAAACCAAAGGCCCCAGCTCTTTGCTGCCTTCACTGATTGGGGGTAAGGTTCTGAGCTGCTTTATCTCATTTAATCTCCATGATCACTTTGTTATCCCCATTTGACAGATGAGAAAACTGAGTCGAGGAGCTGTTAGGTGGCTTTCCCAGGATCACCCAGTTAATAAGGATCTGGATGCCAGCTTCTCCTGAAACCAAGTTTAGCAGCTAGGATGTTCAGGTGCCAATAGCTGAGAAGACAGACCCAACTGGTCACAGGAGGTGGGTAGCAGCTCTCTGCGAAGAGAAACCCATTTTAATCTTGGTATAAACAATCAGGAAAGAAGTTTATCTTCCCAGGGCACATAGTTAAATATGCTCACAATGCCGACTTCTGGTGATTCAAATGAGATCATTCCTAAAAAACAATTGAAAAAGCATGAGTAGGAATTATAAAACCTAATCTGAGCATGTTGCATCCCTGCTCAATAACCTCCCCTGGCTCCCTATTGCCTCTAGGATAAAATATTAATTCCTCTGTTTGACTTTTTAAAACCCTTCATAACTTGGTCAAGACCTAATTTGAAGCCTTGTTACTTTAACAATCCAAGATCAGACAAACAGGACTTCAGATAGATCACTTCATTTACTCTGTCTATACAGTAGACAGGGTGTTAGACCTGCAAGTCAGGAGGACCTGAGTTCAAATTCTGCCTCAGACACTTGCTAGCTGTGTGACCCTGACTAAGTCACTTAACCTCTGTCTACCTCAGTTTTCCTATCTGTGAAATAGAGATAATAATAGCAACTACCTCCCAAGGCTGTGGAGATTGAATGAGATAATGCTTATAAAGGGCTTTGCCAACCTTATAGCCCTGTTATTATGACAAGAATATCCTCCCTTATCACCTCTCCCTCATAGAATCCTTAACTAACTTCCTTTAGTTAATAAGGATCCAATTCAAGTACCACACAATGACTTCCCTGATTCCCTCCAACTAATAATCTCTCTGCAATTTATACCTGAAGGTGCTGTCTCCCCAGAGAGACTGTGGGATCCTTAAAAGTAGGAATTGTTCTGGTTTTTGCTTGTGCATCTCCAGAGCCTGGTACAATTGGTTGAAGTACAGATGATGTTTTCATCACTGCTGCCTATTAAAGCAGACATTTTAAAAGGGAAAGATGGATAAAGGAAATGAATACATAGTCAGGAGGGTGATGACAAAGAAGGGAGTTTGGTTCTTAAGTTGGCCTGAAGACACAGAAATGATGGACTTTTGGCTGGGGAGGAAACACCTCCAGTGATAGATGGTAAGTATATACATATATATATATATATTTGCCTGGAGAGTTGAAATTCTGATTGAGAGGATTTTAAGCTGAAAACGGAGAAAGCAACTGCCCCACATATATCCACTATGACAAATACCACAGAGAACAGCAGACATCACAAAGGACAAAAAAATATCCAGTGAGGGGACTCAGCAATTCACAGGAGGCATCATTCCAGAACCGGAAGGGTAATACACCCATGTCCTTTATGCCCAAATGAACAGAGTATGGGTAATAAAATGAACTCTTGATGCAAAGAGTTAAATTGGCCTCTGATTCCATAGACTTGGTAGGATGCAATTAATGAATAGAAAATCACAGTAGCAATGCATTTCTCATTCAAAATGAAAAGATTAGATTCAACAACAGCAAATATTTGTTACTGGCCTTTCTATACGAGGCACTGTGCTAGGAACTTGTACATCAGCCTCCTCAGCCTCATTCCCTACTGGGACATACAAAGACAATAATAAGTAGTTCCTCCCCTCAAGGAGTTTACATTCTAGATTAGTAAATACTAGTTACTTTGAAGAGGGAAAAGGCACTCATCTCTGGGAAGATAAGCAAAAGGTCCCTAACTGAGACTTAAAGGAAGACAAAAATTCTCAAAAGTAAAAGTTAGGAAGGATTCCGGGCATTTCATATAGCCAAGGCATGGAAACAGAATCTGAAATGCAAAGTTCAGGGAACTGATAGTAGACCAGAACATAGAGTCTATCAAGTGGAATAATGTAGAAAAAAAGTAGAAAGGTAAATTAGAGTCAGATCCCAGAGGGCCCTAAGCACTAGGCTAAAGCACTTGGGTTTTATCCTATAGGCAGTAGGGAGCAAATGAAGATTTTTTTCAGAAGGGGAGTGACATAGACAGATCTATAATCTAGGAAGGTTATTTTGGGAGCTGTTTGCAAGACAGATTGGAGAGGGCAGGCTACACTAGTGTTAAGATCAAAGATGATAGCACCTGACCTTGGATAGTAACCATGTTATGGAAAAGAAGGGATGAATGAGAGTTATGTTTCAGAGACACAATGGACAACAATTTGACAACTAATTGGTTGGAGGAGGGGTGTTGAAAGAGTAAGAGGTAGACAGACACAGCAAACAGAGAAGAGATACACACAGAGAGACAGAGAAAAAAAGCAAGGCTAAGAATTACTTTGATATTATGATCCTAGATCTTTGGGAAGATGGCAGGACCTCCAAAGAAACAGGGCGGTTTGGAAGAAAAGATTTAGAGGGAAGATAATGACTTTTGTTTTGGACTGGTTGATTTAGAGATGCTGATGGGATATGCAAGTGGGCATATCAAGCGGGCTGTTGCTCCTGTAACATAGTAGGTGCTTGGTAAATCCATATTGATTGACTAGTGGTGAAAGAGTAGAGTTTAGGAAAGAGAATAGGGCTGGATACACCGATTTGGGAATGGTTTGAATAGAGTTAATAATTGAACCTGGGGCAGCAGATGGCAGTGCCAAGAGAAGCTAGAGAGAAGAGCCTCTCTTTGCGGGTACATCCTCACTTAGGGGACAGAAGTTGGATGAAGATCCCAAACGAAGACAGAGATGGAATAATTAGAGAAGAAAAAATGAAAACTAGAAGGGAGCATTGTTAGAGAAGTCAAGAGAGGAGATAATATCCAAGAAGAGTGACATACTGACAGTGTCTGAAGCTTTATTAGCTGTTAAGAGAATGTCTGGTGGTCTTAACCAGAGATTGTGTAGTGGGGATCAGAGGTCAGAAGATCAGATCCAGAAGGCAGGTGTTGAGGAGTGGGAGGTGAGGTCATGGATGCAACAGGTATAGAAAACTTCCATGAGTTTGGCTGGGAATTGTAGGCAAAGGAATAGGCTGAGAACAATTTCGATTATAGAACAATACATTGAAAGTCTGACAGGGTCAAGTGAAGGTGTAATTAATGATGGAAAAGGCCTGAGCTCTTCTTTGCAGCAGGAAATGAGCTGTTAGATTAAGTAGAGATTGAAGATGAAAGGGAGATAAAGGAAATCATCAAAGATATAGGTACCCAAAAGAAACTGGAAGGGATGAAATCAAGGATTTAAGTGGAGACTGGCCTTTACAAAGGAGCAGGTCCACCTCTTTCTTTCTTTTTTTTTTTTTTCTTTAAACAAATACTTTATTAACTTCTGTTTTACATCTTTCATTTCCGCCAGATTTTGAGTTACAATCATTTTCCCCCCATTATTCCCCTATCCAACCTCCCAGAATAGCAGTCCCACAAGATATCGCTTCCTCCAATCTGCTCTCTCCCATACCTTCTCCCATACCCCCATCGACTTTTCCATTAGAGGAAGATGAATCTTTGTGTCCCAATGCCTGCACATCTTATCTCCCAATTATAGGCAGAAGAGTATTAATAATAGTATTTATATATATATTTGAAACATTTAATGTTACGACCTTGAATTTCAGATCCATTTCCTTCCTCCCTTGTCACCCATTCCTTCTTGGGATATAAGTAATTCAGTATATGTTGTACATGTCTAGCTATGCAAAACATTATCATAGTAGATATATTGTACAAGGCTGCTTATAATTCCCTCCCACTCATCCCACCCCCCACCTGGTCCATTCCCTACATGATCCTGTCCCTCTTCTATAGTGGGTTCTTCCAACCTCCCCTCACCCCAAGGATGCCCTCCCATCCATCATCCCTCCTCTCATCCCCCTTCCCCCTATCCTGCTGCGGGTTGAGATATCCCATTTAGTATGTATGTCATTTTCTCCCTGAACCAAATTCAATGTGAATGTGGTTTTGCCTTTTTAGCCTTCCTTATTCTCCCCCTCCTTTGCACCCACTTCCCCTACATGAGATAGTTTACCCTACCATGTCTCTCCCCATCTCCTCTTGCCACTTTCCTCTCTCACCTCATAATTTCATCCCTTGAGTACTCTCCCTTCCCAACAAAATCAACCTATGCCCTCTATCCATATATAACTGTAACCATATACACACACATTCACATATGTATTCGTATGACCACACCCCCTTCTTCCATTATTTTCATAGTGGGAAAGATATCATCAGTCACAGATATTGCTTTTCCATATAGGAATGTAAATAGTTCAACTTTGATGAGTTCCTTTTGATTTCTTTTCCCTGATTACCTTCTCAGGCATCTCTTACTTCTTGCGTCTGGATGTCAAATTTTCTATTCAACTCTGGTTTTTTCCTCAAGAATGCTTGAAAGTCCTCTATTCCACTGAATGACCATATTTTCCCCTGAAACAAAATACTCAGTTTTGCTGGGTAGGTGACCCTTGGGTTCATTCCCAGTTCTTTTGCCCTCTGGAATATCATATTCCATGCCCTTCGATCCCTCAGTGTAGATGCTGCCAGGTCCTGGGCTATTCTGATTGTGTTTCCACAATATTGAAATTGTTTCTTCCTGGCCGCTTGTAGTATTTTCTCCTTGATCTGGGGATTCTGGAACCTGGCTATAATATTTCTGGGAGTTTTCTTTTTGGGATCTTTTTCAGGAGGTGATCGGTGGATTCTTTCAACCTCTATTTTGCCCTCTGGATCTAAAACATCAGGGCAGTTTTCCTTGAGAATTTCTTGAAGGGTGATTTCTAGGTTCTTTCCTTGATCATGGCTTTCAGGTAGTCCAATAATTTTTAAATTGTCTCTCCTGGATCTATTCTCCAGGTCAGTGGTTTTTCCATGAGATATTTCACATTGCCTTCTAATCTTTCATTTGTTTGGATCTGCTTAACAGCATCTTGATTTCTCATAAAGTCACTAGCTTCCATTTGCTCCAGTCTAACTCTGAAGGAATGAATCTCCTCAGTGAACTTTTGAGATTCTTTTTCCATCTGGCAAATTCGACTTTTAAGGCATTCTTCTCCTCATTGCCCTTTTGGGCCTCCTTTGCCATTTGAGCTAGTCTATTTTTTAAGGTGTTGTTTTCCTCAGTCAGGCTGTTGACCCTCATTTCATACTTTGCCTGCATCCTTCTCATTTCTCTTTCTAATTTTTCCTCCACTTCTCTTATTTGATTTTTAAAGTCCTTCTTAAGGTCCTCTATGGCCTGCAACCCGCTCATGTTTTCCCTGGGGCTTTTGGAGCAGGACTTCTGACCTCACAGTCCTTTTCCTGCTCTATGCCCCCAAAATAGGAGTCTAGGGTTGCATTTTTCTGTTTCCTTTGCCTTGGCATGTTGCCACTTTATTGCTTGACTTTTGGGCTTGTTGCCACACTATGGCTTTAAGGCCAGCTAGAGGAATTTTCGTCCCGAACGTGTGGGGGCAACTTCCGTTTCTGGCAAGCTATAAACCCACCCACAACTTCCACCCTAGATCACAATCCAGATCCAGGGAGGGTAAAGCAAGAGCGATTACCCCCCAAGACTGATCGCTGGATCTCCCCACGATTTGTAGGCTGGGAGCCGGAAATGCCTCTGAAAACTACACAGTGGCTTGTCTCCTCAGCAGCTTCTAGCCCCCAGGGGAGGGAGCTGACGCATTCCCCAAATACAGGTCCCAAAGTCCATAGGACACTAACCTCTTACTTTGTCCTAGGCAAGTCTATGTTGATAATTCTGGCGTCTCCACAGTTCCTGGTGTTCTGGGGTTCCTCCAGCCGGCTGCTGGCCCTGCCGCCCTGGGGCTAAAACCTCGGCTCACGTGGACCTGGGCTCGGCTCGGCTCCTGCGCTCTGCGCGCTGCCGGCTCCCAGACCACTGCGCTGGTCCTTCCTGCAGGGTGCTGGGCTGTCCTCAGCGGGAGGTTAGCTTCTCTGTGTCGTTCTGTGGGTGCTGGGGCTCCAGAAGATTTTCAGAGTCCTTTTTTACATAGTTTGTGGAGAATCTGGGGGCAGAGAGGCTTGGACGAGCTGTTTCTACTCCACCATCTTGGCTCCCTGACCCCCCACCTCTTTCTAAGAGAATAGAGAAAAGTAGGTGCATATGGAAGATAGAATAAGAGAGAAGAGGGAACTCATGGTCTCAAATTTCCTCAGTAAAGCAGTAGGCAAGGACATTAGATCAGGAGGAGCACCACAAGTTAGTGCCTAGGTGGTACCTAGGATAGAATGCTGGACCCAAAGTCAGAAAGACATCTTCCTGAGTTCAAATCCAGTATCAGACACTTACTGTGTGAACCTAGGCAAGTCATTTACTCTGTTGGCCTCAGTTTCCCCATCTGTAAAATGAGCCAGCTGGAGAAGGAAATGGCAAACCATTCTAGTATCTTTGCCAAGAAAATCCCAAATGGCATCAGGAAGAGTCTGAAATGACTGAATTGAACCACAAGATTGAAGAAGGCCAAATGTTGTGCTGATTTTTGTTTTATGAAGGAAAGCAGAGGCTGCTAATTCTAGGTCAGTGAACTTGATATCAATTTATGTAAAAATTCAAGAATGAATCACTAAAAAAATATTTAATGAACACCTAGCCTGTGACTCTACCTATGTAGCAATGGACAAGTCATAACTTCTCTTGGCTTCAGTCTTGTCTACAAAATGACGGGGTTAGCTAGAAAATATGTCCTCTGAGGTCCCTTCCAGCTCAAAAGACATAATCTTATGATCCTGTGAACTAGAAAGAGAAGCAGTGATTACAAAGATCTAACCTGGCTTCATCAAGAGCTGGTCACATTCATCTAACCTTACTTGGTTTTTTAACAAGCTTGCGAAACTGGCATATGAAGGGAATGATGCCAGCATAGTTTGGCTAGACGTTAGCAAAACTTTTGAAAAGTATCTCCTTGTTAGTTTTGGTTTTGGGTTTCTTGTTTTGATTTTTGGAGGGGGAAGGCAGGGCAATTGGAGTTAAGTGACTTGCTCAAGGTCACATGGCTAGTGTTAAGTGTCTGAGGACTGATTTGAACTCAGGTCCTCCTGACTCCAGGGCTGGTACTCTATTCACTGCACCACTTAGCCACCCCCCCTTGTTATTTTTGAGGAGAAATGGAGAGATGTGGGACAGGAATTAATACAGCTCAGAATTGCTTGATTGGCTAGATTCAAAGAGCAATTGTTGATGGTTCAATATTACTGCCAAGGGAGGTTTCTAGCAAAGTACCCCCAGGAAGATGCCCTGAGCTATTCAGCATTTTTGTCAATGAATTGGCTAAAAGTATGCATGAGCACATTCATCACATAGATGGCATATCACACACTCAATGACCAAGTCAGAGTCCAGAGTCAGATTGTGACAGGTTAAAGCATTGGGGTTGAATCTAGTAAAGTGAATTCAATATTATGAAATATAAAGTCTCACCCTTGGATACAAGCAAACAACTTTTCAGGTCCAATATGGAGAAGGAATGGTTTGACAGTAATTTGTCTGAAAAACATCTGAGGGTTTTCATGGTGTTGTATAGAATAATAGCTCCATAGGAGACAGCAATATAATATGGAAGCCAAAAGAACTCCAATAATGCCATATTGAGCTGTCATAAGAAAAGCATAGTTTCCAGGAATAAAGAGCTAATAGTTCCATTGTACTCTGCTATCACCAGAATTCATTTCAAGTATTGTACTGTCTTCAGTTCTAGGCACCACTGAAAAGCTGGACAGTGTCCAAAGGATAACTAGGGTGGTGAAGATCCTTGAGTCTATGTCATATGAGATTTGGTTGAAAGAACTGGGAATGTTTATGTTAGAGAAGAGAAATCTCAGAATGATTCTCTGATGGGCTATCACATAAAAGAGAGGTTAGTTCTGTTTGGTCCTAGAAAGCAGAAACAAGAACAACGGGTAAAGGTTGCAACAAGTTAGATTTAGACTTGATTTCTGAAAAAAAAAATCCCAATTAGAGCACTCCAAAAGGGAAATAGACTGCCGTGAGCTGTAGTGGGAAGACTTCCTTGTGTCTTCAAGAAGAGGCTAGATGACCCTTGTCAGATATGTTCTTGTGGGGAATTCTTTAAGGTATTAGTTGGGATAGATGGCAGCTAAGATCCTTCCCGGCTCTCAAATTCTGTAATTCTGTGATATGTAAGGGATTTAAGAAAGAAGAGAACAGCTGCTTTGGGGAATATGAGAGAGTCAGTCAGGAAATACTAACAGATTGCTATGTGGCAGTGAAGACCCAGTTGAGATTAGATAACATAAATTTGTAGAGGACCCGGTTGGCACAATCATGTTACTTTGCTCAGAGGCTTATGAGTTGGAGCAGAAAAGGTGAACTCTTACCTCGGGGTAACCCAGGGTTGGAATTTGGCATTTGTGAGAAGCAATAGGACAGTGGCAAAAGTTATTCAGTAGTAGAAAATTATATACAGTTTAAATGATTATACAACTGTTATAACTATAGGGTTAAGACCATAAATGGAGAAAAATGAGACAAAAGCAAGAATGATAGGCTAGAAATTGGGGGTTTAGAATAGGGAGCTGAAAGCTAGAAGAACAGGGAGGAATGGAGATACTGGAAGGATCACTGACATCAAAGAATAGATTTAGGAGGTGCAAGGCAGAGGGAGGAATTTATGATCAGTGAGGGAGTTAGGATTTTAATATCATGGAGGTGGCACTTTTATGGATGATGGTGAGATCTAAGGCATGACCATCTCTGTGAGTGGTTCCTATGGGATGATAAATCATTAGGGTTGCAGGAATTGATTCATTTGAAGGACAGGGTGTTTGAAGGGATGTTAATGTGTATATTGAAGTTTCAGTAGGGATTGGAATATCCTTAGGGATTGGAAAACTATAAGCCAGGTACCGAACTTCTTGACCAAAGACGAAGAAAGATATGAACAAGAAGATATAGACAGATGAATTGAAATTCATAGAAAGTGATTTTTGAGTGATTTTGGTAGAGGTAGGGTATAGAAATGGTAGGAAAGATAAAAGAGTATGCCTACTTCTCTTGGCCCACTTCAAGAAATGAGACATGAGAGAGGAAACACCCTGGTGGCCAGGGATAGTTTCTTCTGGAGGGAACCAAGGTTCTATAAGTGTAAGAAGACAAAATTCTTTAACAAAGGTTTAGGATAAAGGGAAGTTTATTAATGATAGAGAATTTCAGAGGGTACAATAAAGGGTAGAGAAAGAAAGGAACTGAGGAGTGAATCTGAGTTCTTTGGGGATGAAAGACTGCACAGTATCCGTCTGTTTTCTCTTCATACCTCAGGAAAGAAGAGATTGAGTCAGCAGAAAGACTGACTCTATGTTGGTGAATATTGGTGATAAGATACCCAAAGGACTGGCTGAACTCACACTCATCTTTTACCTCCTCTCAAGATGGTGGGACCACACATTGAGATGATAGCCAACATGTGGGAATCACACATGGCTCCTGGTCAGTCTTGGAGTATGAGGTATTGATCCTAAATAGGGACCTTGTGGTAAGAGGACTGGTATCTGGGCTCCTGATGTTACATGGAGCTAAGTTAACATTTTCCCTAGACAATGTGGTGATGAAAGAAAAGATAGCCAGTTCCTCCACCTTTGAAAGTAGTTTTCAGAGCCAGGAGACTGGAAGATATAGTTCCTGATAGGGGCCAGGGTTAGAGCTCCAGATTTGGATGCCAACGATGGTGAAGGAAGAAGTAGGTGTTAGGTAAAGATTCTCAATGTCAACGAAGGTTTATGCTGTCTTGGGTATCTGATGATGATGGACAGCTACTAAGGCATGGTTCAGTGACACAGGGCAGAGTAGATAAAGCCTACAAGGCAATAGAATCTGGATGGTAATGATAGTATAATCACTAATAATGTGTACTGTTTTAAGATTTGCAAAAGACCCTCATATTTGACCTCCACAAAACTGTGAGGTAGGTGCTATTATCACCCACGTTTTATAGATGAGGAAATTTTTGGCCTAAGGTCACATAACCAGTTTCTGAAGTATGATTCAAACTCCTGACTCCAAGTCTGCACCAGGAGTGCAAACTGAACCTTGATTGACGGAATTATGGTGTCTCTACTACCACCCCTGGATCTTGTTTAGTGAAGAGCCATGTTACTGAGAAAAAAAATTGTGGAGTAGAAGGTTCACTGTTGCCTATTCTTCCTGTGAGGAAAGCCACAAAGGGGAGTAGATTAGAATGATGAAAATTTGGTTAAAGATCAATGAAAGATAAATGATATTATGATGGGATTATACCATAGCATAGAACAGAGTCATCAAACACAAGGTCAACAGGCCATATTGTAGCTACAACACTCCTGAATGCAGCCCTACCCGATTAAAATATAATGGGTAATATTTAACAGAATAAATGAAAATATAATCGAACACAATGTTAATTTGTGGTTTTCTAATATGACACCTGCAGGAATATTTATGTATGGTTTAGTGGCTCCCATTTCTATTTGAGTTTGACATCACTACTATAGAACACCCAGATGGGAGGAAATGCATGAGAAATTTGGGAAACAGATCATAGTCTTAGTGCTGAGATATATACCTTGGTAATAGGGAACATGAGAAATCTGGACATCTTCTGAATTTTTACTCTCTGTCACTGATAGCAACTGATAAGCTCCTGACTTTCTTAATGATGGCATTATTCTTCAAAAAGCAGAGGAAGCAATAAGGGAAATGACTTTTCTGAAGAACAAAGAGGAATGAAGTGCTAAAGAAGAATGGATTGGAACCAAGTGATCACACCATCATGTGTCATGATGTCACATCAGTATACCGTCGTGATAGATAGGGAAGGAGAAACTGAACATAATCTGACATCCACCATAAATTGGTGTAGCAGCAAGTACCCCAGCATCCCCAGGGTGGCTGCCAACACAGGTGCTTAGACATGCTTTTCTAAAGGAAAGCAACTCAAAATGGGTTAACAAGCTTACTTTAATCAAACATATGTCATTTACCTAGTTCAGGGGAAAAAAACTTCAGAGTTCCAAAACTCTGAATTTCAGAGAAGACAAACAAGTTACAGGCAGACAACAAATACAGAGCAACATCAGCAGACAGGCTTCCAACTGTCTGACCATTACATCCATAACTAGTCACAGTTACCAGAAAGGGAAGCACCAACATCTGGGGTTTCAAAGTCAGGGGGCTCAACAGCTGCCCAGAGTCTCATCTGGTCAAATCACATAACTCTTCTCAAAGTGAGCCCCAAAACAAAACCTCACATCAGGGTATAATTAGCCTTCTCCTGGATCAAAGAATGTCACAGCCCTCTTGATCCACTGCCCAATCACAAAGCATCAAGGTGTGGGCATTCCTGAAAAACAAGCCTCCTGCCATAGGCTCCAGGTGACCACATTCAGCCTATTAGGGGACAGAGTATACTTTCAAATCAAGGAAGGTTCTCTGAGTCACTTAAGTCTATCAAAGGACCTAGGGGCAGGGAAGATCTTAAATTCCCATTCCCATAACAATTGGGAGGGAGTAATTTGAAAGAGTTTGGGGATCTTTTCCTGTCAAGGCAATATCTCAAAGCTCACATTCCACAAGGAACAGAAGGATCAGGGATGTTCAAGAACAAATTTCTGATGACATAAATACAAATGATTCCAAAGATGAGAAAAGAAGACAGAGGAAGCAAACTGATTTACATATATATGCATGTATATATTGTGAGACCCTTCGAACTTCTCTTCACCCAAAGAAGGGTGAGAACCTGGACTAGCCAACTGAGAGGACAATTTGAGCCCTTCTGGACTGACATACAAACAATGCTTTATGATACTCTCTGAGAAACTAGAAAATCTTCCTGCTACGTCAGCAGCCACAAGACTGGCTGAAGCTTGCCCAGACATCCTGAAGTCAGGGGCACTTCCTTGCTTATTGGAAACTGTAATCTTGGCTCACAAATGACCAGACATCCTGAATCGGGGGCTCTTCCTTGCTTCATGGCTTTATAATCTGTTCTGCCTAACCCCAAAGTGAGCTCAGTTCCAACTGCAGCTCCACATGCATGCTTTGAGAGAAATAAACATGCAGACAAACTAATTCTGATTGTCTTTCTTAGACCAAATTCTGGATGTTGAAAATATGCATGTATATTATGTGTATAATAAACATATATTTTAAAACATGTACAAGAAGAACAAAATGTGCACATATGGAAACAAATATGGGTTACTGAGTTTAAATACAAAAGAGTGGCCTGGTCATATAAGAATAACACTAAGAATTATAAGACCTGCAATGAATTTTTGATGTATGCCAAGAAAATGATTGTTTTAGTTGTAACAAAGGCAAAAGGAAATTCAAAAGGGAACTAGGAAGACCAATGATAATGGGCTATAATGATAATGAGAGAAGCCAGAACTACCAAAATTTAATTTTGTTAATTTTTTCCCCCAACCAGGGAAATAAATAACAAAAGTATAACAAAGTATATAACAAAACAAAACAAAACAAAAACATTTCTCCTTATACACTGGGAAGTATATAACAAAAATGTTAAATAAGGAATTGAAATTCAAGAGAGGAGAGAGTAGAGCACCTTGATACCCTTAATAAGTTCAAGTTAACAGATAGGAATAAATTTATCCAAGAATACTAAAAGAATTTGAAGAAGTGGTTGCTCAGGGTTCAGTCTTAACCAATAGAATATAAACTACTTGAGGTCAGAAACTGTTCTTGCTTTTCCTTTGTATCCCTAGCCCTTAAATCAGAGCCACATAGTAACAGAAGTTTTTAATAAAACTTATTTATTGATTGTTGAAGAATGAAAGAAGTGTTAACAGAACTGGCAATAAGCAGATGTCCTGATGTTCAAGAGAGGGGAATATGGTGGATTATTTAAAGTGGAAGCCTATGAGTTTGATTTTGATTCCCAAGGAAATTCTAGAATCTATTATTAAAATGATAATTTGTTAACACACAAAAAGAGAAGTGATGATAACTAAGAGCTTATGTGGATTGTTCCTACCACATTAACCTGTATCCTTTTTTAAAAAAATATCAATGTTATAAGTGGTAGATTAGCAAAATGCCACAGACAAATTATGCCTGGATTTTAGCAAAACATTTAACAAAGTTTCCAAAATATAAGTTTCAAAAAATGCAAAGATAGGGATAGGATAATAGAAGAATTGAGTGGTTTCAGAATTAATTTTAAAAAACTGGACTCAGACAATATTGATTCATTAATATCATGGATGTCAAGATGGAGAATGGTCTCTAGAAGAAGGTCCTGGACATCTGACCTTAGCCATAGCAATTTTTTTTAATCAATTACTTGGATGAAGGTGGAGGAGATGATTCTAAAATTTGTGAATAACTTGCAGCTGGGAATACTAGTTAACCTGTTAGGGATAGAACTGGAAACCACAGAAATCTCTACAGGCTGAAGCTAATAAGTTGAAAATGGATGAGAATAAAAGTTAAGTCATGTGAGTGGGGTTGAAAAATCAGTTGGACAAGCATAGGATTGAGGAAATGTGTCTAGACTACTGTTCCTGTAAAAGAAGGAGGAGGAGGAGGAGGAGGAGAAGGAGAAGGAGGAGGAGGAGGAGGAGGAGGAGGAGGAGGAGGAGGAGGAGGAGGAGGAGAAGAAGAAGAAGAAGAAGAAGAAGAAGAAGAAGAAGAAGAAGAAGAAGAAGAAGAAGAAGAAGAAGAAGAAGAAGAAGAAGAAGAAGACGACGACGACCTCGTGGTTTTACCAGACAACCACCTCTACATAAAATCAACAGTGTTACATGGAAGTCCTATAACCAATGCGATCTCAGGTTTTATTCATTGAAAGAAGCATCATGTCCAGAAGGAGGTAAGGGAGAATCCATCAGACTGGTCTGTGGCCACATCTACAGCATTGTGTGTAGTTCTGCATGCCATATCTAGGAAGCATTGACCGCTGGAGCACTCCTAGACAAGATCAATGATACTCAAGAATCAAACTGTATGAGAATCTGCTGAAGGAACTGAAAATATTTAACCTGGAGGACAGAAGACTTAAGGGGAGTGTGATAAGTCAAGAAGAGCTGAGTTTGAATACAGACAGACATTTATCAGTTATATGACCCCGGGCATATCATTTAACCTCTCAGACTCAATTTCCCCATTAATAATAGCACCTACCTTGATCCTCTTTGGAGCATCAAATGAAATAACACATATAAAGTACTTTGTAAAGTTTTAAGCACTAAGAAAATGCTAGTTATTATGATTATTATCCAAGTACTTAAAGGACTGTAATATAAAAGAGGGGTTAGATTTGTTCCGCCTGGATTTAGACGTCAAAACTAAGCAGAAATGCCAGAGAAGTACATTTGAGTTCTCCATGAATAAAATTTCCTAACAGCTCAAGATACCCAATAGTAGAATGGGCTGACTCATGAAGGAGCGAATTCCTAATCACTGTGGCTCTCCAAAGGAAGTATGGAGAATCACTGGTCAGAGATGTGGTTGAAAGGATTCCTGTTCAAGGATTAAATGGCTTTAGAACTTCCTTACAGTTTGGACATTCTACGATCCTACAGGCATGCCAAAGGTTCCCATATTCTAAAATGAAATGAAACAAAATTCATAAAAATTATACCTTCCCCTTCCCCACCTATTTCTCTATAGGTAGCGTAGTACAATAGGAGGACAATGAGATACTGCCTATAAGCCTTAACCTCTCTGAGCCTCAGTTTCCTCATCTGTTGAATTAGTTGACCTTACAGATATCTCCTCTTCTCTACTAGAAATAGTCATCTACACCAATTGCCTTCATTTCCTCACTACCCATTCTCACTCATCAGACCCTATAATCTGGTTTCTGATCCTGTTGCTTAACTTAAACTGTTCTTTCCAAGATTACTATGAACTTCTTTTTATTTTTAATTTATGGAATAAAACAAGCATTTCCATAACATAGTACAATAAAAAGATGGTTGTACGTGAAACTGCAAATCTACTGTGCACAATTTGCTTTTCCTTTCAAATATGCAACAAAATTATCATGTAAATTTCTTTTTTTTTCTTCCCTTGCCCCCTTGCCCTAGAGATGACTACCATTAGACATAAATAGGTATGTGCTTATATATATATATATATATATATATGTATATATATATTTGTGTATATATGTGTGTATGTGAAATTATTCTATACATACTTCTATTTATCAGTTCTTTCTCTGGATGCAGATAACATCTTTCTTCATATGTCCTTAATAGTTAATTTAGGCATTTGTAATCATTTCTCTCTTCATGATTTTGTACAAATCTTCCCATGTTTTTCTCGAATAATTGAACTCAACATTTCTTATAGCACAATAGTATTCCATCACAATCATATCACAACTTATTCAGCCATTCCCCAATTGATGGGCATCCCTGTGATTTTCAGTTGTTTGTTACCACAAAGAGAGTTGCTAAAACATTTTAGAACATATAAGTTCTTTTCCCTAATTATCTTCAAAAATATACCAAGTAGTGGTATTGCTGGGTCAAAGGACATCAGTAGTTTAATAATTCTTTGGGCATAATTCCAGATTGCTCTACAAAATGGTTGGATCATTTCCCAGTTCCACCAACAATGAATTAGTGTCCCAATTTTCCTACATCCCCTCCAACATTTATCACTTTTCCCTTCTATCATTTAAGCCAGTCTGGTAGGTGTAAAGTGATATCTCAGGGTTGTTTTAATTTGCATTTCTCTAATAGATAATGATTTAGAGAATTTTTTCATATGACTATAAGTTGTTTTAATTTCTTTATTGGAAAACTGCCTATTCGTCTCCTTTGACTTATTAATTGGATAATAATTCATATTCTTATAAACTTGACAAAACTCTTTATATATTTCCCCAATTGTCTCATTTCCTTCTGATCTTAATTACATTTGTTTCATTTGTATAAAAACTTTAGTGTAACCGAAATTACCCATTTTACATCTAATTTTGCTCTCTATCTCTTGTTTATTTGTAAATTGTTAGCCTATCCATAAGTTGGATAAAGTAATATATTCCATGTTCTTCTAATTTTCTTGTAACTTCTTAATCCATGAATCCACTGACCTTTTCTCAGTCCTTATCCTCTTTGGCTTTCTGCATAACTAATAGCCCATTCCTTCTATTCAAAGTATCTCAAAATGACAGGATTCCAATTAATTAGAAGACCCCACAGAGGGCATCTAATACAATCCATTTCTAAAAGGAATCCCCACTAGCACATACCTAAGTAGTCATTCAGTCATACCTCTTAAGGCAACCCTTTTGTTATACTGTTCTCTCCTGACCCCGCTCCCTTTCTCATAATTCCTCTATCTCCTTTGTTAGTTCATCTTCCTTCTCCTGTTCCTATAATATAGGTTTCACCCAGGTCTCTCTCCCTAGTCCTCTCTCCGTACTTTCTCATTTGACAATCTCATCTATATCTATGCATGGTTCTGATCATCACATACATGCAGATGACTCCCAAATCTACCTAGCCAGTCTCAATCTATTTCCTGAGCTACTGATCCACACAATCAGCTTCCTATAGGAATCCTTATCTCTCCTGACTCTGCTTCTCACTCTCTGGACTTTCCTAACATCTCTCAACTGCTCTCTCATCCTGGAACATCCTTCCATCCCTGAAATGCTCTCACTTTCCTCCCAGAACCTCCATTGTGTGGAAGGTCCCAGGTGGGTCAGCCTTGACTTCCTCTCCTGACTATGTTTTGTATGCTCTGTACTGTGTTACAATGCCCCTGCCTGGGCATTTGTAACCCCAGCTTTTCAGCTCTCTTGTTTTATCTTGTCTTCCTAAAAATTTAAGTTCCTTGAGGGTATGGACTGTCTCTCTTTTCACTTATATTATATCCCTGGGGCTTAGCACGGTGCCTGGAACATAGTACTTAATAAATACTTGTTGACTTGAATTGACTTCATCTGTAAGTTCCATTGGCACTCCACACTCATCCAAAACTGAACAATTCATCTTAAACTCTGTCTCTTTCTCTCCCTCTCTCTCTCTCTCTCTCTCATATTCCTTCCTTCCCTCTCTCCCTCCCTCTCCTTCTCCCTCTCTCTCTGTTTCTCTCTCCTCTTAGCTTCCATGTTTATGTTGCTTCATTACCATTCCTCCTAGGAACCAAGATTCAAAACCTCACAGTTGCCTTTGACTCTTCCCATTCCCTCACCATGGATCCCACATTGACACCTAGTTGTCAAATCCTATCAGTTCTATGTCCACGATACCTCTTTATCTGCCCCCTTCCTCTCCACTTCCATGGTTACTACCCTGTTGGCTCAGCCCCCTTTTGTATCTCACTGGTTCCATTAAAATAGCCTTCTGTTAGTCTCCCTTTTCCCAATTTCTCCTCCTCCAGTAATTTTTCAAAATAGCAGCCAATCCTAATATATGTCTTATCATGTTACTCCCTACTCAGAAACCCTCTGTGGCTCCACATTGCCTTTAAGATAATACACAAATTCCTTAGTCTGGCATTTAAGACTTCCTACAGTCTGGCTCCAGCCATCCTTTCTAGATTTATTTCACCTTATTTGACATTTCAACCAAACTGAACGACCAGCTCTTCCTTGGTTTCATCCTCTAATTTTGCACTTCCTAGCTTCCTGGACACAGTCTCCCTTACTTTGTTGAATAGGCCAGGGGCCAGTTTCTTCCTTGAAGCCCCTCCTGATCCCCACTGCTGAAAACGGCTTCTTCTCTTCCTCCCTCAAAGCACTTTGTTTTTACACTTTGGATTTTCCTTTGTCTTCCTCACCTTCAATAGCATCACCAAGTATTTTAAATCTCTTTATAGCCTGACCCTTACTTTCCTTCCATTTATCTTACACTTCACTCCCCTCTGAGGGTTCCAGGGATATCTGTCATCTTGGTATTCCTTGCATATGCCCTCCATGCCTTTTAACTGACTGGCCTCTTTCCCTTATATAGTCTCCCTTTTCACATCTGCTTCCTGACTTTCCTAGTTCCCTTTAGGATTCAGCTCAAATTACACCTTCTGCAAGAGGCCTTTCCAGTCTCTCCCCTATTCCCTTCATTACCTCTTAAATTACTTCCCATTTACACTCTATTTATCTTCTATGTACAGAGTTGTCTCCATGTTATCTTCCCCATGAGAATGTGAGGTTCCCTGGGACCAAGGGCCCTGTTTTTACTGTTCTGTCCTCAACACAGCACAGTGCCTGGCCCATAAAGATGCTCAATAAATGCTTGCTGGTGGCAGTGCCAACTTTTCATCACACTTACTTGTGTATATATTGTATCTTTCCTATCAGACTAGAAGCTCCTTTCGGGCAAGATGGGTTCTATTCCATCTTCCTATCCCTATGCCTACCATGATGCCTTGGATAACTTATCTGTAATATCTTAAAAGCACTTTACAAATATTACATCATTTCATCCTCTCAACAACCCTGGGAAGTATGTGCTATGATTATCTCCATTTTTTCCCATCAGGAAATTGAGATGGACAAGTTTGTCACTTGTCCAGGGATAAAAGTGTACTAGAACCAGCTACCACAGGCTCTTAGGTATGGGCATATTATTTCAATGTGATCATTTATATCTTAAAAATTAGCAATTGCTAAAAATCAGAGCTTGATTTATTGCTGTTGATTATCTAAATTTAAGAAAGTGTTAATAACTCTAAAAGTGAGTGTGTATATTTTTTTCTGGGAAAGACTAATCATTAAACATTTACCAGCACATCCCTCTATTGCTATATAAACATTGCTTGTGCTCGGCAGGAGTATAAGAGAAAGCTCAGGCAATGAAGTCATCACCAGCCTGGGGAGTGTCCTTATAAGACCTCTGGTCACTCAACTAGTGTTTGTGGCCAGATTTGAACACAGATCTTCCTGACTCCAGGTCCAGTACTCTATCTACTGCACCACTGGTTCACTTTATAACACCACTGGTTCACTTTATAAGCAAGTGTTGAGTTGAATAATTAGTGTAAATAATGTCATTAATAATCATAATAAAAGATAACTTTTAAAATCATAGAAAGTGCCTGTGTGTGTGTGTTGGTGGAAGGACACATTAAGTACTTGTGATGCAAGGCTTGAGATGCTATAGTTTCTCGATGATGTCTTACTGCTCTCCAAGGTCCTTTCCAGCTGCAGAATTCTCAGCTTCTAAGCTCTTTCCATGAGTACTTATCCCCAACCTGAGCAAACAGCCACTCATATTTCAGATGGAATACTGCAGTAATGTCAGGATATTATGTTGTTATGGCTTATCTCCATTGCTGCCTTATAATCAGAGTCTTGTCTTAGGCATTGCATAAATGCTAAGACCATTTAAAGGAGACACAGGCTTCTGGACATTGGGTGAAACAAAAACCACAAGCTAGGATGTCACTCCATTGCTTACACGTGCCTACTGGGTAGAAATTCAGAGGGGTGATGTGATTGCAAAGACTGCAAATTGGCTTTGGCAACTGGCACCCCATGAGGGGTTGGTTTGCTTTGCTTTTCTATGTCTTCATGTAAATAATAAATGTGTCTTTTGACAGAGAAAAGAAATGATAAGCTCTTTAAGACAAGGTCAAAATGTGTATAGATTATAGTAGGGCATTTGGCCCACTTAGACCTTGGCTTTCTCATCTGTAAAGTGAGGGTCTTGTCCTCTAATTAAAATCCCTCCCACCTCTAATATTCTTCGAACAAGGCTGAGATTTCTGCAGCTCCTGATGTCTTTTATTCAGTAGATGCACGTGCATCACTACTGCTGTAAGAAATGAGTAAATCTCCATATCCAATGAGCTAAACTAAAATGTTTGGTTTCAATCATTTTTCAGGCATGTCTGACTCTTCAGGACCTTGTTTAGAGTTTTCTTGGCAAAAATACTGGAGTGGTTTGGCATTTCCTTTTTTCAGCTCATTTTTCTGATGAGGAAACTGAGGCAAACAGGGTTAAGTGACTTGCTGAGGGTCACACAGCTAGTAAGTGTCTGAGGCTGGATTTGAACTCAGGTCTTCCTGTCTCTGTTCCTAGGGAGGCTATGCCAAGGTCACACAGAAGACCCTGGCTTAAACCCCCAATTCTACCCCCTACTATTATTACATGATCTTGGACAATTCACAGCCTCTCTGAGCCTTGGTTTCCTCATCTATAAAATGGTATTCATAAGGTCCTTCCCACCTAGTTCATGGGGTTGTTGTGTAGATCATATGAGATAATGTGCATGAAAGCACCTTGTAAATGAAAGGGTTGGATGCAATGGCCTCTGAGGTCCTTTCCAGCTATAAATTTCTGATCTTAAACTGAAAAGTGCTCTCCAAATGTAAGAGATTAGTCTGCACAGATAAATCTTTTTAATGGCTTGGTTTTTCCATTTTAGATTGAAAGTAGGGGCCTGTCTTCAGTTCTAAATAATATCCTTGTACATTGTAGGTGCTTAACAAAAATGCTCATTAATAAAACGATTCAGGACAGTGCATTTGACACTCATTTCTTTCTCTTTACCAGCACCCAAAGTAAGGTGGCCTTCAGCAAGCTCAATGTGTTTAAATTAAATGTAGCCATGGCAGCAATGGAAAGGAAACTCCTTGGAGGAAGAATGGTGTCCCTTGTAATTAGATTGTGCCTTGCTTTGTAACTCCCTCATGAAATGCAAACAGCTGTGAGATGTATCTCTGGCCTTCTCCATGGGTCTGAGGTCAGCTTGCTTTCTTTGCTTCAGAGAGGGCCTTCCACATGACCCCACCTGCCACTGAAATGGAAGAAAAAGCCACTTTCCTAAATGAGTCTGACTAGAGCTTGCCAAGAGTCCAGAAAGAGAGAACCTTACAAACAAATCACGTTCTTTAAGGGATTCATACACTTTATGGTTGACTCCCACCCCTTTCCATTATGCTAATTCCCCCCTAACCAATATTCTCATTCCTTCCTCTCTATCTCCCTCCACCCCCATCCTGGAGTGGAAGGAGCTGATTGATGCTGTAGTCAGAATCCATCCAATTTACCAAAGAGAGTCTGTATGACTTGGGACCATTGAACCGCCGCAGCAGCCAATGCTTTCTTAACCACAGGCTAAAACAAGAATTTGGACAGCAGGTGTTCTCCAGGCTGCAGTAATATTGGGGATGCAAGGATGCACATTCCAGGGTTGACTGGTTGGTTGTTTTGCTTGTGACAGTTAGCCCTGGACCAATGCCAAGGTCAGAAAATCTATAGAAGGTTATCATAATATTTCCTCTTTGATCTGTCTCAACTTGCTTTTGCACTGTGGGGAGGAAAATGCTGCTTTAGCTTGGCTGAATCACTCCTTTCTAGTTCTAAACTCTGTCCTCACTGTGTGCTCATTTATTATTCAATTGTTATTGTTATTGGATGTGCTCATGGCTTATTGCCCTCTGGGTGCATTTACAAGCAGGGCAGGAAAAATCCATGCCAGCTTCGTTTTGTTTGGTTTTTTGTTTGTTTGTTTTTAACCAAGAAGGGCACACCAAGTCTGGAAACCTTATGTGTTTGAGGATGCCTTCCTAAGGATCTACCCAAACTTGGACTGTCCTTTTGGGGGCAAGTGTGTCACCTGTGTGGTATGTTTCACAGTCATGCCTCCTTCATGAGGAAGTTTGGAGGGACAAGCTGTCTTTGTCCAAGTATAATAGGTCAGTATCCCTCATTAGAATGTAAGTCTCTTGACATCAGAAACTGTTTTTCCTTTCTCTTTGTATCTGAAGTACTTAGCACAATGCCTGGCACATAGTGAATAAGCACTTAATAAATGTTTGTTGAATTGTCTGGTCAAGTAGTTTATTGTCAGGGATCTCAGGGCCCTTGAGAGGAAGAATGGTACCACCACCCTCCCTTAAAACTATTGTACCTGTGCTCCCCTATCCATCCACACATGCACACACTACCTGTATGCTGTAAAATTGCAATCTCCTGGCCACAGAAGGTCAAAGAATTACAAGCAATTTTCAGAGGATGGGAAAAATACTTTCTGCCTAGGTTTTTATGTCATCGTGAGGTAGATAGTTGACATAGCAGATAGAGCATTGACCTTGGAGTGAAAAATATCTGAGTTCAAATCCTGCCTCATATACTTAGCAGCTGTTTGGTCCTGGGCAAGTCTCTCAGCCTCAATTTCCTTATATGTAAAATGAAGATATAATAGGACCTCTAATAAAATGGGGTGACATTCACAAATCTTTAAGCTTTTATATAAATTCCGGCTATCACAGCAGATTTTCTCTTATGCATGCTTTTAAAAGATACACAAAACTTAGTTTTTCCACACTGCCCAAAAACCTTCCCGCAAAATAAAACACTCTTGGGGGGTGGCTGCACATTGGTTCAAGATGCTCCTCTCCAAAAATGTAACTCCAAATGATTTATAGTGTCAATAGAATTTAAGAATGTGATGACTTCCTTAAGTAAGCATTGAACCAGGTGTGGATGGAAAGGGTCATCTTAGGAGAAAGACAGCTTGACTGTGACAAATTGAGTCATATCCAGAGGGAAGGGAGCAGGAGAATGGGTGGACTTGAGACTGTGGGACACATGATAATTCATTGAAGGAACTAGGGAGAAGAAAAGACTTGGAGGGAAGAGGAGTGGGAAGGAGGAGGACACAATAGTTATCTATCTTCAAGTATATGGCAAGCTCTCATGTGGAAGAGGGATTGCCTTTGCTGTGCTTGATAGCAGAGGAAAGAGGCAGGTGCAAGAACATTAAACCATTTTGTGTGTGTGTGTGTGTGTGTGTGTGTGTGTGTGTGTGTGTGTGTACAGATCTTGTGGTTTTGCTGGCATTGGGAGTTCCCAATGAGACACTCCATTTATCAAGGATCATCACTTGCTCTGCAATTTATAGTCTTAGAGAATTTCCTGGAACCTTGAAAGCTTCCCAGGGTCATGCAGCCAGACTGAAACTCGGTCCTGAGTTTCCTGACTGAAAAGGCAGTTCTCTAATTCTCCAACCCATTCTTAATAGTATTAATACTTTCTCACATTAATATTTTTTCACAACCCTTTGAAGTAAATGGAACAAGTATTATCTCCGTTTTACAGGTGAAGAAACTGAGGCTAGAGCTTACTAGCACTTGCTTTTGAACCCAGATCTCTTGACTCCAATTCCATAATTCTTCCTTTCCCATAGGTAGATGTCACATAGAGGAAGTTTTAGTTTCACATGAAGAAAAAGAGCTGTCCAAAAGAATGGGTTGGCTTGAGAGCGAGTGAAGCCTCTGTCACTAAAGTGTGCTCAAATAGGGGATAGATGACCACTTATTCAAAATGTATGCTACAGAAGGGACTTCTGCTCAGTTATAAGTTGCACTAACTGGCTATGAGATTTGGGAATTCTGGAAAATTGTATTATTCTGTTTTACTGACAGTTAAGTCAGAGAACACATAAATGAGAAGAGAAGAAAAACACCATGTATTCCGTGGCCTCCCCCCTCTTCCTTTTACCAATTCCATATGGACTCGGGCTCTCCTCTAATTAACACAAAGATCATCTGGGACTCATGTGATTGTCTTGTTCCAACCCTTTCTCTGGGTCATTTATGTATGAGAGGAATATTTTCATAGAACCCAAGTGCCCATGATTTTATGCTAGGAGCTATGCAGAAATTAAATTTGACCTCTGGATTCCCCTGAGAAAATCCTTCCTGCTGCTTCCATTTCTCTTTCTGAGACTCTTGTGGAAATGACAACAATGTACTGAGAGCCAGAAGGCAGAATGATGGACTACCAGGAGTGTTGTATTGGGTCCAAGGATCTGGGTTCAGGTCTCTTCCCTGTCATTTAGCAGCTATATCTCCTAGACTAAGACATTCTACCTCTCTAGAAATTCCTGATCTATGAAATCAATGGAGTGGGGAGGGACTGGGTTAAATCAGGAATCCTTAACCTTTTTTGGTTATATTTTGAGAGCTATACTTCAAATTGGCTTCCTTTGTAATCCCCTGTATCTTATTCTATGGATTTAAAAACATTATTCTGAGAAAAGATTCATAGGCTGCACAAGCCTCCCAAAGGGATCCATGACATAAAAAAACATTTTAAAATGCCTGGACTGGATGTATTTAAGGTCCCTTTGCACTCTAAATCTCTGATGGCAACTCATGAGCAAGAGAAATTTTAGCACAATATGTCCTATGCAGTTTCTTTTTTTTTGATACAGAGTCTAAAAGAAAACCACTGAGGATAAGACAAGGCCAGAATACTTGGGGCCATCACACAAGGTCTGAGCTCAAAGAGAAATCTTGGGAGGCCAATTCATCATTTTGTCAGGACCATTTGGCAACCTAGAGGCTATGGGCCCCAAGGTCTGCTTGAATGGTGGGTGTATCTGTAGAAAAGCTAGGAAAGGCAGCAGTAGTTAGCATTCCACATGAAAAGAAGCTTAGTGTAGCCCTCCAGTTCCTGCCAACTGGCCAGTTCCACTGCCATCATTGGGCAAATAATACATGTAGGTTTGAGTTGAAGGACTGGCTTGTTCTTGACCTTAAAATATAATGCCTACAGTGAATTACTTGAGAACAATATTCTGAGTAATTTAAGCACTAAGGGAAAGTTTGCTGATTGTCTATTGATTGTTTCTACTGCTGCTCTCTTATCTAACCAGCAAGGAACTCTTTGATCCACAAGCTGCCCCCTCCACGTAATTTGCCAACCACAACAGGAAAGTGTCTGAACAAGGTGGCATTCCATAGGATGCTTGATTAGGGATCTATTTTCATCTCAGTGTACCTTGTCCTTCAGATATTTGCTCATTGCCATTCTCAGTCCCTGCTGCATCTGTAAATAGTTTCCATTTCTTCTTTCTTGGATGATCCATTCCTGGTTGCCTTTCCAAAATGTTGTTATTCTGTACCAGATAAACAGCCCCCCCAAACCGCTCTTTTCTCAACTATTTGAATCAGATGATGAGAGCATATGATTCTGGAAAACAATAATAAGCAACCATTCCCTGAACAGGCTTTCCAGGGTAAAAGCTTTGTAGCTGAAATACAAATGGATAACCCAAAAGGATATTTGTCTGTTTGCTTGCTCGCAGGTTGAGGGTGCCACCTTAACCATTGCTAAACATAGCAAAGGGTCTAGGTGATCTAGGAAAAGTGAAGTGTGGCACTGATTTTGATATGTCTACCATAAAATGCAATGTTAGGTTCACTGGCAAGGGCAACGTGTAAGGAGAAAAGGTTGTCTTGACCTAGGATAGGGTTTCTCTCAATGTCTCTTCAAAGAGCATGGACCACCCTTTCTTTGACAATCTTTCCTCAGTTTCCTTGATACAGCTATACCTTGGAATGAGGGCTGGATATAGAATCAAAGGGGGTCAGGGAACTTTCCTTGTACCAGGTAGCCAGACTTGAGCCATATATTCCTGAAGGAAGCCATAGCTAAAATATGTCTAGGGAAAAACATATAAGTGAACATTTGTCTGTTCTCACAGTGGTTGCCATTATGAGAACCTTGTTGTGTTGATTCTGAAACAGCACAATAAAATTGTTTTGTCCACATTTAAAGGCTGCTGGTAGTTGGATAACTAGTCTTCCTTTTATCCTCGCTTGAACCCAAGGAAAGGGAAAACTAGTGAATGCACATACAAAGAGGGAAACCTTGAAGGAATCATTTCATGTGGTGGCATGTCTCAGCATCATAGTATCCTTTAAATGGCCAAGAAACTCCCACCTTGGTAGAGAACTGGAAACAAAGTAGAAGCCCATAGATGGCTGAATAATTCATAAAATTGTGATGCATGACTAATGGAATATTTACTGTGTTGTAAGAAACAATGAACATGATGAATACAAAGAAGCATGGAAAGAGTTACATAATCTGATGCAAAATAATGTAAGCAGAGTCTGGAAAACAACATATACGATGACTATTATAAAGAATGACCATAAAATAACCAAAATGAAAGGTTGTAAAACTTAAAAGACCAAGCTTGGTCCCAAAGAAGAGATATGAGAAGAAATTTTCCCCTTACTCCTTTGCAGAGAAAGGTGAGTGTCCATGTGGAACATTATATTCAAATATAATGTCATGTTTATTTCTTTAATACATTGACTTATTTTGCTGATTTTTCTCCTCTTTCAAAAAAGTTTAAAATTCTTTGTTATAAAGGATTGCACTCTAAGAGGGGGAAGAATAAAGGGGAAGGATTCTGGGGAAATCTAGATAACAATACAAACCCATTCTTCAAAAAGAAGTAACAAGTTGTTGTGTAACAATGAGTTCTTTCATGCACATTTGACCCTTACCAATAATACCTCCGATTTCTGTTACATTGCTAGAGAGATAAATCCTAAAGTGTTTAATAGATAATTAAGTCTGGGTTACAACAGAAATTATTTATAAGGTTGATAGACAATATAAAATCCCATGAGGAACTTGCTGCTAGAGATTAAAAATTACTATAGCCTTGAGTTCATACAATGAAAAAGGTTTCGGGGCGGCTAGGTGGCACAGTGAGGAGAACGTCGGCCCTGGAGTCAGAAGGACCTGAGTTCGGATCTGACCTCAGACACTTAACGAACACACAAACAAAAACCTAGCTGTGTGACCTTGGGCAAGTTACTTAACCCCAATTGCCCTCCAAAAAAAAAAGAGAGAGAGAGAAAAAGGTTTCATCATATCATCAAAGGAGGTTCACTTTAAATATGCCATTTTATCCCATACCCAACAAAAAATTTGCATTCAAGGGGCTATCCTGAATAACCCAGACTTCTTTCTATGTAGTAGTGTAGGCTCACTACTTTTTGTATGTTCCTCTCTCTTGAATACATCAAAATATCTTGGATTTCATTGGTGCAGATGTTCCTTCTATAAAGCAGTTTCCAATCCCTTAAAGACCTTAGGAGATGATCTTTTTAAGTTTCTGTGGCCAAAAACATCATCACTTAATGGCTAACCTTCTAGTAACAAGCCCTTCCAATTTTAATTGGGCTGGCCCTTGAATGAGATATGTAATTCATTATCATGCTTCTATATGAATCCTTTTCAGATTGGTAAGAACTGCTAGACCAGGAGCGGGTAGGTGGCACAGTGAGTAGGAGCACCGGCCCTGGAGTCAGGAGGACCTGGGATTGGTTCCAGCCTCAGTTACTTAGCACCCACACATAGCCGTGTAACCTTGAGCAAATTACTTAACCCCAATTGCTTTAAAAAAAAAAAGAACTACTAGACCTTGCTCTTCACCAGCAGAGTTTTTGAGAAACCACGGTCAACTGTGCTCAATGAGTTGTGAATAGGACTTGGGCAGAAAATTTGTTAGCCATAATCAGGACTGGGACTTTTTAATATGATCTCAGGAATTCAGGGAAAGGTTGCCAGATTTGCTCCTTATTTCCTGGTGTTACTAAGTGCCTCCTTGAAGGTTATCATTACAGGCAATTTGCATGTCTCCCCTACTAGTTGCAGAACTATGATAATATATGTGTTTTTTCCCAGTCCCACTGACTTGCAGATTATGTGGCAGGCATTCAACTGAAACTCTGGGATCTTTCAATCAGAATGCAGCCCTTCCTCACTTCAGAGAATGAGTTGTCCAAAGAGTGTTTCTTTTTTCCGATGTGAGAGTCTGTGGGAGACTGTATTCATTTTATGTCTAGAGGTTTAAAATAATTCTATTATTTGATTTCCCTCACCCTTTATTATTTACCTCACTATTCTGTCTCAATTAAATGCTTCTCTATGTATCTTTAATGTAACTAATTATTTGCAAGTTATCTCCCTCATTACAATGTGAGCCCCTTCAGGGCAGGAATTGTTTTTACATTTATCTGTATTCCCACATAGTAAGTAAATGCTTTTTTTTAATTGATTGATGATTCCTACTGGTCTGATCAAAAGACGATGTACTCAATGGGGACTTAAGTCTATTCACATAATTACAATTATCCAACACAGTGAATGTTAAGTCCAAGTGTAGGAAGGCATTGTATAGCTGAGAGGGATCTATGCAACATTTGAATAGATAAATATGATCTATAACTGGAGAACAGCATTCCTAGGAGCTAAAAATTCAGGAATAGGTAGTTCTCAAGCAATTCAATATAGTGGAAAGGACACTGGACCTAGCCTTAAAAGACCTAAGTTTCAGTTCCAACTCTGTCATAAACTAGTCTTGTGTCCTTGGGCAAGTAACTTTATTGTCCTAGTTTCCTCATCAGGAAAATGGAGATAATAAAAAATTATACTATATAATTATTTGACAAAATTGCTAGAACAAAAATTCTATAAAAGTGTGAGATGTTTCTATTCTTGGTGGTGGTGTGGCGGGGGGTGGGGGTGATGGCAGGGGAATCTCCATTTCTCTCTAATTCTCACTTTAGCTGAGGTCATGAAATCTGGTGAGAGAATCTCAGATCTGAAAACAGCCAAATTTAAGAAGGCTACCCTGTACAAGGACATGAAAAGCAGAGTGGCAGTAGTTTGAAGTGAAGCTTTTTAATTGTCTGGTTGAAATTAGACCATGTTAGGTTCAAGTCATTACTTGGGCACATAGGTGGCACAGTGGATTTAGTGCTGAGCCCAGAGTCAGGAAGACTTGAGTTCAAATGTGGGCCCAGACACTTACCAGTTGTGTGTTCCTGGACAAGTCATTTAACCTCTATCTGCAACAGTTTCCATATCTGTAAAATAGACATAATAACCCACCTCCCAGAGGTGTTATGAGGATCGAATGAAGTGATATTTGTAAAATGTTTAACATAGTGCCTGTGTATAGTAGGGACTTAATAAATGCTTCTTCCTTCCTTCTTTCCTTCCTTCCTTTCATTACTAGCCCTTATATTCTACATGGCTCCAGTGAAAAAGGGGAGTTGTTCCTATTCCAGACATACTTGACTTTCACAAAGGATGATTTGATCTTTGACAGGCAAAGTGGCATAGGGGATAAATGATGGATGGATGGATGGATGGATGGATGGATGGATGGATGAAAAGATGATAGAATGATGATGATGATAGATAGATAGATAGATAGATAGATTTAGTTAGGCAGCTAGGTGTCACAGTGGATAGAACCCTAAGTCTAGTCAGGAAAAACTAAATTCCAAACCAGCTTTAGATATTTCCCAGCTGTGTGACCCTGAACAAGTCACTTCACCCCATCTGCCTCAGTTTCCTCAATTGTAAAATGGGGTCTTAATAATAGTACCTTCCTCCCAGGGTTGTTGTAATGAACAAATGAGATAACATTTATGAAAGCACTTAGCCCAGTGCTTGACACAGATTACATACTTAGTAAATACTTGTACTTTTTACTTTTCTTAAGTAAAATTGTCCCTCTGATTAAGTTTACAAGGAGCTGCCTACAAGGGTCTGGTTTGGTTCTACGGTTCTTTAAGGTCAGGGATTAATTCACATTTGTCTGTGTATACTCAGCACCTGACACAGTAAAGGCTTGTTGATGGATTGATAGAGGGAACCCTCCTGGGAAAGTTTAGGCTCTAATCTTTGCCAATAAAAACTTTGTTTCCTAAAGACACCTTGGTCTTTAAGGCTTATTGGAAAGTTCTTACCTCCTTCACTAACAGTGAAGTTAGGAGTAAACCACTTAGCAAGTTGTAGCTGACATCAATGGAGAATAATATCCCATAGGAAAAGGAAGCAGGATATGTGTGTAGGAGAGGTAAACCGGGTTATGGTCAGGGAAAAGGAGCCAGAAAGGAAGACAGGAGAGCATTGACCCTTTTCGACAAGTATATGCCAGGTATTGTAATAGTCAAATGTGATATAGATCCTGCCTTCAAAGAGCTTGAGTATTACTGGAGAGACAAACAACTTTGCTTACTTCAGCTTTGATTCTAACCATTCCTATTTGCTAAAAATATTTTGAGAGGCATGGAACTATAACTCTTCTTCTGATCCTTCCAGAAA
Source organism: Gymnobelideus leadbeateri (assembly GCA_011680675.1). Taxonomy (NCBI): domain Eukaryota; kingdom Metazoa; phylum Chordata; class Mammalia; order Diprotodontia; family Petauridae; genus Gymnobelideus; species Gymnobelideus leadbeateri. The sequence goes on from WOXC01007551.1 coordinate 200,698, forward strand.
AAGCTCAAAGGAGAACTACAGGAGAGAAAATAGGGCTCAACACTCTGAAAGGAAATAGAGGATGCCAGTACCCTATGATCTGCCCCTTCATACACACACCCCACCCACACCCACACCCACACCCAATAATCACATCTTTCATCGTTGAGACGGTGAGACTAGTGGCAACAAAAGTCTTCTCAGTTACTCTAATTCAAGATCACTGGGAGGTATGCCCAAAGGGCTATAAAACTATATACCCTTCAACCCAGCAATACCACTTCTAGGTCTATATCCCAAACAGACCATAAAAATGGGAAAAGGAACCACATATACAAAAATATTTATAGCAGCTCTTTTTGTGGTGGCCAAGAACTGGAAATTGAGGAGATGCTTATCAGTTGGGGAATGGCTGAACAAGTTGTGGTATATGAATGTAATAGCAGACTATTGTGATATAAGAAATGATAAGCAGGCAGACTTCAGAAAAACCTGCAAAGATTTATATGAATTGATGCTGAGTGAAATGAGCAGAACCAGGAGAATGTTGTATACACTAACAGCCACATTGTGTGATGATTGATTTTGACTTAGCTCTTCTCAGCAACACAAGGATCTAAGACAACTCCAAAGGACTCATGATTGAAAATGCTGTCCACATCCAGAGAAAGAACTATGGAGTCTGAATGCAGATGGAAGCATACTCTTTGCTCTCTTTTTTGTTGTTGTTTTGTTTTGTTTCTTCTTTTTGTGGCTCCTCCCACTGGTTCTAATTCTTTATATTATGACTAATGTGAAAATATGTTTAATATAGCCTATATCAACTTGCACACCACCTTGGGGAGTGGGGAGGAGAGGGAGGGAGAGAAAATTTAAAACTCAAAATCTTATGGAACTGAATGTTGAAACTAAAAGTAAATAAGTTAATTTTTTAAAAAAAGAAGAAGACTGGAAGGGCACAATTTTTCCTCTGCTCCTTTCTACATAAAATAAGTGGCTATATACTGCCTTAAGAGCTCTATTTTCTTTGTCAGACCCTTCTTTAATCACAGTCTCTGTCCCTTACAAACTAAAGCCTATTCTCTTTTTAAAAAAAATGTTTGTTATTGGGGTGGCTAAGTGGTACAGTGAGTACAGAGTCAGGATGACCAGGGGATTGAACTGGCCTCAGAAAATGAGCACCCACATATAAATAATGACTGGCCGTGTAACCTTGAGCAAGTTACTTAACTCCAATTGCTTTAGAAAAAAATGTTTGTTATTCACTTAACAATTATTAGTAATCATCAACATTCTAATATGTGAAGAGGATTGTATAGAAGCCATGAGCTTCTGTTACATATAGGTGGTTTTTAATGTACATTAAATTTAACAAGCTAGTAACAAATTTGATCTATTTGGATCAAGAAATTCCCACTGTCAGTGTAGATGAGCAGCTTCCTGCAAGTTCCCTAGAATACTGAGAGGTTAAGTGTTTCCATTTTGTTTTCTTCTGTGCACATTTACAGGTTTTATTGATGCCCTTTTTTTCTTTCTTTCTTCTTTCTTTCTCTTCCTTCCTTCTTTCTTCCATACTTCCTTTCCTTTCTTTCTTTCTTTTCTCTTTCTTTCTTTCTTTCTTTCTTCCTTTCTTTCTTCTGTTCTCTTTCTTTCTTTTTTCCTTCTTCCTGTCAACTCTCTTCCCCTTCTTCCCTTCCTGCCTCCCCCCTGCCAACCTCCCAGTTAGCCAGCCAATAAATATTTATTAATCACCTACTATGTACTAAACACTCTGCTAAGAACTGAGGATACAAAAAGAAGCAAAAGCTCCCACTAACATGCCCCTCACCACCACCACCCCAGCCCTAAATATAGTCAACTAAAACACAGACATTGGTAATGTCTGAAAACACGTTCTTATTCTATATGTCTAAACCATCACCTCTCTGGCAGGAAGCAGGCTTCATTATCAGTCTTTTGCCATCATGATTGGTCACCTCACTGCTCAGAATTCTGAAGTCTTTCCAAGTTATTTTCCTTTACATTATTGTGACCATTGTGTGAAGGGTTCCCCTGGTTCTGTTCATCTCACTCTGAATTCATACACCAGTGCCCTTATCTGAAGGACTCCTCTCTCTTGCGTCTGTTTCTATCCAGAGCCTCACTGATAAACTCTCTCCTTCCATTTCACTTCTTGGGCTAGTGATTGACATTTTCCCCAGATATAGACTGAAATAGTCTGAAAACCATGGAGTTAAGTAGTATAGAAATTGTTTTCTTCTTTTCCTTCTCTGCAGAAAAAACAGCATGATCCTGGAAATAGTGCATTCATTTAATAATTGACTGCTTTAGTTGCTTTTTAAAAATTCTTTTAAATAGTAATTTAACAGAATCCCCTTCTGAGCAAAACTAAAACTAAAAATTTTTCTACAGATGCAATGGATCCTGTCCAACAGTATTATCCATGCATAGGGATTTGGGAGTGGTCTAAGATGGGTGTGGGGTATCAACAACCCAACACCCTGTAGCGATTTCCTCCCTCCCCGGCAGACATGAAGGAACGCCATCAGAGACACAGTTGTCTTTATTACTTTGGAATCCCATGGAGATTAATTTACCTTCAGGGGTAATATGTGCTTGGCATTTGGAGAGAAAACCCAATGCTTATATTAAAGGTTGCCTTGAGAATTAGCCGCATTTGTGTGTATAATATCCTAGTTCAAGAGGATATGAAGAAAGGATTGTGATCTATATCGTTTCATTCTCTGTCTTTTTAAAAATGTACTGTTCCATGTTAACTCTGGATTATATATGGTATGTCTGTTATTAACAGTCTAAAGAGGTTGGGTTCTTTATTTAATAAATGAATTACATTATTATTATTTTTTAACCCTGAATAAAATCCTCAGAATATCCATAGCCTACCCCAAAGCATCAGGGTCTACAAACTGAGCTCAACAATATCAAAGAATTTCTTTACCAACTAATGTTTCTACTATCCTTCTCTTGACTCTCTTAGGATCCTGAGTTCAAATCCTGTTTTTGGAATTAAGCAGCTATACAAACCTGGGTAAATCATCTATCTTCTCTCAACCTCAGTTTCCCCATCAGTAAAATGGGTCTAATGATAGCAGCAACATCCCAGGGTTGTTGTGAGGATCAAATGAATTAGTTGACATATGTAAAGTGTTTTCCAAACCTGAAATCCCTATTAAAATGCTAGCTATTAAGTGGTTACTTAGTTGATAAACTTACTTAGTAAGCGCCATGTTCTGTACGAGGTGGCAACGTACAAAGAAAAGTAGAAACAGATCCCATGCTCTAGGAGGCTCATAGAGATTACATGACTTGTCCAGAGTCATACAGCTAGTAAGTGTATCAGAGCCAAGATCTGAACTCTGTTACTGAGAAAATTGTAGAGATAACCTACACAAGTCGCCTTTTATTAGACAGCACAAAAATTATATCCAGAAAGGAGAAAAAAAAGATCCAAAGAAGAAAACGGATTGATAGCAATTTCTCTCACTAAGAGGAGTCAGGATAATTGATCCCTCCTTTTCTCACCAACAGTCACTAACTGCATGTGTCCCCGTTATCTGGGTTTCTCATCAAGGGACCTCCCAAGGAGGGCTGCATTATCTGCTGTTCTCTCTCCATGTGTAGTCTTATTACAGGCATTAGGGATTACTTTGATCACTCAAACTCACTGCTGAAGAGGTCACTGTGAACTTCAGGCAAAAATTCTCCTGATTTCTGCCTCAAATTAAAATGCCAACTATTTGTCAAGATAGATTTTTCCTAACCAACCATCTCTGTGTTTTGGAATGTATCTGTCTGCATTGAGAACGCCCGTAGGGAGTAACCATGGCAACCCCGGGTGTCACCTCTAAAAGGCTTCTGGACCAAATCCTCAAAAGTAACTTCAAAATTGTTGTGCCCAATTTTAGCTATAGTCTCAGGCTGGGTTTTCTTTTAAATACCTTCTTCTCTGGTCAGTGGGGCTCTCCCAAACAACATATAGCTTCTTTTAAGAGCTGAGGAGTAAATATTTCAGGAGCTGAAATCTGAGTGTACTATTATAAAATCTTTCAACAGCCATAGAAATAGCTTGATACTAATGTTCATCCACAATCCTCCATAGGACTCTCTACTCAAGTTTCTCTATCCTTAGCTATAATAATATCTAGCTTTTATGTAACACTTTAAGGTTTGCAAAGCACTTTACAAATATTATCTCATTTGATCCTAATCACAATCCTGGGAGGTATGCACTTGCTATTATCATCTCTATTTGTATATTTGAGGAAACTGAGGCAAATGGAGGTAAAGTGACTTGTCCAGGGTCACACAGCTAGCAAGTGTCTGAAGCTGGATTTAAACTCAGGTCTTTCTGAGTCCAGGTCTAGAACTATATCCAATGTACCACCTAGCTGCCCTAACTGGTAACATGTAAAGAAGGGTAATAACACTAGCCTGCTTCTCAATACTTTATTTATAGAGAAAACCCAATGCTTGTATTAAAAGGTTGCCTTGAGATTTAGTAGCACTTTTGTATTATAATATCCCAGTTCAAGAGGATATGAAGAGAGGCTTGTGATCTATATAGTTGAATGACTTTTCATTCTTTCTGTGTTTTTAAAAATTTACTACCTGTTGGGGCGGCTAGGTGGCACAGTAAGTAAGAGCGCTGCCCTGGAGTTGGGAGGACCAGGGATCGGTTCCAGCCTCAGAAAATGAACACCCACACATAAATAATGACTGGCTGTGTAACCTTGAGCAAGTTACTTAACCCCAATTGCTTTTAAAAAATTTACTACCTCTTTAACCCTGTTTACTACCTGTTTAACCCTAAATTAATCACTTCATGTACCTCTGTCAACTCCCAACAATTTATGATACACTAAAAGCAATCTTCAATAATAGCCTTAGGGGAAAAAAATTAGCCCAAGCATTTAAGCCAAAGTCCAGAAATATATCTCCATTTTACAGATGAGGAGACTGAGGGACAGAGGAGTTAAGTAACTTACTCAGGGTCACACAGCTAGTAATTATCTGAGCCTGGATTTGAACTCAGAAAGCATTGTTTGAGTACCTCTCTGCAGGAAGCATTTTGCTTGATGTTGGGGAAAGGATTAATAAAATCTTTGCCTTCTGAGAGTTTAAAATCCGTAATATGTAATATAATATTGTTGTTATTTATAACAACATATATACGTGTGTGTGTGTGTGTGTGTTTGTTCTGTACCCATAGTTAACCATGTCTCCTATGAGGGGGTCAGTATGCTTTATCTCCAGTACTGTGAAGCCATCATTGGTAAATGCAACAATCAGAATTCTGTTATCTTATAAAGTTGTTTTCTTTTATGCTATTATAGTCATTATGCAAACTGTTTTCCTGGTTCTGTTCACCTCACTATGTAGCAACTCTTTCCAATCTTCCCAAGTTTCCTTGAGGTCTTCATAGTCATCATTTCTTATGATACAATAATATTCCATGGTATTCACATAGCACAATTTGTTCAGCTAGGTGATGGACACTTATTATGTTTCTAGTCCTCTGCTAACAAAGAGCAACTATTAATATTTTTGTATATGTGAGACCTTCTTCTCTATCCCTGATCTCTGGAGTCTGCGCCTAGTGGTTGTACCATTGTATGTGTGAAATGTAGTAATTTCTCTGGTATGATTCCAGATTGCTTTTTCAAGAACATTTCTATTCATTTACAGCCCTACCAGAAGCACATTGGTGTATACTTCACAGCCCAGCCAACATTTACTATATTCCTTTTTTGTCATCTTTGCCAATCTGATGGGTGTGAAATGAAACTTGGGAAGGGGTTTAACTTACATCTCTCATGTTTAAAACAATGTTTCCTATCTATTTTTTAAAAAAGGATCTTTCCCTATCGATGGAGTTTGGTCAAATATGTTGACAAAGGAATGGCCAGGGTCTTAGGTCTCAGTAACCACTGGAAGAGTCCTTGTGTAAGATCAGTTTATCTGGTCAATGTCTTGAATCACAACCCCAGAAGACCACGAAAAGAATTATTTCCAACAAATTCCTTGACTCTAAGAGGTGAGTTCATCAAACTCAAACATAGCCCAATAATGTCACCATTGAAATAATAATAATAATAATAATAACAACAACAATGATATGTAGCATTATATAGCTCTTTAAGGTTAACAAAGTGATTCATGAATATTTTCTCATTTTATCCTTCCGATGAATCTGGGAGGTAAGTGTCATTATTATCTCCATTCACAGATGAGAAAACTGAGGCATAGAGTAGTTAAGTTACTTGGCCAGGGTCACACAGTTAGTATCTGTAATAGTAATGAAATTTGAAGTTCCTTTTGTATTGCTAAGCTGAGAGGTACTTAGCATCTAGTTTCAAATTAAGCCTCTGTTAAAGAAACAGAAGGTATGAACCCCTGTTGCTGATGTAACAGGAAGGGGCTGACTAGGGAGGAGCAATACTGTATATAAGGAAAGACCCTGGCTGGGAAAGACAGAACTCCTTGGGATAGGCTTCATGGAGGCAGAAACAGCTGCTACCAAGGAGGCTAAAGAAGAAAGGCCCAGGCTGGAGAGAATGATTTTGATTTTGGGAACCTGGGTGAAGTGAGTTTGATTCTGGGAACCAGCTGGGGCTTCTTCTGGGGAGCTACCAGCTTCTCCTGGGAGCTGCCAAAGACTGAGGAAACATGACTGTGATACTGGTACTTTGTATGAACCTGTTTGTGGCTTTGTTAAGCCTTGACTTCCTGGGAACAGAGATTGTGAAGTGGACTGGACACTGTGAGCTTCAGCATGGAACAGGACACTGTGAGCTTCAGCATGGAACAGGAATAGGAGAGAGAGCTGGACAATGACCTGGGAGCTGTCTGCCTTTGGACCCAGGTGACAGTTTGGTGAATCCAGGTAGGAGCTGGGACCATGGAAGGGGATCCAGGGAATCTGAGAGACCACTCCAAGTCAAGCTGAAAGAATACTTTACTTGGATACTATGTACTGACTGAGAAGATTGTAACTTATTTGTGATTGAGAGGTGGATGGCGTGTGCATTTTGATTGAGTTGATAGAATAATTGAGTTACTAAATGATTGATTATACTTTGTTCAAAACTGTGTGACCACTGTGGTGAAAACTATGAGGCCATTTTCTGGGATAAGTTGTTGTGAATGCTGTATTTTGATTATCTGTGATAAGTTGTAACATTGTGAATGCTGTAACTTAATTTCCTGTGAATGTTTTGCTCAGATTTGTTATTGAATAAATAGAGTGTTCACTATATTATGTAATCAGAATCTTAAAAGCTGTTAACAGTAGCATTCTTCTGGAAAGCTCCTTGTACTTGACATTATAGTATCAGAGTTTGGATTTGAACTCAGAAAGCATTGTTTGGGTGCCTGTCTTCAGGGGGCATTATGCTTGATGCTGGGGGAAGAATTAATAAAATCTTTGCCTTTTGGAAGCATAAAATCTCTAGCATGTAATATAATATTGTTGCTAGCTATAGACATTACATTGATGACTGAATAGGCCTGGTTCAAGCAGAAGGGGGTGATATCACAAACCTCTCTGGAAATAAAGGAAAAAGTGAAGATAAAATATAATTAAAATTAAAATATTTCTCTAGAAATAAAATTATTCATTCAATAAGTAATCATTATTCCAGTGAGGGTTTTAGTAGGACCTTATATTCTCCACCATCCTCTGTCTGGGTGATGAGCCTGATTTCTTCCCCTCTGAGAGTTAAACTTCCTTTGTAGAGAGATGGGCCAGTCCTCAGAGAAGGTATATAAGCTGGGAAGAAGCATTCTGTGGATGGGCACCCAGTGGGCTGGTCAAGTGGCATTCACCTTGGCACCAAGGTGCCCCTCACCCCCTTTGTTCTCCCTCTCATTCTGGTCATACAGTACAAAGCCCTTGCCTGAATATAGTCTTCACTCCTTAAGACTTTCTCATAACCTAGCTTAGTTCTCTACAGACATTCACATGGAAATACACTTTGGTCCAGACCTGTTATTTCATCAGCATAAGAAGAACTGTCCCTGCAGAAACTCCCTCCCAGATCTATCACTTACAGTCTTAAGCCAGTAGCCCAGAGCAACAAGAAGTTACCCTTATCCTGGATCACATAGCTAGTATAAGAAGCAGCCCTTGAACCCAGGATTTCTTGATTCTAAGGTCAGCCCTCTCTTCACTGTTACATACTGGCTCTCACTCTAATAAGGTGAATACTCACTAAAATGAGAGGATAATAAAAATATATAATTGTATCATTAAATTGATCATAAAAAAATTTTTAAATAATAATTATTCCCATTTTACAGATGAGGAAATCTAGACTAAAAGAGATTATATGACTTACTCAGGGCCACACAACTAGTAAGTGGCTGAGTCAGGACTTGAACCTAGGTCTTCCTGACACCAGGCCCAGCAGCCTCTCCACTCTACCATCTATAATACTGCATGGTACAGTGAAAAGAGCAATGGTACTAGAATCAGAGGACCTGAGTTCAAACCTTGCCTCTAATACTACCTGAGTCACTTTGGGCAAGTGAGTTTAATTTCTCTGGGGCCTCAGTTTCCTTATCTGTAAAATGAGGGGGTTGGACTTGTTCAGTCATGTACAACTCTTTGTGACCCCATTTGGGGTTTTCTTGGGAAAGAGTGGCTTGCCGTTTCCTTCTCCATCTCACTTTACAGAAGAGGAAACTGAGGTCAATAGGGTTAAGTGACTTGCCCAGGATCACACAGTTGGACTTGTTCAGTCATGTACAACTCTTTGTGACCCCATTTGGGGTTTTCTTGGGAAAGAATGGCTTGCCATTTCCTTCTCCATCTCACTTTACAGAAGAGGAAACTGAGGCCAATAGGGTTAAGTGACTTGCCCGGGATCACACAGCTAGTAAGTGTCTGGGGCCAGATTTTAACTCAGGTCTTCCTGATTCCAGGCCCAAAACTCTTTCTACTGCACCACATAGCTGTCCTTTGATGGTCCCTTCCAATTCTAATATATGTCCTGTAATCAAAGGTCCTCTGAGTTCACCCTTGGCTCTAAGTAAATCTGTGATCATTTCCCTGAGACGTGCTACCTTTTGCATATTGATAAATGCATCCCAGTGAGTGACACTGATGGACATTTCTACAAAATGACATTTGGTTCTATCCTTAGCACGCTGGATTCACCCTGGAGTGGGCCTCCTAGAGAAAGTGCAAACTTGTATGCAAACATGAATCAGACTCTATAATAATGAAAAGGGCAAGATAGGTGGCTTTTAAAAATTCATTCTCATCTAATAGTAATACTCTGTATTGACAGAGAGCCTTGCTTCCAAGAGTGCCAAGCCTTGGGCAAACATCATTTCATTAATGCTCACAATAACCTCTCTGTAAAGCAAGAAGGTGACTTGAACTGAGATCCTCATTTTTAAAGGAGAGAAACCTACGAATGGATTGCTGAAGTGGTTTGTGTCAGCTAATTTAGAGAGTAGCCAAAGGGATTAAATCCAACCTAGATCTATTTCTGTAGGTCTCATGCTTAATTCCCTATTCATTGACCAATAAATGGAGGTAGGCAAGGTCAGCCTTCTTTTCACAAAGCAAGCTGGGTAAATTCATAAGAGGCCAGGTCAACCAAACAGAGTTCCTGGGATATTTAGATGGGTTCTCCCATCTAAGAAAAATATAAAAAGGGAATTATGTCCTAGAAAGAATGATTGACTCAAAGGATTCCTAAAATTTAGAGCCAGAATAGAGGTCTTAAAGGTCATCTGGTCCAAGGGTTCCTAACCTTTTGAGTATCATGGACCCCTTTGACAGTCTAGTAAAGTGTATGGATGATTCTTTCAAATGCATAAAATGAAAAAAGAAAAGCAATAATATTGAAATGTAGTCATTAAATTATTTTTTTAAAAAAAGTTCACACTCCAATGCTTTCATTTTATAGATAAACTGAGTCTTCCAGAATCACATGGGGAGTAAAAAGCAGAGCCTCATGGGATTTACACCATTATTTGTGGACTCTAAGGCCAGCATTCTTTCCCTTAATACACTGCCTTCCTCGTGGCATTGTTTAATCCCAAGCAAGAATCAGATAACCCTGATAAGAGACCGTCAATGGCCTTCATCACCTCTACTTCCTCTACCTCCCCCCAAAAAATCATTCTTTATAATTTATCTATTTATAGTGTTTCCCCCATATCATGTAATCTTCTTAAAGTCTGGTCTATTTCTTTTCTGGCTTTGTATCTCCAGAGCCAAACACAGTGGCTCAGGGGTGGGGAACCTGCAGCCTTAAGGCCACATTCTAGGTCCTTAAGGTTCTAAGGATTTGTTCTGTAAAATTTGGATTTGGTTAAGAGGCCATAATTAAGGACCTAGAGGGTCACATGTGGCCTTAAGGCTGCAGGTTGCTTTCCCCTAGCCCAGCATATAGTATGAATAAAAGAATGTGAAATCAGTGAATGAGAGAAATGGTGATTCTAGTCCAGTGGAGCTGCCAGTCTGATCAGATGAGGGGTCTCACTTATTGAAATTAGTTGCAGGTTTGAAATAGCCAGATCATGAACCCACCTACTTGACAATGAAATGAAGGATATATGAATTTTAAATTTTTTTCATTTGCAATGCAGAAGTTGAAATGGTCCATCTAAAGGAAAGACCCCCCTGAAGAACTCCTCAAGAGTGGACACAGGATGAATCACTTTGGTTAGGCTGCTATTCTTAAAACAGAACTGTGTGAAATATTGGGAAAGAGCGCTGAATCTGGAGTCAGAGGACCTTAACTGAAACCCCTAAATATGGGGTGTCACATAAGGGACTTCAATCCCCTGACAGTTCCTTATCTGTCACACAAAGGGGTTGGCCTAGACTCTAAAGATCATTTTGCAGCTCTAAAATTCTATGACTTGTCTTCAAAAGTCTATAAACTAAACTGCCATCTCGCCCTTGTCTGTGGAGTTGGGAAGGAAAAAAAGGGGGAAAAATGTGCTTTCCAAGAGATGTTGCTGTCAAGCGATGAGAAATCCCCTGGCAGATGTTAGCTGAGAGTTAGAAATCAGGTGTAAATTTGAATGTTGCCCACGTAGAGGTGATAATTGAGACCGTGGGACTTAATAAGAACCCCAAGAGGTGACAAAGTGAAAAATATGTTTAAAAAAATAAATGCAGCAAAAAGCGAAAATAATAAGGGGACCTCGTAGAGATCTCAAGACATCTGCCCCTGCTGAAGTGAGAACGTGGAATTTTCCTGAGAAAATATGCAAAATAACATAAAATGCAAAAAAAAAAAATCAAATGACTAAATAAGTCCCTTGCAATGATCCTTTAGCCCCCTTTGTTTTCCCACTAAACATTATCTCTTTAATCATCTATATATGGGACATTTTCCTCTCCCACTATTATCATTGTTGTTGAGTCCTCTCAGTTGGGTTCAACTCTCTGTGATCCCATTTGAGGTTTTCTTGGCAAAGATACTGGAATGGTTTTCCATTTCCTTCTTCAGTTCATTTTACAGATGAGGAAACTGAGGTAAACAGGTTAAGTTGTCCAGGGTTACATAGCTAGTAAGTGTCTGAGGCAGGATTTGATCTCAGAGTCTCCTGACTCTAGGACTGGCATTCTATCCATTACACCACCCTAGTCACCCACTATTTAAAAATAGCATAAGAGGGGGCAGCTAGGTGGTACAGTGAATAGAGTGCCGGCCTGGAGTCAGGAGGACCTAAGTTCAAATCTGGCCTCAGACACTTAACACTTACTAACCATGTGACCTTAGGCAAGTCACTTAACTCCAATTGCCCTACTTTCCCCCTACAAAAAGAAAAACAAAAACAGCACGATAAATTGAGGTATAAGCAGAGATGGGTCCATTAGGAGTTCTGGTAGCAGGAGGAAGGCGCTCTTAATAGGGAGAACTTACTGTATTGTTGAAACTAGGGATAACAGAGGATTTGGGGAGGGAGTCAGTGTAAGAGGACCATACTAGGTCTACTTTCTGGGCCAGCCTCTGCATTGACAGGGGCTTGTCAACAGAAAGTCATGAATTTTGTAATTTCTGAAACCAGGGCCCCAAACTTATCCTCTAGTCACTGATGAAAAGAAGTAGAATCCAAGACAAAAGCCCATTCTAGCTCTCCTTGCCTAGTTTGTAAGATTTTTGGCCAGAACATGTCCCTTACCATCAGAAAATGCATACTGGAGGGGTTTAATATACATCTTGAATTTTGGAAGACCACCTCCAGGGGCTCCCGAGAGCATCTAGGATAAAATACAATCTCTTTGGCTGGGCATTTTAAGCCATCTGCAGTCTGGCTCCAGCCCACGTTTCCAGATTTATTTCACATAACTCTCTTCCATTCAATATATACTGCAGCCAAAATGGCCTACGTGCTGTTTCCCAGACTCAACATTACATTCTTTCCTTTGTGTCTTTGCACAGGCTGCTATGTATGAGTGCCTGGAATGAATTCATTCTCCATCTTTGGTTCTTAAAATACTCTGCTTCCTTTAAAGATCAACTCAGGCACCACCTCCTTTGACTCAATTCAACAAATGTTTATTAAGCTCTTGGGCTGGACCTAGAGAGGCTCAAGTATTCATAAGGATCCTTGATTTGGACACTCCTTCCAATGATACAGTCCATAGCCCATCTGCAGTAGACCTTGCAATGGGACCTTTGTCCTTATTCTACTGAAGTTCATCTGTACCCAAAGTACTAGGGGACTTGCTCAATTTCTTCTGTCACCAGGAGGATGGATACCTCTGCCCTTGAAGAATTTACTTTCTGTTAGGATGTTCTTCCTGATCCCCCTGGCTGTCAGGTCCTTCCCCCTTCCCTCTTCAAATTGCCTAGTATTCAGCTGTTTTTCATTGTGTCTTTGCTTCCTAAGGGATGAACACAGTTCCTTACAAACAGTAGGTGCTTATTAAGTGGTCATTGGATTGTTTAACTGAATTGAAGCTGGCTTAGTTCTGGATGAATGAAGCATGTAACAGAAAGAACACTGGGCCAGGAGATGACACTTGGGTTCTAGTCCTGTCTTTTTCATTCATTCCATGTATAAACTGGTACAAGAGCTAAATAAATATCTCTGTTCCTCCATTTCTTCATGTGTGCAGTAGAGATGTTGATCTTTCTTCAGTGATGATATGATAGGGGCAGCTAGGTGGCACAGTGAATAATAGAACATCCGCCCTGGAGTCAGGAGGATCTGAGTTCAAATCCAGCCTCAGACACTTAACACTTACTAACCATGTGACCTTAGGCAAGTCACTTAACCCTAATAGCCCCTCAAAAAAAAAAATAAAAAATGATGATATGATAGAAAGAAGTCAGTCTGGGGTTTGAATGTCAGTCCACATCTACTAGCACAGCAGCCCTGGGTGAGTCACAATCTCATAGAGCCTTACTTTTCAAAGTGGACAGAATCAGATTTGACCTAAGGAAATACTTCCTAATAATCAGAGTTATTTAAAAGTGGAAGAGGCTTTCTGGAGGGATTGTTGCTTCTCTCTCGATTTGTTGCTCAGTCATTTCAATTGCATCCAACTTGCCATGACACCTATTTGGGGTTTTCTTGGCTAAAATACTGGAGAGGTTTGCCATTTCCTTCTCCAGCTCATTTTACGGATGAGGAATCTGAAATAAACACAGTTAAGTGACTTGCCCAGGGTCACTCAGTTAGTAAGTGTCTGAGGCCAAATTTGAACTTAGAAAGATGAGTATTCCTGATTCCAGGCCTGACACTCTATCTACTATACCACTAAGTTGCCTGTTTAGCATAATAACACGTAGCAAGTAAATTACAAAGGAAAAGCAGAGAAAGGAGCATCACCAAATAAATGCATAATCAAAAAAGATGGTCTGATGGCCTGCTGAGAGTTAATGATAACCATGATGTCAGAGAGTCATGATGTCAAGCTAACTGGTGAGAGACCATGATAAAAAGCAGCCAAGGACGAATATGTATAAAAAGGTTCAATTCTGTATCATTGAGGGAAATACTCACATTGACGTGGTCACAGATCCTTTTCGGCATTCGAGTAATGCTATACATAATGTTTTCCGATCTCTTGGAATCTTCACCACCCTACAATATTATGACAATGGGTTCCTGAATGCCTTTAAAATTGTGTTACCTACAGTATGAATTTCCTTGGTCCAATTTAACTTCCCAGAGTGCCATTTTGAATGCAACAAACATGCAAGGCACCGTACTGAATGTTGTGGACAAAATGAACAATAGTCCCTGCCTTCAAGGTACTTGAAATCTACTTTTCCATTTTATCATGCAGCACATAGGATACTGATGTAATAAGAACAAATATAGTTGGTTCATGGGCACTGATAATGAAAATCATTCACTCTAGAAACATTGGTAAATCTGTTCTATTTCACAGTTGTTTGTTGTTCTCATTCCAAGATTACCTATAAATACTCTCAGTATGACCTGGTTTACTTTGGTCTAAAGGCAAATTCTCACAGGCTTGATTTCCCCTCCACTGTCTTACATATTAAGCTCAGCTAGGTGGCACCATAGTGCATAGAGCACCAGGCCTGGAGTCAGGAAGACTCATCTTTCTGAGTTCAAATCTAGCCTCAGACATTTGCTAGCTGTGTGACCCTAGGCAAGTCACATAACCCTATTGGAATCAGATTCCTTATCTGTAAAATGAGCTGGAGAAGGAAATGACATACCACTCCAGTATCCTTGCCAAGAAAACCTCAAAAGAGGTCATGAAGAGACGGTCACAACTGAAAAGGACTGAACACCAAAAATCTTAAACTGTCTTGAAAGGTGATAATTGTTTGGATCCTTCATCATCATCCTTTGTGACATTTTGCAAATGAGCTTATACTCTAAATCAGGGGTAGGGAAACTGCGGCCTTGAGTCCACATGTGGCCTTCTAGGTCCTCAAGTGTGGTCCTTTGACTGACAGATTCTATGACATTTGGATTCAATTAAAAGGCCACACTTAAGAACCTAGAGGGTCACATGTGGCCTCAAGGCCACAGGTTCCCCACCCCTGCTCTAAACAATGCTGCCAGGGGCTGCCTAGTCTCCTGGTGAAGGTATTAAATGTTTCTCGACTAAAGCAGTTTCTAGGTTCTTTCACCCTCCTTGGTGTAGAAACTGATCTACAGCTGTTCTCTGAACCTCAGTTTCTCCATCTGTATGATGAGGATAATAAAACCCATAGTACCCACTGTACACAGTTATTATGAGTTTCAAATGAGATGATGTACATAAAGAACTTTGCAAATTTTAAGCCTCAATATAAACATCATTTATCCTTAGTACCATTATTTTCCTTTAAACTTAATTAGGAAAATGGTAATAACCAGAGTCAATGTTTTTACTTTTATCTATTTCAGCACCAAAAGCTTCTATAAATAGCCTGGGTTAGTGTTATTATCCAATTACACAGTGTCTTTTTCTCATCTTTATCTTTTCTTCTGCTTTGATGTTCATTTTTACCTTGGCTCTAACCAGTTGATCACTATACACAGACAGCTGAAATAACTCCCACTTCAGTAACTAGTCATTTCTTGCCTCTTAAGATATAGTTGAAGCAGGCTTTTTTTTGCATGATACTGTTAAGTGTCTGTCATATCAAACCCTTCCGTGCTCTCTTCTTGAAGGAAATATTCACCACAGATAAGAATAAGGCTTCTGAGTGATTTCTCAACAGCATGATATAGTGGATCATTTTACAGATGAAGGTTAAGTGACTTGCCCAGGGTCACACAGCTAGTAAGTGTCTGAGGCCAGATCTTTACAGCAGAATACTGGCTTTGGAGTCAGAAGACCTGAGTTCAAATCCCACCTTTGCTGATTACCACTTATATGACTTTAAGCAAGTCACTTGCCTTCCCTTGAAGGGCTTGAGCTTCTTTCTGCATCTATAGAATGAGACTTGATAGCCTCTGAGGAACCTTCCAGCTCTAACTCTATGACCTATGGGTCAGAGGACCTAGATTTAAATGCTGTATCTGTCACTTTCCATCCATGTGGTTCTAGACAAATCACTTAACCTCTCTGGGCCTGTTTCCTTATCTACCTAATGAAGAGGTTGGACTAGATTCCTTCTAGAAGCCTTCAGGCTCTGACCCTAGGATCCTTAGCCTTTAGAATCTTTCCTTTGTTAGTGCCAAACCATAATTTTCAACATATTTTTCACTATCTTCCCTATGGCTGTCTTATAACTGAAGTCATCATGTAGACTGGCTTCCTTTGTGGGTTCTTATTAAATTCTTTAAGGCATTTCTCTACTTTAATTTTCTACAATAGATATTGACACATCTTCATGATGGTGACCTTCCTATACTCTTTATTATCATCGTAAAGGAACCACTCAAATATCCTACTAAATGGCCACCTTTGAAATGATTCCTTTGGCCATTTGTTATTCACTTATTTCATCCATGCACAACTCTTCATGACCTCCTTTGAAGCTTTCTTGGAAAAGATACTGGAGTGGTTTGCCATTTTCTTCTCCAGGTCATTTTACAGATGAGGGTTAAGTGATTTGCTTAAGGTCACATAGCTAGTAAGTGTCTGAAGCCAGATCTGAACTCACAGAGGAATCTTCTTAACTCTAAGACCTGTACTCTACCCACTGCACCATTTAGCTGCCTTTGGCCATTGCACAGCCCTTATTTAAAGGGTACCCTATAGTTAAAGGATGACATTTGCTGTATGACCTTCCTGGACTTTGTGGACTTGTCTGAATTCTAATTTCTCCCCCAACCATACTGCCGCCAGCAAAATCCCCACCTCAACTGGGTTCCCTTTCCCAATAAAAACTTCATTTTCTGTTTCTCTTCCCACTGGATTTCCTGTTTCCTGCATCCCTGCTGAAACACATTGACTGAATTACAGTAACCACCACCCCCTGGGCCCCATTTAATTTTAGATCCCTTGTGTTCCATGACAACTCTGATCCTCAGCAGACTTGCATACTCCCTTGCCAACGACGTGGTCTTCCACATTCAGGCAAGGCAGCCATGCTAGAGCAGAAAGAATACTTGGGGTCTGAATAACCGAGCTTGATGATTGGTTATAACACTTATTAACTGGAACCCTGGCAAGACCAGTCACTTCACCACTCTCTCTGATCTTTAGTTTCCTCTTTATGAAATGTGGATGAAAAAACTTCAGATCAATAGCAGTTTGCAACTCAAGAGATTCCTGGAGCACTGAGACGTTAAAATGAATTGCCCGCCATCTTATAGTCAGTATTTGTCAGATTTGAACACAGCTGCTATATAAAGTTGTTATTATTTTTCTTTTTTTAATGTAGCAAAGGTCTGGACTGATTCTTTCAAAGTGAAGCCAGCTACATCTCCCCCTAAGGGTCCTAGGAGTGATGGGGATGAGTCTTTCTATAATGCTATTGACTCAAGGCCCAATTCCTCTCCACTGTTAATCACCAGTGATTAGGACTCCAATTCTATTTAACCAATTAACACCAGTTAGCTTTTCTGAAGGGATATTTTCTGCAAAGATATAGTAAAAACAGTATAAATAGTTACATAGAGCACTGGGCTTAGAATCATCTTCACCGGTTCAAATGCAGCTTTAGACAACTAGCTGTGTGACCCTGGGCAAATCACTTAACCCTGTTTGCCTCAGTTCCTCGTCTTTAAAATGAGCTGGAGGAAGAAATAGCAAACCACTCCTGTATCTTTACCAAGAAGACCCCAAATGGGGTCATGGAGAGTAAAACATGACTGAACAACAAATGTTATATGTTTATATGTATATATGTAATATATGTAATTTAATAAAAATCCACAAAGGAATTAGCTAATTATACATTATAATATATAATTATATGTAATGTTATATAATTATATACTGTAATGCATATATAATTATATATAATGAATATATATTCATTATAAATTACATATTATATATTCATTATAAATGTATGATACTGTGATTAGCTCCGGAATTCAGAATCATAGAAAATTGAAGGTGGAAAGGAATTTAGAGAGAATCTAGTCCAAGCCCCTCATCTGACAGGTGAGGAAACTGAGGCCTAGAGAGGTGAAGGAGAAGTAGGTCAATAATTTGGAGAGAGAAGAAGCCAAAAGCATGGGCATAGGGCTGTGTAAATAAGTCAGGAGCACCCAAGGCACACTCTCCCCAACACTGCCTTGTGGCTACTACAAATATTCATCCCATCAAGTTTACTTCCAAACATTGCATAGCCATTGCATAAATTCCTGTCTTAGTTAGCACAGTACTAAGTCTATCAGGTCATTCCTTAGGGCCTTGCTGTTGGGTGGGGTCCCAAAGTTTGTTCCTCAGGCTCCTGGTGCTAAGGCATGGACTCTCTGTGAGCTGTGGTTTGGGGCTGGTGACCAAGAAATGGAGATGACAGATCAGTTCCAAGCAAGATGATAAGAAAACTCACCTCTCAGAGCCCAGGATAATTCTCAGGACAGAGCCAAAATTTATCATAGGGAAGACATCAGTTGGGGGGGGGGGTAGTGAATTTTCATATGTGTTTTTCTTTTTCCAGAGATTTAAATATATATATATATATATATCAACATATCTTGGTGTATGGGCAGCGGCTGGGGTGGGGAAGTCCATACTCCTATTTTATATATATATATATATATATATCAATATATCTTCTCCCACAGTCACCTACCAGTAACTACTCATGCTAAGCAGACCTTAACAGAGATTGCTATTCTAAGGAACTAGGTCCTTCCAAATGTGGCACAAGAAAAGTGGATGGGTGAGCCAGAACTACATCAAGGAGAAATTGGAGGACGTCATGGGCAGACTTGGACAAAATCACAATTCTATCTAGATATAGCATTGTAGTCCCATTGCCTTCCCACTAAAACATACTTACTAACCTCAGAATAAATGTTAAAAGATGCTATGATTCTGTATACAGAATCATGGGACTAGGGAACTAGAAAGGATCTTCAAGTGACAGGTGAGGAAACTAAGGCCTAGAGAGAAGAAAAAAAGAAATCAATAATTTAGAAAGAAGGGCCAGAAGCATGGGCATAAAGCTATGGAGTTGTGCAGATAAGCTAAGAAACACTGGAAAAGGGACAAAATGTGAACAAAATAGGAGTATGGACTTCCCCACCCCAGCCACTGCCCATACACCAAACACTTACAAGACATTATTAGATTAATCCCCTAGAGCAGGGAATGGAGCTTATTATTTCTAACGAGAGGAGAGTGAATGGTGTGGAATGAGGGAGGAGGAAAGGAAAGAGGAGCTCATCACTGACAATTAGCACTCAGTAATCAGTACCTAGCAGGCATTTTTCTCGATGATCCATACACAAAGGTGAATAGCTTTGAATGCTAAGAGAAATAACAAATGGTTGTGGCCATGACAGAGAACAGATAATCATGCTCTTTACTTATTATTATGGTTTGGCAGGAGAGGCTGAAAAGCGTAAATGAAGTGAGAGATGGCGGCTCAAGAATTCACATTAGCTATTCCCAGAGCAGTGGGTGACTTTGGGGGATGATCCCCTCTTAGGCTGATTAGGCATATGGTGTAATGATTTTCCTTTTCAGAATGTCCAGTGTGCCACCTTTTATCTCCATCCACTTTAAAAAGAGGGATGAGGGCATGTTATTTTTCCATAGTCGAATAACCTGTGATCTCGGGGATGACACTGTAGGTCAACAACTGTCCATGTTTGCCTAGTTGAAGTGACTCTTGACTGCGTCCTCCCGTAATCTGCCCCAGTGTGTCCACCCAAAGAGAGTAGAGGCCTTCGCCAAGTTCCTGTGCCATTATGTGGGTACAAGCAAGCATGGAGTTTTGCCACTGTTTACCCTAAACATTTTACAAGAGTTATTAAGGCATACTTTATAGAGAAGAGTTAAGACACTACATAAAAGATTCAATGTTTGAGAACAAGGCCACTTTTCTGAAGATAAATCCATAATGCAAAGTCAAGGTTAGAACTTCGTTCGTGTCATCTTACCCCTCTCTGAGATGTACATTAGGAGTCCAGCTGGGTCATGTTATTCAAAGAGAACATAGCACCTGGAGATCAAGGTTCAGTCCCTGCTCCCACACTTATTAGCTGTGTGATCAAAGACAAGGCATCTCACCTTTATTTCTCCTCTGTAAAATGGGGACTCACTCAGGATTATTATGGGGCAAGCACCTTGTAATATGTAAAATGCTTTCTTCAGAGACATAAGCCATTATTATTATTTAGTATTCCAGAAATACATATACATCTGCCCACTGAGTCGGGGGAGGGGAGGAGGAAGACAAGATTTGGGGGTCTTTTTTTCTCACTTTTGTGCTTTTCAGAGTTTTCAATGGAGAATTGAAAACACACTGAAAGCAGAGTAGGAAAAATTGAAACCATAATGGAGCATCCTACAAAACGAGTAGAAATTCTAATTCTGCGATTTTGCTTACCGAGGGACTGACATCCAAAAGAAGTAGAGACACCTTTTCAGGTGTCCCAAAGAGCCAATGGGCACCTAGGAAGTCACTCCGGAAGCCCTCATGCTCCTTCCAAGTGTATCTACCCATCAGGACACTCAGTTATGCTTCGCCCAGCTGGAAGGAGACACGGAAGCCCCATAACGCAAGAGTTCCTCTCATCGACAAATTCCTTTTCTTTTCTTGGCTCGCCTTTCCTACTCCCTAATCAAATAATGTCAGATGAATTGAATTCAAATTTTGTAAGTAACTTTAAAAAAAAAGTAAGACAGAATAAATGGGAGCCCTTTAAGACAAAGTACTCTGGCATCTCATAAAGGCTCTTAAGTTAATTACATAAGAGCACGTGGTGTAGACTCCAAAAGAAGGAGAATTTTATGGAAATTCTGGCAGGGTCCCAAATTGGAGTCGTGCTGTGGACACTGCAACAATAACTCTTCTTATTACTGGCCAAGTTTTATTTTATGCCTGAACAACTGGTCCCTCAGCAACAGATTTTTCATAGCCACACAGAACCCAGGCCAAACAAAGCTCCAGCATCTTCTTTGGGGGTGGTGACAGACTCAGTATTCTTAAAACAGCCTTTTGGTCTGCCTACTTCTTTGGGGTAGGAGTGGGGTGGGGGCATTTCCACAAGCAAAGCAAAATGGGGGAAAGCATGGTGGGGTGGGGTGGCATCATCCTGAGAACCCTAGCAAAGATCTGTTTTTGTGTGAATCACGTAGGGAAGGCATAGTTTAAAAGAGATCTTGGATGCACAAAGGGATATGAACGCCACCTCCATGGTTCTTAGCCACCTGTCTGTCCACAGTAAACTTTGATGATCCATGCTCCTTCCCTCTCCCCTCCCACTTTGAGCCTGGGGAGGACTGATTATTCTGACCCTCCCCTGGAATCTTCTCTCCTGAGTTTCTGTAATTTTGCCCACCAACATTTATTTTCATCCTAGGTCTAAAATAAATGAGTTCTACCCATCACTAAACACACGTGTGGGCTTGGGTAAGTCACTTCCCCACTCTGGGCCTTAATTTGCTCATCTGTATATAAAGGGAGCAAAAGTGGCTGACTCCAGAAGCTTTCTCCTTCTCCACTTGCCAAAAAAAAAAGGAGCTTCTAGCAGGTCTGCAGATATGGACTGTTCCCATAGGCCAGCCTGGGGCAGTGAAGGTACTGTCAACGAACTCTGAGAAGGACAGGATCCCCGAACAGGGTAGCTGGCCCACTGAAATAGGGGTCACAAAGGAAGTCACATCCAGTGCAGCAACAAACACAGAGGAAAGCAAATGAGTGAATGCCCAGGAGGTATGTTCAAGCACCCAGAGGGTGTTGCCTCTTCATGAAAGTGAGTGGGTCCACTGTGATTTAATGCTGAGTTGCAGGAGGGGTGTGGGGGACCGTGACAAACATTGAGGGTGAAGGGGGAGAAACTTCCTAGAAAAGGACTGTTTCTACTGTGTTTATTTCCTATGTTGTGCCTGTCTTTGATAATCCCATTCTTTTTGTTAAATGCTGAGTTAGTATCAGTGCTTACTGGAGAGCAAGGGAAGGAAGGAAGGAGGGAAGGAAGGAAGGGAGGAGGGAAGGAGAAGGAGGGAAGGAAGGAGGGAAGCAAGGAAGGAAGGAAGGTAGGAAGGAAGGAAGGAGAGAGGGAGGAAGGAAGGAAGGGAGGGAGGAAGGAAGGGAGGGAGGACAAGTGTGTCCCCTACACACAGGCCTTGGCTTGACCTACTCCTCTTTGCCCACTGAAGAGAGAAGGGGGCAAAGTAGAGGTGATTTGCTTTCTTCCTTTTTCTAACTTCTTCCCATTTCTCATGGCGCTCTGCAGCTGGTAACTTCATTCTCAACTTTCTTAGTCGTGGCAACAACAGGTTCTCCAATATTTCGTATCTTCACCATGCAAAATGAAAACAAAAACACTCCTGAGTTGTCCTTTCTTCTCTTTTTCTTTCTAATTAATAGTCCCATCTTTTACAATGCATATTTTCCCAGCACACACTATTCCATGTCAATATTCTCTCTCTCTCTCTCTCTCTCTCTCTCTCTCTCTCTCTCTCTCTCTCTCTCTCTCATTATTTTTATTCCATTCATTTTCCCCATTTCTTACTATGAGAGAAGGGGAAAGATCCCAGCACGTATTACACCTATCACTATAGTTTATTTAATTGCTTACAATGTGTGAGGCACCAGAGATACCCTGTCAAAAATGAAGCATTTGGCCTCAAGGAATTTATATTCTATTGATGGAAACAACATGCCTTCATACAGATGTCATATTTGCTCTGGAGCTATTTTCCCAACCCCCATTGACAGTAGTAGGTCACACCCCCAGAGCTTGTCTCCCTTCAGGGTTTTAAAGACAAGAGTTGAAGTATATTTTCCAATACTATGACTAATGAGTCCCCCAACTTGTATGTTGCCCACCATGATTATGAGTTGGTTACCAATTAGTCAACCAGACTGAATTAGCTTTTAAAAAGTGGTATTATAGCAGTATAGTTAATACAGTTAGTGCAATACATGTCTTTCATAACTCTGTGACAAATTCTCTCATATGCACATACAGAATCCAGGGGAAAGTGACTCCAGTTTAGAGATCTCACATGGCAAAGATATAACACAAACTTCCTAGATGTGCTTTTGTTGGAGTCCTGAAGATTGTTGCCTTAGGCGTACCATCCCTTTTCTCCTGGGCTTTTTGCAAAGCTTTGAATCTACATCCAGTCTGTCATTGGCTCCTGATGTAGACAATGTTATCAGCCTATTTGAGGATGCTTCTAAAGGTGGCAAGGGGAAGATGGAAAATTGTCCTAACCTCTAAAATCCATGAGGTCCTCCTGCAGTCAAGGAGAGGAAGGGAAAGAAACCAAGACTGGCATTAAGAATGAGTCTTGGTGTTTTGTTCCTTCCCCACCCTGCCCTTATCAATTCTTTCTTAGGGGGTTAGTGAGAATACTCTCCTCCACTTGCTCCAGTCTTTCTGAATTCTGAACCAGTTCTCTGGGTTAATAGATGCCCTACAGGGAATTACCAAGTTTTTCATCCAAATTGAACACACTTGCTATGTAAGAGTTTATCAAGACACTGTTATACTTACTGGAAAGCCCATGCTTGATTGACTATTGGTTGATTGATTGGGTGAATTAACCTCACAGTTAAGGTTTCTAGGCATTTTGTCATTCCCTTTAAATATGATGGGATGGCTTCCCTGATTTTGTTAATTGACTCCCATCCTTTAAGGTCAATTCAATGAGAGGCAGCTGGGTGGGAAGGTCAGGAAGAGCTTCATGTAGCAGGTGGTCTATGAGCTGAGCTTTGAAGGAAGGTAGGGTTACTAGGAGGAAGATGTGAGGAGGGAGTGGGTTCTAGGTGTAGCACATGTCAGGGGATAGATTCCCAAAGTTTAACTGGCTGCTTACCTCAGGGTTCCGAGGCAGTGAGGAGTGTTTTTCTAATGCTGTAATTCAAGAAGTCACACTGGTATGCTTCTCTCATTGATTTTCAGTTGATTTAAACTAGTTGACCAAATGCTGCAGGAAAAAGATATTTTACTAAAATGATAGTAAGAACAGTTAGTCTGAAACATCCCCCCAAAATGTCTGCAACACAGTCTCCCCAAAGTACATAGAGATTCCAGGGGAAAGTGAAATCAGACTTGGAGCATATGTGACAAAGATAAGTAACTCACAGCTCCCAGAAGTCTTTTTACTGGATGCTCCCCTTTAGTATGGTGTTTGTCGAATCCTACAACTGTCAGCTGTCTTTCCTCAATTTGTCCAGTTTTTCCTTGGCTCCCAATGTAGACACAGCCACCAATTGCTGCTCTCCCGGGGACTGCTATGACAATGATGAGATATAAAAATCCAGTCTTCCAAAGTCCACAAAACCCTTTTTTGATCAAGGGGTGGAGAGGTGATAGAAACTTTTCTCTTCCCTCTGTACCATAAGTGACTCCCTTTTAAGTGTTTGACCCAACACTCAAAGGTCCCACAGAATGTAACAAGGTTTACCTAAGTTTTTTTTTTTAAGTCTGATCATTTTAAAAGAGATGTCATGAAATTGTTCTCAAGTTCAAGGTATCAGAATCTTTTTAATCACTTTAGATGGGAATGAGATGACTGACTCAATCAATCCCCACCCTTCCATAGGCATAAGAGCATGAAGGCTGGCTATGAAGTGTCACCTGTGAGGAATAACCAAAAGGCTGAGTGCAATGAGATGATGGAGTGTATGGAGGGGAGTAATGGATAAGAAAGAGAGGTTGGAGCCAGGTTGTGAAAACCTAAACAGAGTAGTTGGTATATGGTCCTAGAGGTAATAGGGAGCCAGTGCAGTCTACTGAGCAAGGGAATGACTTGGTCTTTGGTAGCTGAAGAGGGAAGGCACTTAAGAGGTGCTAATGAATTGGGTCAAGACAGCTAGGTAGCAAAGTGGACCCCTGTCGTCAGGAGGACCTGAGTTCAAATGTGACCTCAGACACTACCTGTGTAACTTAACCCTGTTTGCCTCAGTTTCCCCATCTATAAAATGAACTAAATAAGGAACTGGCAAACCACTCCAATATCTTTGCCAAGAAAACCCCAAATGGAGTCATGAAAAGTCAGGCATGAATGAAATGACTCAACAACAAAAAATTAATTGGGTCAAGCTCACTCTTTACAAGGAGGATTTATAAGGTGGAGTACAGTCAAATCAAAAAGTTTCTCCCTTCAGAAATGTCCTTGTGCTGATTTTCTGCTTTCTTCTAGAAAGGGGAGCTCTCCAATCATTATAGTAGTAACAACACTGCCCTGATTCCCCAGAGGAGAGCACAAATCATTTCAAAGTGTTACTATCCTTTCATTACACTGACTGAGCCTATAGGCAGACCTACTTAGCACTTTAAAACATTCCCAAGCTTTGAAATTGTCATTTCTCCTAGAGGAATCAATAATTATTATTATAGTTTCTACTCCTACATCATCCTTACTTACTGAGTGTAGCTGTGATTTTGAAATCAGCATGAAGAACAAGTGTGGAAATTCCTTCCACCAACATCTCCATTTCATTTTTGTCTTAGTAGCTAAGTCCTAGGGAGATGTGTGGGGCATATCAAGGTTAAGTGACCTACCAAAGGTCACATAGCCATTAAATGTCAGAGGTGGGGTTTGAACTCAGATCTCCCTGACTCCAAGATTATCACTCTGCCCCTAATACCATGACAATTTAAAAACCTCACCTAACACATTCACTTTGCCATTTTCCTTGTTTCCAGCCTGGGAACTTTGACTTGGACCCACAGAATAAAGCAGGGTTTGCATTAGTTTGGCTTAATTACAGTAGGATACTGGCATCCTATTTAGTTGCTGCAGAATAGATGCACCCCCAATCGTTAGTGGATCAGAAGGTCAGGCAATGATTTCTGAAACAGTGTAGTTGTCCCGTGTTGAGTCAGGAAAACCTTAAAGATGCTTTGGAGGCAGCACAAGCCTTCAATCCATGATTAAATCGACATCACAGATACTGAAGACAGCTAAGTGGCACAATGGATAGAGTTCTGGACTTGAAGTCAGGAAGATGAGGTCAAATCCAACCTGGGCAAGTCATTTTGCCTCTGTCTGCCTCAGTTTCCCTGACTGTAAAAAGAGGGTGATAATAATAATAGCATCTACCTTCCAGGTAACAAAACTGCCCTACTGAGTATTGTGAGGATGAAAATAAAATATTTGTAAAATGTTTTTCAAACCATAAAGTGTTATATAAATGTTAGCTATTACCATTAACATAGTTCCAATGACAATGATGCTTTCTTAAAACATTTAATACACATTGTATCTTATTTATCAAAAGACCAAAAAATAAAACTAGTCAAGAAAAAATGCAACTATATTTGGCTCTAAATTAAAAATTCAAATTAATCTCCTACTGTGATATAACAGATAAAGGGTGCATTCCAATTCTGTTACAATGAATAGATGCATGGGACTTAGAAATAAATTGTACCATGCTACCATGATTTTTTAAAATTTGTCCTAATGAGTAAACAAGGTGAAGAAAATAAAAGAAGGTTAAGAATTTATGAAGGGGAGGTGAAAGATTTTGCCAAGAAATGGTAGCTTATTGAAATAATTTTTATCAAAGTCAGATTAGAGAATCAGCCATGGTGGCAACACCTGTCATCCCCAGCACAAGAATTCTGAGCTCAAGTAAATCTAAAGTTTATTGGGTATCCACATTAAATTCCACACCAATAGAATGAATTCCTGAGAGGAGGGGGGGGGGGCGGGAAGAAGGCTCCCTAAGATGATTCAGGTGAGCTGTCTGGGGTCAAAAACAAGAGTGAGGTAAATCTGCCATGCCAATCAGCATCTTGGACAGATGCATGAGTAACCTCTGTGTTTCCATCCTGGGAGAGAAAGGGACACCCAATATCAAAAGAACATAAAAGGTCCTACAAAAAATGAGAGTGACTTTGAAGAAAAAGTATGTTGGACAGCCCAAAATGCCACAAATTTTAAGAAATACAATCAATAATCTAATATTTACTAACATCGGATTTAGAGTTAGAAAGGAATCTAGCATAACCTCTCATTTTGCAGATGAGGAACTAAGGCCAAGAAAGAAGTAGCTTATCTAAGGTGATCTAAATAGTTTAATAGCAAACCTAGGATTCTAACTCAGATCCTCAAAGCTCTATTGACTATACATTTCTACTTTTCATTGTGACGGATATAGAACAACAAAGCAGGGTTTATCATTCCAATTCTCTTTTTTCAATAGCGTTTTATTTTTTCCAATGACATGTAAAGACAATTTTTAGCATCCCTTTTTAAAGTATTTGGTGCTTTTCCCTAGTTGCATGTAAAAATAATTTTTCGGGCCGCTAGGTGGTGCGGTGAATAGAGCGCCTGCCCTGGAGTCAGGAGGACCTGAGTTCAAATTCGGCCTGAGACACTTAACACAAAAACTAGCCTGTGACCTTGGGCAAGTCACTTAACCCCAATTGCCCTCCAAAAAGCAAAATAATAATAATAATTTTTAACATTCACTTTTAAAATTTTGAGTTGCAAATTCTCTCCCTTCCTTCCTACCACCCTTCATTGAGAAGATAAGCAATTTGATATAGGTTATACATGTGTAGTCATGCAAAACATAATAGTCATTGAACATCCATTTTTAATGAAATTTTAAGTTCCAAATTTTCTCCCTCCCTAAGACAGTAAGCATCAATTCCCATTTTCATTCAGGCAAGGACAGCATATTCTAGTTACTCATGAAATGTCCAGTTAGGATGGAAAGGTAATCTTCACCTGAGGAAAGGTAATAGGTCGGACTTTGGAAGAAGCAGGTATAGTCTAAAAGTCAGGTCAGATCAGTATCTACAGGTTACCTGGCAATTAGTCCATAAACACTTATTAAGCCCTTATAATATGCCTTTATAAGCCCTTATAACACTTACTATACTAAGTGTTAAGAATATAAAGGGAAAAAACAGTCTCTGTTCTCAGGAAACACAAAGGGATAGACGACATGAAAACAATTATGTACAAGCAAGCTATATACAAGATAAATTGGAAATAATGGAAGGAGAAACACTCTATTTAACAGGAAGAAGGAAGGAAGCATTTTAACTAAGGAAACTAGGAGGCAGAAATGAGGAGAGGGAACATTCCAGATAAGGCAGACAGACAGAAAAAAAAATGCCACAAGTCAGGGGATAGGGTATCTTGTTTGAGAAACAGCAAGAAGGCCGGCATTGCTGGGGGATAAGCCTAGAAAGGTGTGATGGTGAGAGAGGAGGTTATGAAGGGCTTTAAATGCCCAAGAGATGATTTTATATTTGATTCTAGGAGTGACAGGGGGTCACTGGAATTTATTAAGTGAAAAGATGACATGGTCAGACCTTTGGCAGCTGAGTGGAAGATTGAATGAAGTGGATAGAGACTTGTGACAGGCAAATCCACCAGCAGACTATTTCAATAGTCTAGGTATGAGTCGATGAGAGCCTGTACCAGGGGGGTGGCAATGTCAGAGGAGATGGGTGGAATCTGAAATGACTGAAGAAAGAAAGGTTTGAGCTTTTGAGAATATCAATTTATTAAGTAATTTAACTGGTAAATGCATGCCAATTGTGTGACAAATCGGGACCAGGCACCCTCAGCTGACACTGGATTCTGAATACAGGCGGAGACAGATTTTTATGCACTAAAGGAAAACAATTAGCAGGATATAAACCAAGACACTAATTAGATAACCTGATTTTTATTGGAGGAAAGATGGGGACTTTCTGAGGTGGGGGTGAAGTGGGGGGAGAGCAAGCAGGTAGACTTTCTTGGATGTGAAATAGGTCACTTAATTCCCACAATTAGCAAGCAGGTGGAATTTACAGGAAAATGAAACTTAAGTCTCAAAATGGAGTCAGATTTACAAGATGGAATCAGTTTCGTTCGCATAATTCTCAAAATTCTCTAAATTTGAAAGATGTCCCAAAGGTAAAATTAATAGTCCTTGACAGCAGATTGGGTGCATTTGGTTAAAGAGAATGAGGGGTCAAGGATGACACCTAGGTTTTGAGCCTGGGTAACTGGGAGAATAGAAGAAATCTCAACAGTCATAGGGAATGGTTTGGAGAGAAAGATAGAGTTCAGTTTTAGACATGTTGAGCCTATGGGACATCCATCTCAAGATGTCCAAAAAGCAGTTGGAGATGCAAGACTGGAGGTTAGCAGAGATTAGGCTTAGATAAATTTGAGAATCATCAACATAGAATTGATAATTTAATTAAATACTGATGAGATTACACACAATGATTCTGGGGCTGAGATGAGTAGGTGAACTGATTTGCAATCAGAAAATTCAGAGTTGAGAAGATGCGCCAGATTAAGAAGTCCAGGTACACAGGAACCTTATAGGACTCTAATTGCTTCCCTGACGCTTAGATCTTTTTTTTTTTTAATTTTGCAGAATTTCTTGTTCTAAACTCTGCTGATACAGCTACTTACCAATCCATGGGCCCCATACAATAATGATCCCTTGGTTCATAAGTTTTGTTATTCAAGTCACGTCCAACTCTTCGTGACCCCATTTGGGATTTTCTTGGCAAAGATACTAGGATGATTTGCCATTTCCTTCTCCAGTTCATTTTACAGATGAGGAACTGAGGCAAATTGGGTTAAGTAACTTGCCCAGACTCCAGGCCCACTGCTTTGTCCATTGAACCAGCTAGCTGCCTAAATTCATAAGCTACCTTGCACATTATCTTATATTCGTGCTACTTGTGAAAGAAATTTTTCTACCTTAATGTCAGAAACCAAAAGCAGAAATCAACTCACTGAGAGTTAGTTGGAAAATCTAATGCCTGCAAACCTAAATTGTGATATTTTAATACATGGAGACTATGATGAAATCGTCAAAGAGGTCGTAGCAAGAATTGGAGAAAAAAAAACCTCCTGAGGAGCTAGTAGCAATTTAGCATTTCCAATTCATGAGGAAATGTTCCAACCATTTACCAAAGATATGTGCAGAAACGGTGTTCATTGTGACTAAGACCTTTTAGATCTAGAAATGTGAAATTTATAGCAGCATAAAAATGTTTAGTGTAAATGCAAATATCACAGCTGGTTGGGTTGGCCATCTAGGTCTCAGCTGGGGTCCTCTTGGGTCTATTATCATACCAAATTAAGCATGGGCATGTTTCCTTTTAAAAGACTGAATTTTATTCTTAAGTAGCATCTTAAATCATTTTACCAGTGTCGAAATGGCCCCTTCAAAGAGTGAACATCTGGGTTAGTCACAAAACCAAACAAGAAATGTACATTTTATTTGTGGGAAGTAGATTGGGAAATGTGTGTGGGTGTATGTTAGTCTTGCCATAAAATGCCATTACCAAATTTTAATATAAGTTGCCCATAATACTTAATGAGACTGAACTAAAAGGAAAGGGATATTTAGCAATGGAGGAGGAGAAGGAAATGGAGGATCAGAGAAAGTAAAAAGAATAATTGTTGAGGTCAGAGAGGAAGCAGAGGTGTGCTGGTAAATGTTTTACAACCAGCTCTCCAGGAAAAAATGTATTATGACATATTTTTTAAGCTTAATGTACATTTTAAATATTTTCATCTTCACTTTCTTAAATCTGGACAATCAACAAAACAACAAATCAAGCTCCCTTTTGTAGCATTTGCCAATTTCCTAAGCATAAAATTTCACATTGAAAATGTAACAATTGAGCTCTGGTTACAAGGATGCACAGGAAGGAAGGAAGGAAGGAAGGAAGGAAGGAAGGAAGGAAGGAAGGAAGGAAGGAAGGAAGGAAGGAAGGAAGGAAGGAAGGAAGGAAGGAAGGAAGGAAGAAGGGAAGGGAGGAGGGAAGGAGAGGGGGAGGGATGAAGAAGTTGAGAGAAAGGCTAGTTTTTAGAGAGAATAATAAGATAATAGAGTGATAACTTCTCTTCATGAAGATGAAATTTTCCAAAGCTTTCAGGAGCTGCATTTCCAGATGCAGGGAGACACAGTGCAGTTTTAAACTAATAAAGCTTAAAACTGCACTAGGTAATTGATAGGACTGACAAGTGGAAGAGCAGGTGCAATGCAGATGCTGAAGGAATTAGAGAACCCATCTACAGGCTGTGATGAGGGGTGGGGGGAGAGAAGGGCAGGAAAAAGGAGGGTTTGTGCCCTGCTAGTGGTTGCATTCAGTAGTTTCATTCTTATAGGTTTGATTTAACATATCTATTCCTGATTGGATAAAATGTGAGAATACACAGGTATCAGAAAAATCAACCCATTTATATGGAAAGTGTTGCTTGCTATGGGTGAAGTCAGGAAGATGGAGGCTGATTCTAAACTTGTGTGACCATGGTCAAGTTACCTAACCATGATTACTGTTTTATTATTTACTATTATCAAGTTACCTGATAATGCTCCACAGTGTTGTCATGAAATGGAAATAAAATAATTTATGTCCAAAAAATCTGTACTAAGACTTTTGGGACAGCCTGTAACAATATCAGAGACAATGCGGTACAATGTAAAGGACACTGGTTCTTGAGTCAGAAGACCCATGTTCAAATTTCACCTCCAACAATTTATTACCTGCATGACCTTGGCCAGACCATTTCTCTCTCCTGAACCTCAGTTTCCTCAGCTGTAAAATGAAAGGGTTAAGCTAGTCTGTAAGAATCCCTCTAGTTCTACCTCAAAAATTCTATGATCTCATTAACTACTAAGTTCACATCAAATATGTCAGAAAATGTAAAGTTTAGGTCTTAGGGCTGAGAGAGGGGAAGGCAAAGGCTGGACAGCCTTGGATTAAGGGTAGGGGGAGATAAGAAAGAGGAATTGGGTTCAGAGTGTCAGACAGGTAAGAGAAAAGAGGTCAAGAAGGCACTGAGGTTTGGGAGGAGAAAGTCTTCTGTTAGGACAAGTCAAACTCAAGGTCCCTGAAGAAATTAGTGACAGAAAAACATACCTCTATTCCTCCAGCAGCTCGCAGAAAAATAGCAATCATAGTTGAATGTATAGAGTATTTTGAGATTTGCAAAGAGCTTTACATACATTATCTCATTTGACATTTCAAAGAGCACTGACAGTTGGTTAGCAAACCTCTCTGTCAGTGTTTTTGGTATCCTCGTATATAGATCATCTGATGACTTGTACTCATCAGGGAAAGCAATGAAGGATTTTTAACTTTTCTGACATTCTCTTTCTAGGTCCTCACCACTCCTCTGTCCTCCTTCACAGTTATTTAAGCTTCACTCCCAATCTCTGTCCTTATATTTTAAAATTTGAGCCTGTTAAAAAGCTTCCTGTACAGTGACATTGGTTCAAATATATCAAATAGATCCGAGGAGTCAAATACACCACCCAGTGCACTCTGAGCCAGATTAAAATGCAATTGGGAAAGAATTAATAAAATAAATAAAAATGCAATAAAACATAGATAATATTCCAGAGTCAATATACAGACCAGAGGAATACTTATGTATGGGCCAGTGGATCCCATTTTTATTTGAGTTTTGACACCAAAGTTTTAGATGTTTCCTCTTTTTTTCCTTCATCAGAAACTGTCACCAAAATCTCATAAAAGATAGTAGAAGAGATATGGAAGACACAGAAGAGAGAGTAGTGGATCTGACTTCAGCACTTAATATCTGTGTGAACATGGGAAATTCACCAAACGTCTCTGAGCCTCTGTTTCTTCAATTGTAAAACTGAGATAATAGCACTAATGGGACTGGTTGTTGCACCTTATGAGTGATACACATTTCAAATGGAATAATGTATATAAATCACCACTTAAGTGTCAGCTTTTATTATTTCATTCCTGAGTGTCTCCCATCCCCTTTGCAGCCAGATGCTCAGGGAATGACATCATTCTTATTCTATCTCTGAACTCCTTAAAATTTACTTTCTTAAAGTCGGATTGTAAGCTTCTAGGAAGCAGGAACCACATGTGTTTAATTTATTTTGCACAAGTCTCTGAGGAGGGTCAAGTGTAGGTCACTAGCTAATCAATGCTTTAGGGTAATAATTATGACTAGAAAGATTTCCATGGATTTCAAATTCAGTATACTATTTTTAAAGACCCTGCAGCACTTTTTTAAATTGGTCCAAGTAGAAGATGATAGAACTGTATTCCTCATGTATTAGGTGGTGAAGTGACTGGAACAGTTAGTTTTCTGTCATAACCTGATTTAAGACTAACCTACAGAGAGGGCAAGACCAACCTCTGCAAAGGAGAAGGCTTCAGGGCAGTCCAGAAAAATGTGCAACAAGAGAGAAAGGAGTCATAGTAATTTTCTACTCTTTTTTTCTCTTACCTCTGCCCCCTGTGCAGTACTCATCAGTCACCAACTCCTTTGGTTCTTCCTGCAAAATGTCTCTCCTCTCATACTTAACACCCATTGCCACCACCCTCGTCTAAAATTTTTAATAATCGCATCTCTAAATTACAGCAACAGTCTTCCCTTCTCCAATCTATCCTAAACACTACTTACTGTCAGATTAACTTCCTAAAACACTGATTTCATTGTCATTCTCCTGTTCAGTCTCCTAGTGTCTCTCCATTACCTATAAAATTAAGTTTTAATTTTATAAAAAACCCTTTAACCTGTCACTCAAGGCTCTCCATAATCTGACCCTAATCTATCCAGCTCCATTTTCACTACTGCTTCAACTTCCTTCTATTCTAGTCATGTTGGTTTTCTTACTGTCCCCAAGAATATCATTTTCCTACACGAGTCTGTGACTTGCTTGGGTTGCTCACCCTGTGAACAATGATCTTCCCTCTCTTCTTTACCTAACCAGATTCTAACCATTTTCCAAAATCCGTCTCAAATTCCACTCCCTCAATGAAGTCTCGTAACAGCAGCTCACATTAATGTCCCCCTTATTGAAGCTCCTATAACATGCATTGAGTATATAGTCCTGGGACCCCCTCAGCTTCACCTAGTTTCATGGTACCACTAAGATTCATAGCTCCGAGCCCCCATTTACAATGTGTTATTGTTTTCAGTTGTTTCAGTAACCCCACTTGGGTTTGTTTGTTTTTGGCAAAGATACTGGACTGGTTTGCCATTTCCTTCTCCAGCTCTTTTTGTAGATGATAAAACTAAGGTAAACAGTGACTTGTCCAGGATTACACAACCAAAGAGTGTCTGATGTCAAATTTGAACTCAGGGCTTACCTGACTCCAAGCACAGTGTTCTATCCACTGAGCCACCTAGCTACCCCAACACCTATGATGAGTATTTCTTCAAACTATGCTAAACCAGATAACACTTGAATAAAAAGCAAACACATTTAATTAAACCAGAATGGTAAAATACTAATGAGGAATTATTCAGGGATTAAACACTTTTAGCACCCAATTCGAATATTTCCCTGGAGCACTACTCAACTCCCAATCAACCCTTCTAACTCCTCAATGCAGCAACAAAGGGAAACATCAGTTCACTCATGGGAAAGTGATAGGGTAAACATCAGGACTGTTCATTTTCCTTTCTACCAGACCTCAACAACAATGTATTGGCTTCTCTCATCACTGCAACTTGAGTCACTCTCCCTGTACCCCTGTTTCTCCTGCCAGTCATGTGAGTCAGTTATTTTTTCTTATCTTTCTCACCTTGACATACAATTTTCTTTGCTAGAATCCCTTAGGTCTTTAAACTGGAGGAGCCTGAAGTGAATTAGAATTAGCACCAGTTGATGGCACCATACTGCAGAACATAACATTTTTGGAAATGTAATCTAAAGGAAATTTTCTTCAATGAATAAGGCTCTTTCATCCCCAAGCATTGTGGGAACACAGGATACAGGTATACATACTCCCCTATTGCTATATAGCTAATTTTGTAAGATGATTCTTGTAGGGGCAGCTAGGTGGTATAGTAGATAGAGCACCAACCCTGGAGTCAGGAAGATATGAGTTCAAATATGGCCTCAGACACTTAGTGTGGTCCTGGGCAAGGAACTTAACCCTGGTGGCCTCAAAAATGTAAAATGATTCATGTGTGTGTGTATATATATATATATATATATATATATATATACATATATATACATATATATATGCATGTATGTGTATATGTATGTGTATTTGTTTGTTTGTTTCCCCCAGGAGAGTCTAAGATCCTAGAGGACAAGGAATATGCCTTACTTGTGTGTGTGTGTGTGTGTGTGTGTGTGTGTGTGTGTGTGTGTGTGTGTGTATGACCACCCTCAGTACCTAGTACCATACTTTGGATAGAGAACATGCTCAGCATTCACTGAATGAATATAACAGAGAAAATTCAAGCCATTTAAACAAAGTTAAACCATCTTGGTTGACTGGATATTCTAATGTGGTCCACCTCAAAACTATAATCTAATCACATGGTCTAACCCTAGTCTAATTGCAATTATGTTCCCTCACCATAATAATGTCTAAACCATGCAGAATTAAATAGGGAGATCATCAATACTCATGCAAAATCCCCAGATCAGTGATGAAATTCATTACTTCTTAAATCAGTACTCTCTGAAGTAGGGAACCAGGGTTTGCTTTATACACAGACAGGCTTAACAGCCATAATCAATCAGTTAGTTAATAAGAATTACTAAGTGCTTACTCTGTGTCACCATGATAAAGGTCTGGCAGTACAAAATAAGACAAAAGCAACCTCTGTCCTCAAGAAAGTTACCTTCTAACTGGGGAGACAACACATAAATAACTGGATCAATATAATGTATACACAGAGTAAATAGAAGTATGGCTCTGACAAATTCTGAGGGACCCTTATCCCAACTCGCACCAAGGATGATGGGACCTGCAGAGCAAGTCTAGTTGTGCCTTCCCCCTCCCAGGATCCTAAGGGTGCCCCTAGTGTACCCTAGACAGGGTGACTTTTCTATTCTATTTATCCCACAGTATTATCAGCTGATACCATTTAGCTGGCCAAATTTAGAGACTTTTACTAAAGCAGTAGAGTATGAACAACTTGTTAAAAAAGGATTAAAAAAAGGATTCTTCAAGCCCCAAAGTCTATAATACGCTCCTGGATAAGTAAACTGGGACCCACCTTAAAGAACACATGTGGCAAAGAAGTAACTTGCTGCTCCTGGAAATTCCTTTGCTGGAGTCCTCCAAATATTCCCCATAGGTACGGTACAGTATTCCTGTGGGCCCTTTGTAAAGCTGCAGCTCTGTGTCCAGTCTGTCCTTGGCTCCCAGGGCAGCCACTGTGCATCATCAGACCCATGCTTTAGGAAAAAACCACTCTGTCAGCTGCGTTAAGGATGGATCAAAGGGGGGAAAGACTTGGGTCCAAGAGACCAATGAAAATCCCATTGCAATAGTCCAAGCAAAAGATGACAAGGGCCTGAAATAAGGGGAAGAGTGTGTGAGCAGAGAGTGGAGCACCCACATGAGAGATATTGTGAAGGGAGAAATGAAAAAATTTGGAAATGGATTGGCTATGTGGGGTGAGCAAGAGTGGATGTCTAGGATGATACTAAGATTATGAATTTGGGTGACTGAGAGGATGGGGGCACAATGTAACGACTAGCAAAGTAGGATATTTTGTTGTTTTTTCTGGATTGAGTTTTAGCCAATCAAGTGCCTTTGATTGAGTCTTGCCTTTGATTGAATCAAAGACTCTTAACTATTAACAGTAATAGAGAAATTGGGAAGGGGAGAGGACTTGGGGGGGGAAGATAA
The DNA here is from genome assembly GCA_011680675.1 of Gymnobelideus leadbeateri. Classification (NCBI taxonomy): domain Eukaryota; kingdom Metazoa; phylum Chordata; class Mammalia; order Diprotodontia; family Petauridae; genus Gymnobelideus; species Gymnobelideus leadbeateri. The sequence continues at coordinate 237,304 of WOXC01007551.1, forward strand.
TAAATTCAGTCTTGGATATGTTGAGTTCATTGAGATACCTTTCAGATATCTAGTTTGGGGCAGTTGGTGATGCTCAGGAGAGAGATTAGGTTTGGATATATAGACCTGGGATAGATTTATAGAAATGATAATTGTACTAATGAGAAATAATGAGATTATCAAGTGAGATAGCATAGAAGGAAGAGAGAAAAAGGCTCAGGACAGAGCCTAGGGATAACATGGATGGAGAACCATCAAAGGAAACTGAGAATGAAGAGTCATTCAGATAAGAGAAGAACCAGGATAGAGTAGTGTCATGAAAACCTAGAAAAGAGAGTCTCCAGGAGGAGAATCACAAATGTCAAATTCTCCAGAGAGATGAAGAAAAAAAAAGAATTGAGCACAGGCTAAGGTAATAACACAGCCCCTGTCGTCAAGCTGCTTACAATCTGGTTAAGGACGTAAAGTATGAAAAGGGGGTTGCTAACATAAAACACTAAAGGAGAGGTTCCTAATCTTTTCGTAATTTTCCAGAGAATTGGGGTGGGGTGGTATGAGAAATGAGTAAAAAGAAATAACTGGTAAAGACAAATGTCTTTGGCCTTTGAGAAGAGGGAGAGATTATTCCCAGCACTATGATCAGAAAAGTTTCACAAAGGTGGAGGGCGAAGGGGAGGAATTTAAGCTGGACTTTGAAGGATGGAGAAAAATTGGATGGAATGTAAAATTAAAGAAAGGCATCCCAGGTATGGCAAATAGCATAAACTAGGACTGAAAGCCAGAAATGCTTAAGGTGTGTGCCATGAAAAGTAAATGAGGTGGTGGGGTTGGAACATAGGGTTTTTATAAGAGGGTATTGCTAGATAAGGTTAAAACAGGAAGAATAGGTCAATGAAGAGAAGGTGGGGGTCAGCCAATTACTCCACCCCACTTCAAGTTAATGGTAAGATTATTAACCAGGTAAGAACGCAGTTCCATCATTTAATCAGTCAAAGACTTCAGATTTTAATTATTTCTACTAATTTGAAATCATTAAATATGAAAAAATTTTGAAAACCACTGGATGAAATGGAGTGCCATTGACAGGAAGCCTATTCTAGTTGTTTGAAGGACTTGGCCTTGCCCTGTGGGGTTTATATAAAACCAGGAACTACCTTGAAGAAACATAATTCTAGCATCTAGAAGCTTAGTAGTGGGAGTCTTTCTACCTAAAAACCCTTGAAAACAAATCACTTGAGAGAGAGGAACAAGATGGGTGAGCTTTGGTCTTCTCTCTCACCCCTTTGACTGGAGAAGACTTTGTAAACTTTGAAAGGTCCAGAAGATTTAGGACTTCCTATCTTCCCATCACTATCCTAAAATTGTCCCTGGGACAACAGTGACTGGGGGTTGGGGGAGAATGTCTGAATCAGGAAACAAGAAAAGACCCAGTGTGATGAGAAAAAGGAGATTCAGAACCTTTCCAGGAGCCCAGAAGAAAGGCTACATCCTGCCTAAGGGAAACTTCTTGATCCCACCCCTCACAAAAGGGAGAAAAGGATTTCTAAAAGTTGTAAGTTATCCCTTTGTCACACATGCCATCTAACTTTGAGCCCAGTTTCCCCTGGCCTCATCTGGGGGCAGGATTATAACATCCTGGCTCCCAGGACTTGTCCTACCAGAGTGAATGGAGAGGTAGGAAGTAGCCCCAGATCTTATATTGAGGTTTACAAAATGGTTTTAATCAATGCCTTACAAGGTTAGAAAATAGAGGCAGCAGTTTCTGCCCTCAAGGAGCTTCCCATCTAATGGAGAGGCAAGATGAAAACAAACAAATATAACAAGTGTCAAAAATCTCAGTAATGCAGTGGGTATATGGAGGAATCTTTGGGTCATGTTAAAAGAGAAAGCTCTTGAGCCAAGTTTTGAAGGAAGGGATGTGGTAAGAGATATAATAAGAGGTAAATCATTGAAATAGAGTAGGAGCAGGGCAATTTATTGTTGGAGAGGTCTTTAAACCCACAATCAGAAACTTTAATTTGATTTGTAAGGTAATAGGGATCCCTAATCTCTTTAAGACCCTTGTGCCTATGCCGCCATGTTAGTTTACACACAGCATACATCCAAACACTCATACCTCTGAGTTTGGAAGAGTCACTGTGTAAATCAATGTTACCACATGAACCTACTTTTCCTGTCACCCACTTTCACCCCCATCCTCTATCCTTACCCTATGTGACATGTGTCAATTTCCACAGCATTACCAGTCCAAATTCCCTCTTGTCCTCGTCTCCCTCATGCCCCATCAGCTCCAATTAAAATGATTTAAAACAAACCCCTAACATGACCCTGTTCATTTTTCAATCAGTAAAAATAAAAATAGTAAAACCACCAGCAGCCATTCCTGGAAATTCTTGAGTCTTCATGATCTATTTCTATTAAAGCAGTGAGGAACAGTGGCTGTGGCATTGATTGGATATATAGATTGGGTGAGAGCTGAAGCTTTTCCTTCCCCCCTCCCTCTTTCCATTACCTACAACATTTTTACACAAGAAGAGACCATTACTTAGAAAACCGTTACTGTCAACCTTTGAATAGCCGAAAGCTCCAACATCTTAATGGAGAGTAAATTATTGGTGCTTTCGCAATCAAAGACCTTTGTAACCTGATGGGAATGTTAACAATGTTAACCCCTCCTGGAGTTTCTAGACATAAGCACTTTTAAAATGAGTTTAACATCTATTAGCTGCACAAATTTGAACAAGCCACATGAAAAATACACTCTCTCTGAAATCAGAGGACATGGGTTCACCCTACTTCATGCTGTGTGATCTTTGACTAGTTAGTTTTTCTGGGTCTCAGTTTCCTCACCTGCAAGAGAAGAGCATTAAAACTAAATAGCCTTTGAAGTCAAATTGAGTCATCAATAAGTATTTATTAAGTACTTACTTTGTACTGAGAAATGTGTTGAGTCCCTGGGATACAAAGAAAGGCAAAAAATAATCCCTGCTACCTTCTCTGATATTCCTGGTTCTTAGTGATCTCTCCTTCCCTAAAGTACCTTATATTTACTTATTTGTGCATAATGTAATATTCATTCTGCACCCCCAGTAGAATGTAATTTCCTTGAGGAAAGGGACTATTTATTTCATTTATTCTTTGCATCTGATCCAGCACTTAGTACAATGAAAATAACGATACAAATGAAAAGAATAGTTGGAAGTTGAATTAAAAGGGGAAATAGAAATGAATGTTGTAGAATTATGATGACCGACCTGCAGGGAAGGAGAAATGTGAGAATGTATCTCCCTTCTTTGTATAGGATGGAAGACTATGGATATGGAACACAACCTCCAAAGCTGAGTTTAATCAATGTGTTTGCTTGAAGAATTGTTGTTGTTGTTCCTTTCCTTTTTCTTTTTCCTTTTTCATTTCTAACCTGACTCCCAACCAAGCTGGGTGGAGACTAGGCAGCTTGTAATGCTTACTGCTTGCTGCCTGTGGAATGTGATTCTAGACTGATGAAGAGAATACTGATTTGATCCTGTATGTCTGCATCAGGGACAGAGTTGGTTTGAGAGCTTTGAAGGGGAAAGATATTTTTCATTCCTACTTTGACAGTGATACATGTTTGGGAATACTATCAGTTGTGAGTGAGTAGAAATGGTTTTTGCCAGACAAATCTCCAAAAGCAGGATGGAACTCTTTTCCTTTGTATTTATCTGGCTCTAAATTGAGGCACTTAGAATAATTTAATTAATAACTTGAATCTGGAAAATTTGTATCAAAAACACCAAGTATTGAGAATCATTTTTCCCTATTCTGCTTCTCTTCTTATCCTAATGGCATCAATTTGGTCCATTCAAAAGGTTTTCAATTTGATGTCATCAAAACAATCTATTGGCCTCTTTACTAATTCGGGCACAGAACTCTCCCGTTAGTCATGATTGTTGGCCTAATCTGGTTCTCTTCTAATTTTTAAATGGTGTGATTTTTAATACTCAGTTCACATTCAAGCTTGACCTGAAGAAAAGCTATGACAATCTATCTCCCACCTTTTCAGAGATGGAGGAACTATGGATATAGAACAATGGATAAACTATGGGACTGGACTGTGTTTGTTCATTTTTCTTAACTGCCTTGGTTTCTAGATTTTTTTTTCATTTTTGTTATAAGGAATGACTTTTTGAGTGAGTAAGAAGGAGATATGCATTGACAAAAAAAAATGGGTGATAGAAAAACCAAAAATCTTTTTTTTTTTTTTAAAGCAATTGGGGTTAAGTAACCTGCTCAAGGTTACACGGCTAGTCATTATTTATGCGTGGGTGCTCATTTTCTGAGGACGGATCTGATCTCGGGTCATCCCAACTCCGAGGCCGGCGCTCTTACTCACTGCACCACCTAGCTGCCCCTTTAGGGCAATTGGGGTTAAGTAACTTGCCCAAGGTTACACGGCTAGGTTTTTGTTTGTGTGGATTAAGTGTCGGAGGCCAGCTCTGAACTCAGGTCCTTCTGACTCCAGGGCCGGCGCTCTATTCACCTAGCCGCCCCTCAAAAATCATTTTTAAAAATTTTAAATATTTTCAGGTCACATATTCATTTTGAGATTATTATGTATATTATTATATACAGTATGGCCACAGTTTCCAAACTGTGTGCAATGGTGGTACCAAAACAAACTCACAGGGACACTAAAGAACAGTCTAAATTTTCAAGGGAAACACAGCAGATAAATATTTACTTCTGAGTGCTAAAAGAGCAAAGTCCTAATTCCACACGCAACATCATATCCTTGCAAAGATGTATTTTGAGTGGCTGCTATGATAGAAAGTGATTACATAAAAATCAATATAGAACAGGAAATGAGGGTGGCAGTATCCAATCTGATTCTAAGGACTGAGAAGTTGTACAATGTCCAGCAGGTGCATACATGCCATTATTAAGTAATTGTGGTTATTTAAGAATAAAATAAAAACATTAGTTTCTCTTTCAATTTATGTGCATTTTTTTTCAAAGAGCTACCAAGTTTCCAGGACATAAAGCTTATTAAGTTGTCTGGACCTGAGTATTTTAATAAATGGAAATATTAAGTTTTTTGGGTTTGGGGCCTATGGGTACCAAGAAAAAAATTACTAAGATACTGAGTACTGTGAACTGAGAATATATGGGAATCTCTGCAGTTTGGTGTAAACTGTTGGCCTAATCTAATTTCAATCAAACTGTTTTCCAGCATTTTTTAAAATTCTTATAAGATATGGAGTATTCTTCAAATAATTTATGTTCTTAGATATATCAAATACTGGTTCATTATTGAGTTCTATTATTTCTAATTCTTTTGTTCTACTGATCTTCTTTCCTATTTTATAACCAGTACTAAATAGTTTTTATTGATTTATTGATTTATATGATTAATCAAATAAATGATTATTTCTTTGTAAAACAATTCAAGATCTGGAATAGCTATTTCTCTTTCTTCCCCCTTTTAGATTCTAGACTTTTTGTTTCTCCAAATGAATTTTGTTATTTTTTCTAGATATATCTAATACCCCCTTCTTAATATGATTGGAATAGCACTATATCTGAAAATTAAGTATTTTTGTCATGTTAATTATATTATAAACATTCCTTTAATTTTTGTCATATTTTATTTCTCTAAATAGTACTTTGTAATTGTATTTGTTTATGCCTCTGTTAGTTGTCTTGATATTTTTTATATTTTGTAACATTTTGAATAGGAATTCCCTGTTATTTCCTCCTTGATTTTGTTGTTTGCTATGTGAAGACCAATGATTCTTGTGGGTTTATTTTGTATCCTACTACTTCACTGAATCTCCCACAAAGTCCCACTCTGACAGTTCATTTTGGCCTAGAGGCACTCCTGAGTTCTTGAAAGCCATGCCCAAGGAGTATGGGCTCTGTTCCGCTGTATCATGCTAGAAAGGCTTCTCATCTGGCTCCAGGAACAGATCAAACCCGTTAAAGGAACTAACCCAGCTAAACACAAATGCACATCACAAGAATAGGTTTTTCTCCCCACTGGCAACCTGCTAAATAAAGAAAAAATTAAAATGACTGTCAGTTTTACATAGCCCCCTTATACTTTTTACAGGGACAGTTGGAGAGTGGTAGAGAGAGGGGAAGGAGCACCTGGTACCAAGAATCACACAGTTTTTAGGTCATCAGCAAACTTTAACTTTTGGTATTCTAAAATTGGAATCCCTATTTGAGTGAGTTTATTGCCAGATGAGTTAATTCACATCAATCTTGACATTTTTGCTGTAAGCAAAGCCAGAAGAAAAGACAAAAGTTGAAGATAAACAGAAGCATTACTCATTGTTACTCCTTGGAGAGGCAAAGGAAGGAGTTTGCAGAGTGAGTTTTGTGATATGCCCACAAAAAAAGTCACTTCACAGGAAACTTGGTCATCACATATTGCAATCTATTTTTGCAAAAAGATCACTGTGAAAATGAATACAGCTTGTACACCAACATTGGTTGCTGAAGATAAAGTGGTAGAGAAAGTTAATAACCAGTATTTATATTGCACTTTAAGACTTGTAAAGCACTTTAAATATTTTATCTCATCTGATTCTCTTAACAATTTGTAACTATTATTAACCCCATTTTACAGATGAGTAATGTGAGGCTAAGATATTAAGTGACTTATCCAAGAACACACAACTAGTTAATGTCCAGGTCAGGATTCGAACTCTGGTCTTCCCTAGTCCAAATTCAGTGGTCTGCCTACTATGCCATTTGTTGTTTTTGTTGCTCAGTCATTTCAATTGTGCATTGAGTTTGTGGTCCTGGGATCCCCTCAGCTTCACCTAGTTTCATGGAACCATTAAGGTAATTGTCTACTCAGGTTCATAGCTCTGAGCCCCCACCTACAATTTGTTGTTGTCACTGTTGTTCAGTTGCTTCAGTCCTGTCTGACTCTTTGTAACCTCATTTGGGTTTGTTTGTTTGTTTTGGGGGGAAGGGGAAGCTACTGGAGTAGTTGCCATTTTCTTCCCCAGCCCATTTTACAAATGAGGAAACTGAAGTAAACAGGATTGAGTGACTTGGCCAAGGGTCATATAACTAGTAAGTGTCTGAGGTTAGATTTAAACTCAAGAAGATAAGTCTTCCTGATCCCAAGCCCAATGCTCTGTGTCACCTAGCTACTACCACTATGCCACTTAAGCCACCTCTTACAATAAGAAGTTGATAAGAACCTCCAAACTGATTCAACGTATAATATGTATATTTGGTGATTTTGATGCAAAAGTAAAAAAAAATGAGGATGGGAAAATATATAGGAAAAATATGATTCAGAAGAAAGAAACAAAAGAAATAGAATATATAGAACTAGCAAGTGCTGGACAAACACCAAATGATAGATATATCAAAGAATGAAATCAACTATATTTTAACAGATAGGTAAATACTTATTATTGGTGTGTTTGGGGTTTTTTTAACAATTGGACTGTCAACTCATCAAAGCTAAGATCATAAATTAGAATAAACATAAAAGAGAGTAGTAAGAGTAAAAAGGGGTAATAATAAAAAGATATTATGTAAATAAAGATTTAAATTACCTAAATAAGCTTTTGAAAATCAAAATATGGGAAGCAGAAAGCAGCAATGACATGAATGCCAATTATAATAATGTCATCCAAAAGTTAAACCAATGTAAATTGATTGCTACAACAAAGCAACTAAAAGAGCTCAGAAAGCACCTCAGTCAGCAAACATTTGATATACTTGCCAAATGGAGAGAGATAACTGCCAAAGGCAACACTGGGTTAAAATACAAATTCCTCTGTAAAATCTTATGAAGGGGGATGATGGATAATTATGAGCTTTTCACCTCATAAAGCAGAGAAAAGCAGTAGAGGATAAATCCCATTTAAAGGAATGTTGGCAAGATATTCAACTAAGCAAAGCCATCCCATGGACATTCAAGGATAAAAATAGAAAAAGGATGAAAAACAGAAGAAAATGAAAAAAAAAGATTTTCAAAAACCTAATTTCAACAAATTATTTTTTTTTCCATTAAGGATAGTAGAACTACCGCACTTACACTTAAACATCACAGTTTTTGAGACGTTTATTGAGGAAGTAGAAATTGTACTAAAGGGGAAAAGATGTGGAAAGCAGCTGTATTGGATCAAGTATATATAGAGATTTGTGCTAGAGGCAATATAATTGTGAGAGCATTGAGGGACCAATATATAAATTATCTAAAGGAAGAGAAGATACCAAAGACATAGAAAAATATCTCAAATCTTCTTAAATACTCTCTCAAAAATTGAGCAAGAGAATATTAATGACTACTGAACTATGTTCCTTCTCTCATTTATACAAACTCTTTATGGGAGCCACTTATTCATGAATTAAAGGTCTCCTCAATGAGGATATTAGTATAGAACAAGCAGAGCTTCACAAATGACATCAACAATGGACCACATCTTTATCAAAGGTGTAGAAAATATAAGATCCCATTGTGTTTTTATTTGTTGATCATGAAGAATCAAGATCATCTATATTCCCAAGAAGAAGTAACACTATAAACAACCTGTTCAATAATCTACTAATAATAAGCATCGGGTGGAGAATAAAACGAGAAGTATGGTCTCCAGAAGTATTCATCACTGTGATGGAGGACATCCAACATGGCATCCAGGTTGAGGAAGGATTTTCCATGGATGATGAGGTTCTAGAAGTCCTCCTGTTTTCAGGTGACATTGTGTTAGTGTCATTAAACCTCCAGATCCTCCAAGAGACGTGTAATCATTCAAAGGAATTTATCCAGTCTGTCTACACAGGAATGATCAAACAGATGGAACGAATCTATTGCCCAGATTTTAATATGCATGTGAAGGAACACCCTGTAGAACATTTCCATCAGTGTATATGTGTGCGTGTATACATTTACATACATATATGTGTATGTGTATACATGTATGTGTGTGTATGTTATATGTATGTACATGAAAAATAGTACAGGTGGACAAAGATAGACTAAAAGTTGAAAACAAAGGAAGAGATGGGACTGGGTTACCTCGAGGAAAATGTAAGTATTTTAACTGGCCCCCATCTTTCCATAACAGTAAAGGCCCATCTTTTCAATATCTTTTCTATTTGCTAAAGTTGCTCTATAGCAGTGATACCTGGAAGATCCCTGCCTATAAAAAAATAAAAACATCATAAAACATCATAAAAATATCACACAGAGGGTAAAGGACAGGTGACTAGTCCATATGAACAACTTGAGCTATAACCCACAACCAAAGAAGAACTCTGCAGAACAGGAGTAAAGTCTACCATCAAGGAATTGAATGACCAAAACAAGTGAACCATTATAGTATTTCACTAATAACCTCTTAATTTCCAGAAAATCAAGAAAGGCCTCCACTACAGAGTAGAGAGATGGCTCTCTCTCATGGTGAACTTTCTGGGGGGCATTCAAGAGAGTCCCACAGTATGGGCAGACATGGATAGGCCTCAATCTATATCATTGGAGGGAACTCATGTATCAAGATCATAGATTCATTTGAGTATTAAAGTGCTAAACTGAAGTTATTATTCAATTAGAAGATAAGCTTTATTCCATTAAACTACTCTACTCACTTTCTGACATCTAGAATTTTTAAAAAATCATCAAAACCCTGACATAATTACTGTATTTAGCAAAATGGTAGTTGGATGAATTTAAATTATCTGGGAGAATGTTTTAGGAGAGAGTAAGCTAGGTACAGGGACCCTTTGGTGGCTCAGTGGATAGCGTGCTGGGTCTGAACTCAGGAAGATTCCTCTTCTTGAGTTCAAATTCAGCCTTAGACACTTACTAGCTTGTGCCCCTGGGCAAGTCACTTAACCCTGTTTGCCTCAGTTTCCTCATCTGTAAAATGAGCTGGAGAAAGAAATTACAAACCGCTCCAGTATCTTTGCCAAGAAAACTCCAAATGGAATGACTGCATTAAGAAATGTATATTTTTTTAAAGAAAGATCCTAAATAAACCAAAATATTTACAGCAACACTTTTTGTACTAGCAAAGAACTGGAAACAAAATTGATGTCCATTGACACCATTGATGTCCAGATGGACATGACTGAACAACAATCATTAAATATGAGTGTCCACCTATTCAGCTTTTAGGTAGGACCAACCCTTTGTAGAAGTTTATGTTTGAAAGGCATCTGTGATTCCTGTAAATGCTAGTTTTGTTTTGTTTTGTTCTGATCGAAGTTCATTTCGCTGGTGAGAATAGCAAAAGCCTAAAAGTTGGTAAATCAGAGAAGGAAACAAGATGGGTAGGTTTATGTGTGACATGTTAACTTTTCAGGCTGTTTCTGTTATCCTCAGTAAAGTGCGTCAGGAGTTGTGACATGTTTGTGCTGCACTCAGCTGTCACCTTGCTGTAATGTACAATGTTCTCCAGAATTCCACTTGGGATTGACTGGGGCAGAAAGAGATGCATAGTGACAGTTACATTTTTTTTATTTGCTTCAGGCATTCCAAATCCCTCTGAAGATGTTCTGTGGCTTGATATCTGCCTCAAAAGGAAGCTAAAATCCCCTGCACTAAATTACAGCTAGATGATTACCAAACACAGGACAATAGATGTCTCTGTATAGCTTTACTAAATATTCTCCAATTGTTTCTATCACCATACTACCTACTCACTCCCTGTCTGTGCAAACGCCTCATCTCAACCCACAAATCTCCCTTTGTACCCAGAGCTATGCTCCTGTCTACAAACACAAAGAGAATCCTTTTCCCAACCAGTCTATAGAGAAGACCTCACAGAAACCTTAAGACAACCTGGATTTTCTCCTTAGCTCTGATTTTTCCCTTTATAGATTGACCCTGCCTGTGGGACCCAGTTCATCTCCTCAGAACTGTTCTTGGGGTTCTTCTAAGTGATCAGCAACTCACAACATCTAATTCAGGTTCTTAACCTGGGGTATAATGGTATAGATAATTAACAACAGAATGATCTGCTGCCTTCCTGAGATACATAGAATGTGGCATAGAGCTTCCCAAGGCTTGTCAAACCTGATAACCACAACTCACAGATGGTGATTCATACAAGGATAAGTAAAAAACCTAAAAAAAATCACTGAGGCTTAAAAAATCTCAGGCGAAAAACTGAAGAACTTAGAAATACAGGTGGTATTTTCATTACCACTGACATAGAAAAGGATTTAGAAGAATAGGGCAGACTGAGGAAGTGAACAAGCTGTTGAGGAATCTGCAAAATATGGATTTGCATTTAGAGATATCTATATTTCACTTTTTAATTTATTTTTAATTTTTGTCATTTTTGCTTTTAATCAATTACATCTTGTAATGTATCCCTTCCTTCATCCTTCACCCACAGTGGTTAATCCTTTCCTTTAACAAAGGACAAAAGAGAGAGGAAAAATAGTTAAGCAAAACCAACCATCACAATAAAAACTCTGATGTTACATCCAGTGTTCTATGCCTGTAGTTCCTGTCCCTCCCCACCTCTACCAAAAGAAGTGGGAAGTACCTTCTCATGCCTCTTCTTTGGGGTCCATTATTGCATTCAGTTTCAATTATGTTGGGCTTTTGTTTATATTGTTGTAATAATTGTTTATATTATTTTCTGCTTCTAATTTCATTTTGCATCAGTTCACATAAGTTTTCTCATGCTTCTCTGTATTCATCATCATGTCTTACAACATAGAAATATTCCATTCCATGTATGTGCTACAACTAGTTTAGTCATTCCTGAATAAATGGACATCAATTTTGTTTCCAGTTCTTTGCTACTACAAAAAGTATTGCTATAAATATTTTGGTTTATTTAGGATCTTTCTTTGTAAAATTTGCATTTCTTAAAATATGGGAATCACAGGCTCTTGTCCAGATAAAAAGTATGCCTAACAAGGGCCAGTAAAAAACAAAACAAAACATGTTTCTCTAGAATTTTGTGATTATAACCAAGAGACTTTAAACTGAAAAGGGAAAGTAACAGAACAAAACTGACCATATAGATCTGAAATGATATGGAATAGCAGATACAACACTGGAATGAGAAGAACCAAAAAGAGAACCAAGAATTCACCAGAGAGAATACTGAAGACAACCATGGCTTCATGTCTCTATACAAATGCACAAAGTATTAATCGTAAGAGGCCCTAGGACATGGAAGCATATTTGACTTCAGGAATATTACTAAGCTTCAATGGGATTGGGCTCATAACTGGAATATGGCTCCATAATGGTATGCTTTATTCAGAAAGAATGAAGTGATGATGATGATGATGATGATGATGATGATGATGATGATGATGATGATGATAATTGTATTAATTACTTCATTTGATCCTCACAACTACCCTGGAAGGTAGGTTCTACTATTATCCATATTTTATATATGAGAAAACTGAGCTACATAAAGATTAAGCAACTTGCCCAGGGTCATACAACAAGTAAATGAGGTAGGATTTGAATTCAGGTCTTTGTTACTCCAAGTTCAGCCCTTTGTTCATTGAACGCCTTAAATGCATAAGAGAATAAATGAAAGGCATGAGGCAGGGGCAATATGTATTAGGAAAATATGGTTGTGAAAAGAAATCTTGGACTGTGAGGGATGAAACGTGGTAGAGATCACTTGAACAAACATCTGTAGAAGGAGGTAAGACATGATAATGTTGTTAATGGACCACAGAAGGAGCAATTAGAAGGAAAATTTGAGAAACATATCAAATACTTGTCATTGAAGCAAGATATTATAATGATGGGCAATTTCAGCTATCCAGACATTTACTAGGTAGAGCTCCCCCCACCCTCTCCCTCTCTCTCTCTCTTCCCCCTCCTATTTAAAACCTTTCACAACCTGGTTCCTACCTACCTTTCCAAACAGCTTTCACTTTATTCCATTCCAGTACTATTGTACTGTAAAAAATAATGAAGGGAATGGTTTCAAAGAAACTTGGGAAGACTTGTATAGACTGATGCAGAGTGAAGTATAAACAGAGCCAGGAGAACAATTGATAAAACACCAACAACATTGTAAAGACAAACAACTTTTAGCAACTCAGGGCCCAATAATAATCCCAGAGGATTCATGATAAAACATGTTATTAACCACCTGGCAGAGAGGTGATGGGTTTGGGGTGCATATCAAAATATATTTTAGACATAAATTTTGTCAGCAATTTGTTTTGCTTGACTATATATATTTGTTATAAGAGTTTTCTATTTATTTCTTTTTTTTCTTTTTTGTTTTTTTTTTAAAGCAATTGGGGTTAAGTAACTTGCTCAAGGTCACATGGCTAGTCATTATTTATGTGTGGGTGCTCATTTTCTGAGGCCGGTTTTGATCCCGGGTCATCCCAACTCCGAGGCCAGCACTCTTACTCACTGCGCCACCTAGCCGCCCCTCTATTTCTTTTTCAGTGGGAGGGAAGAGAGGTGGGAAAGAGAAAAGATAGATTTTTGTTCATTGAAGAAAATTAAATTTTAAAAAAGATGTAAGAACTCAAATCAAAGCAATGATCAATCATGATTTCAAAGGACCAGTGATGAAACATGATATTTACCTCATGACAGAATCATATATTTTAAACATGGCAAATATGAGAGTATGTTTTGTTTGACTATGAATATTTGCTATGCATTTTGTTTTTCTTTTTTGACAATGGGAAGGGAGTTGGAAAGGAGAAAATTTTAAAATTAACAAAAAATTTTGGTTAAACAAATAATTTAAAAAATTTAAACTGATCTTTGGACTGGAAAGGCTATTGCAAAATTGATTAATAAAGAATGCAACCCCAGTATAACTAAGAGGACAATAAGATGGACTCTAGTTCCCTTTAAGTCAAATGGGCACTTTGTCCAACAGTAGAACAAGTATAATTCACCGCCAATTCCTTCCTTAGCCACTACAGGAGAAAGAAGGCTGTGTTCAGATAATGTAGTAGCAGCACCAGGACCTCTCCAAGTCTCTGTCTCCGAGAACTGGTGGATCTGTTGGAGTAGGACAATAAAAACAGCTACCTGTGGGGTAGAGTCAAAAGACAAGAAAAATAGCAACAAACTGGTGTAATGGAAGGAACATTGTCAGGGGACCTGGATTTGATCCCTGGCTCTGCTTCTTACTATCTATGTGACCTTGAACAAGAAACTTTCTCATCAGCAAAATGAGGTGGTTGAACCAGAATTAGATTATCTGTAATAACCCTTCCCAACTCTGCATCTTGTGATCTTTGCCCTTGCAAAGGTGTGAGCCAACAACAAAATTGTGTACTCTGTAGCAATGCCAAGACCTTAAGAGACTTTCCCAAACCAACCTCTTCATTTTACAAATCAGGAAACCAGTGCCCAGACACTAATGGCCTAAGGTCACATAGGGAGACTTCAATAATCTAGACCTTTGTTGTGATAGAGGTGGGCTTTGAACTCCTTTCTTTCCCTATTTAAGCCATATCTGAGACTCCACTAGGTATCCATTCCTTTCCAAATGAAGCCTTCCCCCTTCTTTAGTTATATTTAAAAAATTTGAGGACCTTAAATAATCCATTGTTTAAATTATTTAAAGTATGCTTGAAGTTGGTTGCAAGACATGGACCTCTTATTTTTCTGAGTGATGGAAAACACTGATGGTTGTGAACCATTTGACTTTGAAAAGATAGGCAGTCTTCCAAGTTCCATATGCCAGGGACATATGTGTTCCTCAAGCAGTCATTGCCCAGCCTTTAACCTCATGATACTAAGTGATTTCTTAAAAACCTTTGCTTCCTAGTCAAGTTTTTGGTCATCAACAATGCAACTGAGAAAAAAGTATCAGGGTCCCAGAAAGCTAAGTGTGCACACCCACATACCCACAACCACCCCCCTTCCTCCCACACCCACAAACACTGGCGTGCATGCCTATTTCCAAAACCCTTACCTAGAAGTTTGCAAACCTCCTTACCATCCAGTCATTCCAGATCTGGTTACTCACAGTCAGTCCCACCCTCCACCCCAACTTTGTCCCCTCAGCCTAGGTCATTCACCAACTACCTAGAATCATCTCTTCCAAACTTACTCTTTCTTAAAATTATCCATCATGATCTAAAAGGACTCCTTTCTACTAGTGGGAAAATTCATCTCACTGGATACAGAAAAGGGATCTCAGTCCATGATTGTGCATTTCCCAAGTCACAGAACACTCAGTCCTGGCAAAACCATCCACAAGATTGCTTAGTCTTCCTCATTCCCACCAGAAAAAAAAAAAGTTCCTTAAAATGAACAGTGATGGAGAAAGGCATTTCTTTTGATGAATTACTATAAAGGATTTTTAAAACTTCATTAAATCGTTAGTTTGAATCAGAAACAAAAAGTGTAGTAATGGTGGTACTATTAGAATATTGTGGGTCTATGGACCACCAGAGGGGCAAAGCAATCTGGACTGGAAGTCAAAAAGACCTGGGTTTGAATCCTGCATCAGATATTTACTAGCTTTGTTACCCTGGGCAAGTCTGTTAATTTCTCTGAACCCCTTTCCTTATCTATAACATAGGGATGGGGACTGTACCCATGATTTCATTGGAATCAAAAAACACCCTCTACCAATGCATAAATTCCCTCTATCAATGTGGGAACTCCCTCTACCAATGTAGAAACTCCCTCTACCAGTCTTTTCTGCAACTTCTAGTCTTAAAGAGTTGCCAAGACCACTGAGATGTTAAATTGTTTACCTGATGTGGCACAACTGCTGTGGATCAGATGTCGGCCTTGAAAGCAAGACTAACACTCTGTCCTCTGCAAAATACTGCCTTTCATCTAAAAAAATGGAGATTAAAACACCTCCTTTATGAGATTGTTGTGAGGCTCAAATAAGATGATGCATGTAAAGCATTTTGTAAATTGGAAAGTGCTGCGTAAGTGGAAACTATCATCCTAATTTTATTATTATGCAAAATTTTATTATTGTTCAGTCATTCTTGTCACATCTGACTCTTCATGACCCCATTTGGGGTTTTCTTGGCAAAGATGTTGGAGTGGTTTGCTATTTCCTTCTCCAGCTCATTGTACAAATGGGAAAACTGAGGCAAATAGGGATTAAATTATTTGCCCAGGGTGAGACTGGATTTGAACTCAATTCCCTCTGACTCCAGGCCCAGCACACTATCCTCTGCACCACCTGGCTGTCACTATTGAGTAGAGAAAGGCAAATTAAAACTCACATCTATCAGAAATGACAAATGCTGAAGGAAGTGAGAGAAAAATTGGTTCACTAATGAACTGGTAATGAACTGGTCCAATCATTCTCAAAAACAATTTAGAACTATGCCCAAATGGCTATAGTACTGTGCATACCTTTTGTCCCCTTTTTCTCAAATAGCTCCATGTCTGGAAAGATGTTGTCCAGCTATTAAAATCAACCTAATCTCAGTGACCCTTAGGTTGGTCTTAGGTTTATGCCCTCATCCAAGTAACTGCCTGTGTTTCACGGCTGGATGCCTAGACCATGTGAAAAAGGTAGGCAGAGTCAGGATCTGAATCTATGGCCTCTTTCCAGGACATCTGGCAGGTATCCCGACCTCTCTTATATATAAGGCTTTCTCTTCCTGTTTGCAGATGTCGTTTGGCATGTAGATACCACTGCATAAAGAAAGTGGTGCTCTCTGGCTGACCAAATAAATGCTTTAATAAAACCCTTGGTAAATATGACCTACTAAGATGAATAAGTTATTTTGTTCAATGACAATCCTCCCCAAACCTCTACATTGTATATGCATTATTTCTTACATTCTATTGAACTCTCTATACTCCCCTCTCTGTTTAAAATGGCAGTATTTCAGGCACTTCTGGACTATACTTTTTAGTCTCATGGTCTGAATGAGTTTCTTCAATAGTTTCTCCCAAAAGTTTCTAATAGTGTCTTCAAAAGTTTCTTCCTTGACATGAGGGGAAGGAGGAGTAGATAAGACATGTTGCATAAGAACATTGGATATAATGGTGGTAGAGGAAGGGGCAAGCAGCCCAAAGACTTGACCTATTTTCTCCAGTTTTGCTCAGGGCAGCCCTGATTATTATAAAGAGGAAGGAATGACTAGTTCTCTTTCCTTCAGGTGATAGAGAATATAATAGGCTTAAAATGCCACATGAGTTCAAAGGATTTAAGTAAAGTATAAGGAGCATCCTTCTTTAGGATAAAGAGGGAAATTCTAAAACTGGATGCTGGGGAGATTGAGACATTTACTTCTCTGGAGATTAAGTTATGATGCAGCCTAATAGGAGGTGGTCAGTTTCTCAGTAAACAAGAATTTATTAAGGGGTGGCTAGGTGGTGCAGTGAATAGAGCACTGGCCCTGGAGTCAGGAGGACCTGAGTTCAAATCTGGCCTCAGACACTTAACACACACACACACACACACACACACACACACACACTAGTCGTGTGACCTTGGGCAAGTCACTTAACCCCAATTGCCATAGCTTTCCCCCTCAAAAAAAAAAAAAGAGAAAGAATTTATTAAGTACTTACTATGTGCCAGGGAGATGGAAAAGGATTGCCTTGGTGCAGTGAGAACTCAGTTGAGATTATGTAACATAGTTTGGTAGTGGTCCCAATCAGGATGGCTTCATGATTTTCACAAACTCCATTCAGCATTGGGGACAAAGGCAGACAAGCAAGATGATTTCAGAAAAACTTGGAAAGACTTACATGAACTGATACAAAGTGAAGGGAGCAGAACCAGGTGAACATTGTACACAGTAACAGCAATATTGTATGATGAAGAATTGTAAATGACTTAGCTATTCTCAACAATGCAATGATCCAAGACACTCCCAAAAGACTCATGATGAAAAATGCTATCCACCTCTAGAGAAAGAACTGTTGTTTGAATACAGACTAAAGCATGCTATTTTTCACTTCCTTTCTTTCTTCCTTTCTTTTTTCATGTCTTCTTGTACAAAATGGCTAATATGGAAATGTTTTACATGATAGCACATGTATAACTTCTATCGGATTGCTCACCATCTCGGGGAAATGGGGAGGAACGGGTGGGAGGGATAGAACTTAGAATGCAAAGCTAAAAAAAGTGAATGTTAACTAGTTTCTACATGGAATTGGGGGGGGGGGATAAAATGTTTTTTTTAAAGGGGGCAAAAGGAGTGGATGATGGTAGTAATCCAGGGGTGGGTCTTGTCAAGGTAATTTTGGAGTTCACAAATATTGAAATAGACCATTCATGAGCGATTACAAGATAAAGGGTATGGCTATCTCATGTATACCTCAGAATGGAGGAGGAACTCAGGGGAAGTAGATTGAAAACATAGGAAGTGGGATTTTAGGATAAATTTTATTTGCTTTGGTTTGCATGATGAAGAAAAATAATGACCTTTATGATTGAATCCACTTCTTTCTCAAGCCAGTCTCAGCCTCCAAGCCACAGGACTTTCCTAACTCACAGTTAATGGTTAAAGACCCCATGGCTGAGAGCAGCCGAAAATTGAAGACCACTCCTCACCCCCCCCCCACACACACACACTGGAAAACACTGGAAACAGATGTTCAGAAGATTCAGACATCTCGTCATTAATTTTGGAATTTAAATGCCTGTTAATTTCTTCCTTTTATTGCTGAGCTCCACATTGCAGCAAGCTCAATGTCAGAAAGAAGGGTCCTTCAGGGATATTCAATATATCAAGTCTGAAGGTCATGAAAAATCTGGGTGCTTAAGGTAGGCAGGATGCAAAGAAAGTGGAAGAGAGGGAGGGGCCATACCTGTTTGTGGGGCACATTTCTATGGGAGACAGCACAGCACATCGGAAAGGGTGCTGATGTGGGTGCCATGGGAACAGAGCTCAAATCCCAGCTCTATCACTTATCTGTATTGCCTTGCACAAGTTACCTTCTCTGGGTCTCCATTTTCTCATCTAAAGCATGAAAGGGTGTGTGTGTGTGTGTGTGTGTGTGTGTGTGTGTGTGTGTGTGTGTGTGTGAAAGAGAGAGAGAGAGAGAGAGAGAGAGAGAGAGAGAGAACCTCTAAGACCCCCTCCAGCTCCTGTGTCTTCAATCTTATCTCCTCTGTTGCTCCAGTCCCTGGGGATAAGCTGAGCTTCCTTCTTGCTGAGGCTATGTCCTCTACTTCTGGCCCTTTACACTATCCCTCCTGTTTTCTTGCTGGCTAGAAATCAGAAAGACCTGATATCAAATCCAGCCTCAGACACTAGCTGTGTGACTGAGGACAAATCATTTAACCCTGTTTACCTCAGTTTCCTCATCTATAAAATGAGCTAGAGAAGGAAGTGGCAAGCCACTCCAGTATCCTTGCCAAGAAAACTCCAAATGGGGTCAAAAAGAGTCAGACATGACTGAAAAAACAGAACAACTATCCTTCATTCTGGTTCTTTACCAGATCCTGGCAGGCTAACTACAAAAATAAATACTCAGGTCTCACCTGTCCTTAGATGGTGTATAGCTAAGCACAAGCAGCTTTCCAGAGGACTGCTGCTGTGAATAGCTCTAAGGTACTGATCACACAGTATAGCGAACTCTCTATTTATTCAACAGTAAACTAAAAACATTCATAGAAACCAAAGTACCACATTCACAATGATACAACATAACAACTTATCACTAAAGTGTCCACATAGTTTTCACTTAAAGTGGCCACATAGTTTTAAACAAAAGTTATCATTCAGTAAGGCTTAACCCAATCATCCTTAAGGAGCAATCCTTCTTTAAGGGACACAAAGTACAAAGGTCTAAGTTTTCCCATCCCTTGATTACATTGTCTTAATCTCTCAGTCAAAAAGTCTTTTTTCCTCTTGATTGGAGATTAGTTTCTAATCATCCTTAATTCAATCATCCTTAAGGGGTAGAAGGTAGAGTACAAAGTTCTCCCAACCCTAGATCACAGTAAATCATGATCTTGTCTGTCATCACTAAGTACCCAAGGAGAAGTCTTTTCATCTTGGCTGGAGACTGGCTCCCAAATTCCATGGTTCTTCCTCCCTGGATTCACAGGCAGGCAGCTCTCAGCTCCTTGTCCAGCTCCTCATCCAGTCCCATATCAAAGCTCACAGGGCCCAGTCCACCTTGAGTCCTTCGCTGTTTCTGTTTCTGGGAAGACAAAGCTTAACAGAACCAAAACAACATTCATGCACGTTGCCAGCTCCATCATCAATTCACTATGCCTGCGAAATCAACATAGACCCACAAACAAGGTCTGAGAACTCAACACAAATTGTCGGTATAGTCCCAGAACCTTTGAAACCCTCCTCCAGAACTTCTGTAAACAGACAACAAGAAAATCCTCTTGCAGGGCTTCCAGTAACGTTCCAGGGCTTCTGTATAAAGTATCACAAACACAAAAGAACAGACAAACAGAGTGCCTGACCTTCACAACCATTCCCCTTCCCAATTCTGCTCTGTCCCAGCTGTGCTCCTCCTTATATATGGTGGTTCTCCTTCCTGTTCCACCCCTTCCCTTTGCATCAGCAAGTCCCTCCCACCTTCAAATCACAAGGGGCTCAAACAAGGTTCTAAATACTGAAGTATCTGAAACAAGGTGCTAAGCATTTCTTTGCTTGCCATTATAGATAGATAGCTAGATAAAGATAGGTAGAAAGAAGGAAAGAAAGACACAAATGATAGAAAGATAGGTAGAAAGAAAGATTGAAAGAGATATAGATAGTCATAGATATATATAGATAGATATAGACAGGCAGACAGACAGACAGACAGACAGACAGGTAGATAGATAGATAGATAGATAGATAGATAGATAGATAGATAGATAGATAGATGAATGGATGAATGAATGAAGAAACGAGCTATGGAAATAGATTTCTTCAAAGAGCTTTCATTATCACCAATGATCTCTCTTTTTCTTATTTTTTTTTTCACTAATGATCTCTTAATTAGTAAATCTGATGGTCTGTTCTCAGGCCTTATCTTCCTTGATTTCTCTGCTCATTTTAAGCCCTGCCAATCACTTGCTCCTCAATATCTTTGGCATCGATGATACTGTTCTTTCCTATTTCCCCTATAACTTGCTTAACTATTTCTTCTCAGCCCACTTTGTAAATTTATTCTCCTCTTCTCCCAAACATGGATGAACCCTACAGTTTTGCTATGGGTTCTCTTCTCTGTTCTATCTACATTCTCTCCTTTGGTAGTCTCATCTGCGCATATGGTCTGAATGCAAGAGACTGTCAAAACTCCATCACCAGGTAAGTGGTGCAGTGGATAGAGCACCCACCCTGGAGTCAGGAAGACCTGAATTCAAATCTGGACTCAGACACTTCACACTTACTAGCTGTGTGACCCTGGGGAAGTCACTTAACTCCAATTGCCTCAAAAAAAAAAAAAAAACAACTTCATCACCAGACCCAGGCTCCTGTGCTGGATCTCCATGTACCTGCCAGGCATCTCCATCTGGATGCTCCACCAGAACTTCAGATTGAAAATATCCCAAAATAGAACTTATCCTCTTCTCTCCAAAACCTGTACCCCCTCCAATTTCCTTCTTTCTATTGATAGTACTAGTCACATAGGCCAAACCCCCAAAGTCATCTCTGAGGCGACTGGGACAGTGGAAAGAATATAGGACATTAGGGCATAGGACTTAGAAGTCAGGCTCAAATTCTACCTCTAAATCTTACTAGCTGCATGATCATGACAACTTGCTAACTCTCTCTGAACTCCAGTTTCCTTGACTGTAGAATAAGTCCCTATCCCACGGAGCTGTAGTGAAGGAGCACTTAGTAAAGCATTAAGAAATATGAGTTACTTTTCCCCTTATTCCCCAATTATTTGCCAAACAGGCAATTCCATTGTCTCCTACATCTATCCCTTTTTCTCCACTCTACCTATAACAGTTCAGGCTCTTATCATCTCTTGCCTGAACTGCTGCAATGGCTTCCTACGTGGTTCCCTACCTTTGGTCTCTCTTCTCTCTGGGCTATCCTTTATTTTTGTTTGCTGTTGTTATTTAGTTGGGTTCAACTCTTCATGACCTCATGGACCATAGCATGCCAGGTCCTTCTATCCTCCACTATCTCCCAAAGTCTGCCCAAGTTCATGTTCATTGTTTCCATGACACTATCTCATCCTCTGTCATCCTCTTTTCCTTTTGCCTTCAATGTTTCCCAACATCAGGGTCTTTTCCAATAAGTCCCACGTTCTCATTATGTGGCCAAAGTATTTAAGCTTCACCTTCCATATTTGACCTTCCAGTGAATTAATTTCTTTAAGTATTGACTGATTGGATCTCTTTGCTGCCCAAAGTTCTCTCAAAAGTGAGAGCACAACAATTCAAAAGTGTTGATTCCGCAATGCTTAATTTTCCTTACATTCCATACATTGCTGCTTGAAAAACCATAGCTTTGACTACACAGACCTTTGTCTCCAAGGTGATGCTTTTTAGTATGCTGCCCAGACTTTCCATAGCTTTCCTTTCAAGGAGCAAACGTCTTTTAATTTCATGCCTGTGGCCGCTTCTGCAGTGATCTTTGAACCAGAACCTGACACTGTCTCCATTTCTTCTCCCTCTGTTTTCCAGGAAGTGATGGGACCAGTTGCCAAGATGTTGGTTTTGGTTTTTCTTAATGTTAAGCTTCAAGCTAGCTTTTATTCTCCTCTTTTGCCTTCAAGAGGTTTCTCAATTTCTCTTCCTTTCCTGCCATCAGAGCATTATCATCTGCATAGCTGAGATTCTTGACATTTCTCCCATCAACCTTAATTCTGCCTTTTGATTCACAGAGCCACAGATATGCAGGTCTGACTATGTCACTTGCTCCCTCACAAACCTTTAATGATTTTCTATTGCCTATAGGATAAAGAATTTAAGACCTCTTGGACTCTGGATCCCACCAATGTTCCTTACCGTTTTTGATATTATTCTCCTGCACCCCTCTATACATTCCAGGCAAACTGTACCTAGTCATGCCCTGTCTCATAGAATTACAGACTCACAGCTTTAGAATAAGAAAGGAGATTCAAGACCATTAGTCCAAGAGTGGGAAACTTGCAGCCTTGAGGTCACATGTAGCCCTCTAGGTCTTCAAGTGTGACCCTTTTACTGAATCTAAACTTCATGAAACAAATCTCTTTAATAAAAGGATTTGTTCTTTAAAATTGGGGTTCAGTCAAAAGGCCATACCCAAGAACCTAGAAGGCCACATGTGGCCTTGAGGCCACAGATTCCCCATGCTTAAGATTTGAGTTCAATCCCCTCCTTTTCTTGACAATTAACCTAGGGCCAAGAGAATTTATGTGACTTGTCCAAGCTTATCCACAGTAAATGGCCAAGCTGAGATTTAAACAAGGTCCTCTTACCCCAAACCCAGTGTTCTTTCCACTTTACCACATTCCTTCATTAATGTAACACTTTCACACCTCTATGATTCACGTAAGTAAGTTCTACCTGCTGCCCCAACTGCCTGTAACGTATTCCCTCCTAACCCCCTTCTGTAGAAATTCTTTCTTCTCAAAATTTTCCTAGAACACTTCATCAATTCCACATGACTTAGCCACATGCTTCTTTGTTGATGTATTGTTGGTTAAGTTCATAAGGATATTGCCCAGAGAGGGCCATTCTTTTAGATGGTTCATATTCTCCATCCAGAGGTAAACCACTTTAAATTACATTCAAAAAATCTATTATCGGGGCGGCTAGGTGGCACAGTGAATAGAGCACTGTCCCTGGAGTCAGAAGGACTTGAGTTCGGATCTGGCCTCAGACACTTAATGCACACACAAACAAAAACCTAGCCATGTGACCTTGGGCAAGTTACTTAACCCCAATTGCCCTCCAAAAAGCAAAAACAAACAAACAAAAAGTCTATTATCAGCCTTCACATTTCTCACTGAAGCAATGGTAAGTGGGTGTCACCTTGGATAGAACGTTGGTCATAGAATTAAGAAAACCAGAAGTCAAATGCAGAACCACTGTACAACCCTGGGTAAATTTTCACTTAACCTCTCTGTGCCTCAGTGTCCTCATCTGTGAAACAGGGAAAATAATAACAGGACCTAATTCCCAGACTATATGGATAAAATAAGATTATATTTGAAAGCACTTTGTAAATCTTAAAGGGCTATATAAATGATAGCTATTGTTATTATTCTATTGGATATTATATCTATTGCATATATTATATACATAACATATATTAGTATAATCTAGTGTATATTATATTATAGAGAATCAAAATATCCTGAGCTTATTAATACACTTCCTCCTTCTTGATGAGGAAGTATTCATCTTTCCATAGCTGCCTTAGGGTGGTGGACCCTTTGTTTCATTAACTCTGTTTTGTGCAACTTTTGATTAGGATACTTTTGTGCTGGTCTAATTTACATTTCTAAAAGTGAATGTTAAAGACTGGCATTATGTAGACTGGTAATTGTTTTAAATGTATTCTCACTAAGCTTTGATTCCAAGATACCAATTAGTCTTTTGACATGCAGTTACGCCATTCTTTGATTGCTTTGAGATTGAAGTATTTTACCTAGAAAAAAAAAAAAAGCTATTTGTAAGTTTCACCTTTATCCATTGGTTTAATTGGATCTCTGGGCTTGTTTGAAGCCTTCAGTCTCTTTTTCCTTGGTGTGCCATTAGAATTTTATACTTATAAATTCCCTAGGACATTATTATATCAATGGAGAGAGATTTCATCAGATGTAGATGTTGTTTAATATGTTTTTCGGTGTAGGTCAAAATACAGAGGCAGAAAATGATGAAAGAAAAGGTAAATCTCAAAGATTTCCTGAGGGTCAAATGGAGGCTCTCAAATGTTATACAGTATCCCAGGGAACATGGATTAGTAATGTTCTCCCCTTCACCCCCCCTCCCGACCCCTCAGTGAAATGTCTGCATAACCTCATCCTATTAGACCATCAAACAATAGCTTCTACAAATATTTCTACTGGGCACACCTGGAAGAAGGGCTGCTACCCAGAGACAATGGCCATTGATATCCCAAGCCTGGGAATACCAGCCAAAGTCAACTAAATAATATCAGAGATGGTCTAACTGCCCAGCTTTTCTCTCTCTTTACTACTGTCACTTTTTATTTAAGGATATCTGCTCTGGTTCTATTTCTCAAAACTATTTTCTGAAGTGGTCTAGTTTCAGGCTGAGATTTCAGGCAATTTTTGTGAAGAAAAATGATGACATTTTGCCAGTATCTTTGTACTATAAACACAGTTTTGATCACAGAAGTAAAAGCATTGGATGCTTTATCACTCTCCTTGTTTAAAAGAGGGAAAAAATGGCAATGGTTTTGATGCCCTCAGACAAAAGTATAGGGACAAGCTTAATTTGGCATTTGACTGCCTGGTAATTTTTGTCCACAACTCCCCTGTCCTCCCACAGTCAGCACATGCTTTCATAATGTCTCTGGGGCCTAAGACCTTCCATTTCTCTTCCTCCTGAGTCATGAAACTAAGGGAGGATAAGAGCTGAACAAGATAAGTCAAGAAGTTTGTAATATGGTACCCACACAGATAAAATTACATCACATTACATTTTTCTTTCCTACCAGTTTTTTTAAAATTTTCTTTACTTAGTGATAGAAGGAAGAACATTCATGTTAATAATACATAATAAATACATAAATAATAATACAGAACATGTTAATAATACAAATGCTCCTTCTAAACATAAACATTCCATTTAGGGATTTCTCATACTTTGCACTGTCTCTTTCCTCTCCCCAAACCTGTCCTAATTGACCTCTTTTGCCCAATTATGGAAAGTAACCAAGCTGTACTGGGTCACAAACACTCCCTGGTGGTCAAGCTAGGGAGCTTTCTTTCCAACTATCTCCTCATTCCATGCCCATAATCCTGGAGGAGCATGTACTGTGCCATGCTCCCTCTTTTTCTTCTGTGCTTTACTATTTGTAAATTAGTAATGGTTGTTGTTGTTTAGTCATTTCTCAGTCACGTTCATTTGTAAATTCATTCTACAAAGAATCACAGAATTTAGATCTAGAAGGAACCTCAAAAGCTACTTTTCTTACATTTTACTTTCACCTATCTACTTAATGACCCAGTGTCATTGGTCTTCTTGCTATACCTCAAGCATGATGCTCTGTCTCTCTATATAATTCCTTTTCTCTGCCACCCCAATGACTGGAATTCTCCCCCTCCTGCCTGCCTTAGCTTCCTTCAAGTCTCATCTAAAATCTCATTTTCTGCAGGAGGCCTTTCCTAGTCCCTCTCATTACCAGTGCCTTCCCTCTAAGATTATCTCCAAATATATGTGTATATATATTATATTAATTGTATAAATTTTGTAATTCTATATTTATGTATTTGTTACATTATATAACACTGGTGTCATATTATATTTTATATTAAATATACAATAATAAACTTATTTAAATAGTTTGAATTTATTATATAATTGTATTTATTTAAAAATTTAATAACTAATTTTAATATATTTCATTTAAATATAGAAATATATAATAATCAGCCTTAGGGGAGTAAATATATAGAAAACTTTCTATTTATCATATTTTATATGTTTATATATAGTAAATAGTCATATATACATAGCTATTGGTGTGTTTTTTCTCCATTAGAATGTATCCTCAGCTCTTTGCACAGTGCTTGGCACAATAGTAAGCCATTAATAAATGCTTGAGGGGGAGGGGCAGCTAGGTGGAGCAGTGAGTAGAGCGTCAGCCCTGGAGTCAGAAGGACCTGAATTTGGATCCACCCTCAGACACTTAAGAGACACACAACAAAAACCTAGCCATGTGATCTTAGGCAAGTTACTTAACCCCAATTGCCCTCCAAAAAGTAAGTAAATAAATAGCTAGATAGATAAATGAATGAATGAATGAATGAATGAATGAATGAATGCTTGGGAACCAATTGACTGATGATACCAGACTTTTCTCATGAGATATACACATCCTTCTCATGATAGCACCCCCAAAATAGATCATCCTTTAAGGTTTACAGAGTGCTTTCCCCACAACAACTTTAAGAAGCAAATAATGCAAGAATTACTTTTGTTGTTTTGTTGTTTGTCCATTTCAAAGAGGATCAGTGATATTACAGGATGATGTCTTGACTCATGTGTGAACTGGATTTAAGTGAGGCAGAGTTACACAAAGTTGTCAACCTCATGCTCTCTTCCAGAGTCATTGAAGTCCAGTGGCAAGACAAAAGTTAAGATGACTGGCAATGACCTTGGATGCAGTGAACGACCTTGGTTTCTTTGCTTTCTGACCAAGCTCTGAGTGTTCCACAACACTAGCTTCAGCCACCATCGTGGCTGTTGGAACAAAGTGTTCTCCTCTGCCCATTCCACTGGAGAAAGCCTTCACATGCTTGGGGAAGATGCCCCCCTAACCCACCAACATGGGTGACTGGTCAATTACCCTCAAACTGGTTTAGCCTTCTGCTGAGACTGGGATATGGCCACTGCATGTGCTACAGCTTTTTGGGGCCACAGTTGAGACTTGGGTGAAAGGTGGATGCTAAAGGTAAATGAGCAGCCCTGAAAAGGGCCCAGCAAGCCTTCATACCAGAGGTGCCAGCCCTCTCTAAACAACCCATACACTCCAGTATTACTGTTACCATTTTTTACTACTGTTACCATGACCTACCCAAGATCATACAGCTCATAAATACTTTTCCTGATTCCTAAGCTCCTCCCAAGTCCAAAAGGAGATCTTCTTAGCCATAGCAGGAAAAGAATATCCAACATGGAAGGGGTTTGGGGAAACCTTGAATTGATTTATCTGAGCAAAGCTCCTTTGCTTGACCTGTCCATCATGATCCACTGACCAAGCATCAGGGAGCCCCCTGGAACTGCTCATAATTGTTTTGTTCTCAGGTGGCCGGAAAGTGATGTCAACAGTCTGAGCCTTTGGCCCCCTAAGCCAATCATTACTCAGGGAGAATTTAGTACATCTTAGGGGAAAACTAAACTAACTTTCATAAGAGTAAGGGTTAGGATATTGCTCCTATCAAAACAATCATCAACAAATAGTGCCTGACACATAGTAAGTGCTGAACAACTAACTATTAATTGATTGATTGATTGATTGATTGAAGTCAAATATGCCCACATACACAGAACAAAAAAGAAGATAGCATATAAAACCATGAATTTCCATCCCATGCCACTTAAAAAAAATCGTCAGTTTAGTAAAGTAGTAACAAAATTCCCCTTTGTATCTCCTTCTGCATTTTTTTATGTTTTAATGTTTTATTTTATGTTTTATATTACTTCTTTTTTGCATCTCTCTAACTTAGTACTAACTCAACCCCTCCCTTAATGGAAATGTGTCAGACATGGCGGACAGCCATTGTTGGGAGATGGAGTGTCAACTTGTAACAAATTTTAAAACAAATCAACACATTGACCATGTCCAGAAATGCATGAATCATTCTACGTCTCTCCTCCATCTCTTTTCTTACAAGAGGTAGGAATTAGATTTCATCATCAGTGTTCTGATGTCATAATTAGTTGCTACATTGACCAGATTTCTGAAATCTTAAAAAAATATTTAATTATTGTAGTCTTAATATAAATTGTTATCCTTGTTCTTCACACTTTGCTCTGCATTGATGCATACAAGTCTTCCAAAGATCCAATGAATGCTTCATATTTGTCATCTCTTGTGGCCTAATAATATTCCAATTACACTCATATACCAAAGATACCTAGCTTTCCCTGCAGTCTCCTGCATTTTAATGTCCCAACTTGTTCTTTCTAACAAGAACCATCTTATTCTGTTTCCTCATTTTGTCTTTTCTCCTTTCCCTGAAGTGAAAAGGTAGAATTCCCACCTGAGGAAGGTATCCTTGTATTTTCACAGGCAGCTTAGTTAGAAGAAGAAGCTGCTATAAAAAGACAGCAGTCATTTGGAAGGCCTTTGTTGCTGTCATCACCATCATCATCATCATTTTAATTGGGAAAACTTGGTGAATCATGCAAATAACAGAAAGGGAGTGAACAATGTGGGAACTGATGAGAATTCCATAAAGAATGGGGTTATAGTTAGAGATTAAGGAAAATGCCAGGAAAGGTTTTCTGGCCTTTTGGAATGTATGAAAGGAAAAAAATCTAGTATAGTAACTAGTCTGGGTTCTACAATAACCCTGTGTGCCTGGGGAAGGCATCGGAAAAAAAGGTTGCCAATGTCAACAGTGATTTATCCCACTTTGACTAGATGAATCCTCTGCAGTGTTTCCTTAATGTCAAAAGTACCATTTGACAAGCAAAGAAAACATGCAGATTTTCTGGTTAACCTTTAACTGAGCATATAAAACATAGGGCAAATGTGTGTTTGAAGAGTAAACAGAAAGGATGGCACTGCTACACTTTGAATAATCAAAAATTACACAGTGTAAAGGTTCTCTCAGAGAACCCAGGTCTGTCTCCATGAGCTCTTCTATCAGGCTGGAAGCTTGTCTCTTAACTATGTTCATGGCCCCTGGGAATTAATAATTGAGAAAAGGCAATCCTACAATATTCATTATCTGTAAGCAGAGCATCGTGCCCATGTGCTACTTTTACACAAGATTATCTTCAGAGAGGACAAGAAAAGGTCAGTTGAAAGAGAGAGAGAAAAATGGAATGAGGGGAGGGGAGGCTGATATATCCATCAGGGACTAAGCCTTTTCTCTTAAATTTTCTCACTCTTCTCCCCACCCCCCCCAAAAAAAAAACCACAGTTCTGATGAATCAATGTATCTCTGGTAAAGGCAGAGAAAAATATTAGGTGATCCTTTTAGTCACTAATAGTTATTAGGCTCCTTCCAAACAATTCAAAGGCATCAGATCACTGCCCAAACTGAAATGTCTGGAACGTATGGTTAAAGCTTCTCCTGATAGAGCTGTAGGTAAATAGTAGAAAACCGTCACAGGAAAATAGAATCTAGGGTACAGATTTGTTGCCCTAACTGTACAATTCCACATGATAAAAGGGCATCTTAATTATTCAATAGCTCTATCTAACAGACCAATTCAGGTTATATTGATCATTGGACCAACATTATTTAAAGGTCTTAAGGGGCTAGGCTGAGATGTTTGCCCTATAGAACAGGGAAATAATCAAAAGAAAAAGCACACATTCATTCAAAATGACTGTTGAAGCTTAAAAACAATATTTCTCTTTGGAAGCCAGGGAGATGAGCATACAGCCATCTTCTTGCTGCTAGCAACAACTTTCAGTTAACACCATAGTCAGGGAGTTAGATTGGTGGTATAGACAGGAAGGGTAGTAACAGCAGTAATGGAAATTATATATTTATTCCTGGAGAGTATATAAGTTGAATTTTATTTAATCTTTAACCATTAACTTAAAATAATAATTTCAGAGGCATTTCTGATTCATCTTCACTTCTCAGAATGTATATAAAACCTGGACAGGCAGGCCTCAGACAGTGAAGGACTTTAAATGTCAAAGAAGTTTGTATTTTGTCTTAGAGATCATAAGGGACCGTTAGAGATTTTCAAACAATGGAGTGACCCCATCAGATGTGTGTTTTAGGAATGTCACTGGAGAAGCTGTGTGAAGGACAGCTTCAATATGGGAGAGATGGGAGGCTGGGAAATTGATTTGAACACTATTGAAATTGTTCAGATCAGAGGTAGGGAAGACCTGAAATAAGGTGAATAGAGAGAAGGGAACTGATATGGAAGAAGTGAGAAAGGAAAGGATTGAAATGAATGCAAGTTTGTTAATTATGGAGAAGACATTCCACAGAAAACAATGGAAGATTTGGAAGGCAACATTTGGGAGGTAGACTTAAAAGGAATGGGAGTAAGACAGCAGGCAGATGGGGATGGGAAATGGGTTTGTACATTAGTGGCTGAAGGGGTCATAATCACTGGGATGGGGAGAGTATGCAAGAATGGGAATATGCCACTGAGAAAAAAGTCCAGGAGAATATTTGGACAGAGGTCTGTGGAGGGAGATAAATGATTAGACTGATCAAGGTTCTTCCTCAAGGTTCAGCCTCATTAGAATCCATTTTTCCAATGGGGGAAGGGGTGGAAGTGATGGCCTAAGTGGAGATGCCACTTAGGTTGGAGATATCTGGGCATCTGAAACCTAGCAATCTAAAGTCAAATATTTTTGTGCGTTGGCTTTCCTTTGCGGGAGATATATAGGGAGGACCACAGAAAGGAAGTAATTGGTGAATTATATTTACTTTTTTGTTCAAAAAGTCTTTGACAACAGGAATTTTAATTCAAATCAAAATCACATTTCTGTCCACCTTTTGGGCAAGATTAGATTAATATTATTTTACTTAATAAGTCTTTTTCCTCATACAATTCTGAATTTGCAACATTTAAAAACTAACCCATAAGACTTAACGTGACCCAATAGACAACCTGAGATTGGCTTCCAATTCTTTCTCACACATTCATTAATCAACCTTACTTAGGCAAGGTATTTAATGTCTCACTACCCCCAAGCAAATCTAGAACTTCAAGTGACCAATCTTCAGTGACAGAAGTTTACTAACCAGGAAATCAGAACACAGACAAATCATGCATTTTCAACTGGATAATTCTTAAGATAAATAAATCTACCAGATAAATATCTACATATTAACATTTAGTGAGCTAATTCCATAAGCATTTAGTGTATTTTATTAACTCAATGTTAAAAAGTCATTAAAATCAGTTATTATTTATGCTCAATAAATGTCTTTCAAGTCTCAATATTTAAGCAGCTTTTCATTGTTAAAATACCAAAAGGGCTTATTCCACATTATGAACCAACAACAAGAAAAATTATTTCTGTAACTGAAGTCATTTTCAATGTAGATCTCCAAAACACATTCAGAAAAAGGAAACGCCTCCTGCCTACTTTGCTTCTACTTCAAAAATAGTGGATTTTTCTATCCTTGAAAAGAGAGAAAGGAGAGGAAGAGAAGGAGGAGAAAGAGGAGGAAAAGAAGGAGGAAGATGAGGAGAAGGAGGAGAAGAAGGAAGAAGATGAGAAGGAGGAAGAAGAGGAGGAGAAGGAAGAGGGTGAGAAGGAGGGGAAGGAGGAGGAGGAGGAGAGAGAGAGAGAGAGAGAAAGAGAGAGAGAGAGAGAGAGAGAGAGAGAGAGAGAGAGAGAGAGAGAGAATAAAGGTAAGATATAACTCTAGCTACTCAGTACCAAGCTTTACTCAAAGGAGATTTTTGTTGGTAACTCAAATATAGAAATATTCCTATGATCTCATTACCCTCCAAGGAGGCTGATCACAGCCCTGTCATCTACGTCATCCCATTTATGTCACAGGAGGCCCACCCAACATTTTTCCTTCCTTTATTTCTCTTGTCATCATAAAAGTACTGGTGGAACATATATAGGTATTTCATTGATTGTCTCTCACTCTCACCATAGGACCACCTCATCTTTTTTGCTCATATCTTTCCTAAATGTTATTTTTTACTCTGGTTCTCCATAGCTACCCATAAACCATTTGAAATACAGGAATCTCTCTGTGCTCCAAAAGGACACATAGCTGACATTTGATTTTTTTTAACAGTTCAGTTCCCACTGAACCCAATACCACCATCTGCATTAGATGCACCATTTTAACTTGTATTGTAAACATTTAGAATATTTTGCATTTTCTGAGCTTAATGCAACAGAAGAGGAATGAGGAGTGGGAGGGTTGTGCTAAAAGAGGAAATGAGAAGGGACAACTTAATGTCTACGGGGGTTATAGGCATAAATAAGGTTAGGATAAAATATTTACCAGGAGGGGCGGCCAGGTGGTGCAGTGAATAGAGCACCGGCCCTGGAGTCAGAAGGACCTGAGTTCAGAGCCGGCCTCTGACACTTAATCCACACAAACAAAAACCTAGCCATGTGACCTTGGGCAAGTTACTTAACCCCAATTGCCCTAAAGGGGCGGCTAGGTGGCGCAGTGAGTAAGAGCGTCGGCCTCGGAGTTGGGATGACCCGAGATCAAATCCGGCCTCAGAAAATGAGCACCCACACATAAATAATGACTAGCCGTGTAACCTTGAGCAAGTTACTTAACCCCAATTGCTTTAAAAAAAAAAATTTACCAGGGACAATCTACATGAATCCCAATTAGGAGTCAGATGGAGAAGGTACAGAATTAAACAGTGACAGGCACTGCCACATATACAGATTGGGGCCATGACAGAATGGAAGGACATCCAGCATGAAATAGATCTCACATCCTAGACCGTGTCCAACTCTGCTGTTAAAAAGCCATCCAACATGATTTCTCTCCTATTTACTTACAGAAAAATGTGATCCTAGATTTTAAGATTTCTTTAAATTGAAGGTTAAATAGATTCCTGACTGAATGGCATCACAACTGGCTTGTGCCACATCCCCCTCCCTACCATCATCTGCTTGTTCAAGATAAGTGTGACTGGCTTAATTTATGCCACACACAGAAAAAACTTCATTATTTTTTTTAAAACTCAGATAATCTCAATTTAAGTATTTAATATAAGTTTCTTTTCCAAAGGAATGGACAGGGGAGTCATAATATCTTACATGTAGATACCAGAATATTATCCAAGATATTAATGAAATTATCCACTAGCTTCTCTTCTTGAAAATGATTAAAATAGCTTCTTGGTTGGATGGCTAACTTTCATATCAAATCTGTTCACATTTCTCCCTTAGGGAATTAACATTCTCCATTAACAATCAAATTCAAGGATGAACTCATTTAACATCCTTATTAGCACAATACAAAGATTAATTAAGCAATAATCTCTTCCAAATTGCTCACCAGTGGTTAATAACAGGTCTGTTGGTTAACTTCCTGAGGCAGAAACCACATTGGTGAAGATCTTAAGCTACTAGTTAACTGGAGAAACAATTTTGGCATGGCGTATTGTGGCTTTGAATGGGAGTTATAATTTGTAACAGTCCTAATGGAGCTGAAATATTTATCCCAAAAAGGCAAAGAGACAGTAGCGCAGACGGGGGAAAAATCAGCTTTAAAACATACTAAAACCACAAGATAGAATAGACAATGTTTTCATGTTTCAAAAATATTTCATTTCTAATGGATTTATTGTTGCTATTATGTTATTTTAACCATTCTCTTTTCACTTCCACAAAAACAAACAAACAAACAAACAAAAAAAACCATAACTGTCCAGGAAAAACAATGTGGAGGAGTTTGGCTGGAAGAGGATGTGAAGTTAATGAGTTTTTAAAACTATTTAAGGTCTATAAATACATCTTACTATCAAAAAAGACCTGTTCTCAGCAATATCTCTTCTAGGGCTGTATCCCAAAGAGATCACAAAAATGGGAAAAGGACTCACATATACAAAAATATTTATAGCAGCTTTTTTTTGTGGTGGCCAAGAACTGGAAACCAAGGGGATGCCCATCAATTGGGGAATGGCTGAACAAGTTGTGGCATATGAATGTAATGGAATACTATTGTGCTATAAGAAAAAAATGAGCAGGTGGACATAGGGAAAACCTGGAAAAATTTACATGAAATAATGTTGAGTGAGGGGAGCAGAACCAGGAGAACATTGTACACAGTAACAACCACAGTTTTCAAGGACTGATTTTGAAAGACTTAGTCCTTCTCTGCAATGCAAGGACCTCAAACTTTTCCAAAGGTCTTATGATGGAAAATGTTATATGCGTCCAGAGAAAGAATGATGGAGTTGGAATGGAGAATGAAGCGGACTCTTTTCTTTTTTGTTTTGTTTTCTTACTCATGATAATCCATGCTGATAAAGGAGGAAATGAGAAGGGATAACTTATTATTCATAATAATTCTTCTATGCAATATGACTAATGTGAAAATAGGTTTAAATAGAATGTATATGTAGAGCCTATATCGGACTGTATGCCGTCTTGGGGAAGAAGGGGGGAGGGAAAGGGAGAAAACTTAAAACTTATGGAAGTGAATGTTGAAAACTGAAAATAAAATATTTTTAAAAAGGAAAAAAGAAAAGAAAAAACACCTAAAAGATGTGAGAACTTTAATCAACACAATGGTCAGTTTTAAAAAACTCCAGCAAACTAACGATAAATTTTGTTTCCTACTTCTTTACAGAAGTTATGCACTAGCAGTGCTGAACAAGACACACATTTTCAGGGGGACAAAAGCTGTGACTTCCTTACATTTTACTATCATTCCGACTGACGGTGCTAGGTAGGCTCTCATAACTAGAATCCAATATAATATATTGATTCCATTTCAAAAATACTTAGATTTCAAAGAACAGATTGGGAGAAAGACCCTTTCTCATTTCCTTCCCCCAAGATGATGCAATAGATTAGTTCCACTTACACCATAATCACAGAACTCATTGTTCCATGAAGAATAATCAAGGAAGACATGATTGATGGATACAATATAAAAGGGCTTTGTTCTCTGAGTCAAAACTTTCTTGGATATCACTATATCAATAGAATAACTGTATTATTAATTGAATCTGTGTGATAAAAATACAAAACTTCACTTGGGACTCCAGGGGGGAAGGCAGGGTCATATCTGGATCTATGATTTCATCAGTGTGGGGAACTCCCATTATGGAAAATCAACTTCCTTTATAAATTACAATCTGAGAGAGTTATCTGTATGCATTTCTGGAGTGGAGATGAAGAGGGGAATGGAGTGAGTGGAAGGAGGAAGGGAGTTGCCCCTCTAAAACCTCTAGGGTTTTTTTTTCTCCCAATGGGAATCCATACCACAGGGTAATGTTATAAGTCTGTGGAACTATATGGGACTAGAGGTAGATGGTAAGGGAGAATAATCATATCCACTACTTATGAACTACTATAAGGTTTTTTTTTTGCATATTTATTTTTTTAATAATTTTTTTATATTTTCTGTTTCTTATACCTCCATGAAGGGGTGAGTTGGAACATGTCTTCTCATATCTCTTCATTTGAGCCCCACTTAATGTTTATAATTTTGTTACACTTATTTTTTATTTTTTGATATCATTCTTTCCATTTACATTGTTGTTGTTAGTATGTACATTATTTTTGGCTCTGCTTACTTCTTTCTGTATCAATTCATATAGTTCTTTCTACTCTTCTCTGTATTTATTACACAAATTATTTCTTAAATGACAGTAATATTCCATTATATTATTGTAATTTGTTTAGCCATTCCCCTTTTGATAGGCATTTACTTTGTTTCAAATTTGTAGCTATCACAAAAAGTGCTGCTACAAATATTTAAGAGTATATGGGGACTATTTTCCTTATTGATGGTAAATATTGTATCCCAACCTTATTTGTGCCTATAACCCCATAGACATTATTACCCTTTCTCATTTCCTCCATTAGCAGCAACCCTCCCCCACCTCAAACCTCTTTTGTTGCATTAAGCTCAGAAAATGCAAAATATTCTAAATGTTTACAAAACAGTTAAAATGGTGCATGTAATGCAGATGGTGGTGTTGGGTTCAATGGGAATGATACGCTGTTAAAAAAAAATCTAATGTCAGCTATCTGTTCTTTTGGAGAGAGATTCCTATATTTCAAAAGGTTTATGGGTAGCTATGGAGAACTAGAATAAAAAATGACAGAGAAGATATGAGCAAAAAAGATGCGCTGGTCCTATAATAAGAGTAAGATATAATCAATGAGATGCCTGTATACATTCCACCAGTACTTTTATGATGACA
This sequence comes from Gymnobelideus leadbeateri, assembly GCA_011680675.1. Taxonomy (NCBI): domain Eukaryota; kingdom Metazoa; phylum Chordata; class Mammalia; order Diprotodontia; family Petauridae; genus Gymnobelideus; species Gymnobelideus leadbeateri. The sequence continues at coordinate 273,858 of WOXC01007551.1, forward strand.
AGAGAAATGCTGGATGGGCCTCCTGTGACATATGAATGGGAAGACATAGATGAGAGTCATGAGTGGGCTGTGATCAGCCTCCTTGGAGGGTAATGAGATCATAGGCACCTTTCTATGTTTGAGTTACCAACAAAAACCTCCTTTGAGTAAAGCTTGGTACTGAGAAGCCAGAGTTACATCTTGCCTTTATTCTCTCTCTCTCTCTCTCTCTCTCTCTCTCTCTCTCTCTCTCTCTCTCTCTCTCTCTCTCTCTCTCCTTCTCCTCTTCCTTCTTCTTTTCTTCCCCTTCCCCTCTCCTCCCCTCCCCTTCTCTCCTTTTTCTCTCTGTTCAGGGATAGAAAAATTCACTATTTATGAAGTAGAAACAAGTAGGCAGGAAGTATCTCCTTTTCCTGAATGGTTATACAGCCATTGCTTACATATCTCTTATAAGGGGGAGCTCACCATCTCATAAGTCAACACCCATTCCATTTTTAGAAGGTTCCCTATAACTTTCACCCATTGTTCTGTCCTTTGGAGTCATACAGGATAAGTTTACTCTCTTTCCACAAAACAGATTTTCAGATACCTGAAGATACCTATCATATTCATCCCCATGCATCAAAGCCTTCTCTTATCAAGGCTATACCATGATATATCTGTCTCTCACAGTCAGCAGGATTGTACTGATTTATCACTAGTGTTTCCAAGGGGTCTCTGGAATCAATAGCAATTGTGAAGGAGCAGGCTTTCAAAGATTAAGTAAAAGGATGCTACTCTCTCTGAGAAGGGGGCTGCAATGAGTTAGGGATACTGTTACAGCAAGTGTGTTGAACTGAGATTCAGAGAGATGGAGAGGAATTCTAAGGACTGGGAGAGTCTGTTTTACTATGTAACTTTGAGCAAGTCACTTAAAGATACTCTGGCCCTCAGCTGCATCACCTATTAAATGATAGAATTAAGTTAGATGATCTCTAATGGCTTTTTCCATTTCTAAAATTCAATTATAATGTATACCACCCTCAGATCTGGATTAGTAAGACTTGGGTTCAAATTATTTCTCTGTTACTAGCTGTGTGACTTTGGGCAAGTTGCTTAACCTCCTTGGGTCTCAGTTTCCTCAACTGTAAAAAGAGGACATTAGAGAATGTGATTCTGAGGTCCTTTTTAACTCTAGATCCAAGATACAATCTATTAATCTAGACCATTCGTATAACTTATTAACTCAGCAGTTGGGGTGGTTAGTCGAAGAACTATGTAAGTATACAATTAGAAAAATGCCTAGCTCCATAGTATCTTGGATTATTAATTATTTTATGTGTGTTTGTTCTGTCTCTCCCAAGAAAAGGAACTATATCTTTTCTCATGTCCCCCAGAGCATCTGTGACTGGATCAGACACCTTATTCCTTAGTCAGTAACAAATGCAAACCAAGTTTACCACCAAAGGCTGATTTGTCACCATTGAGGATACCAGCAACAATAATGGCAGCTAGGTGGCATGATAGATGTCTTGAGTCAAGAAGACCTGAGTTCCAATCCAACCTCAGACATTTATTAGCTGTGTGACCTCAGACAAGTCACCATATTTCACGGCATAATCATTGCACCCTGGGATTTTGGTTATTTTTTTTCTTTAGTCCAATAATTGATTTATAACCTTTCATTGCATAACAGTCACATGGTATAATTCTGTTCCTCATGCTGCTTAAAAGGTAAACAGAGCAGCAGTGTATTCACCAGTGGCATATGGATATGCATTTATCTCTCGTGCATTGCAAGGCACAAGCCTAGAATTTTCAGCCCCTGGGCACTGTCATTATTCAATATTAACATGTATTCATGAGTATTCTGTGCGTAATAATGATGCACCAAAGACAGTTTAGTAATAAGTGATCTTTAAGTAATACCAGCACATTTTTAAAGTTTCACATAATGGTCTCGCTCCATTTTTTGTGAAAAAAAAAATAATTCTGCATTAAATCTGCAATGATTATGTGGTGAAATACAGTAATCTCTGCCTGCCTCAGTTTCCTTAACTATCAAATGAGGATAATATTAGTATGTGATTTTCAGGATTGTTGTGGGGATTAAATTAGATAACATTCATAGGGAGTTTAGCACAGTGCCTTACACAGAGTAAGTATTTAATTTTTCCTTCCTTCCTCTCCTTTGTCATGATCCTCCTCCTCTTCCTCTTCTTCTTCCTCCTCCTTCTTTCCTTCCTCCTCACCATAGTGTAGGCAGTTCCAAGGAAGACCAAACACATCAACAGCAGCCCTGGAAGCAATATAGAGCCTTCCAATGTAACTGCTTTAAAGGGGTTAGCACCTTTAGATGTATAAGTTCCAGAGTGTTATTTCTGTCTTGTATTGTTATTTAGTGGCTCCATTCTTATTTTCCCCTCTGTGAGCTTGGCATGGAAGAGTTGTGAGCACAACTGCCTTGTAAACAATTGACCTGAATTCATTTTCTGGCAAAAGCACAAATGACTGAGGAAGGCAAAGGGAGAGAAACAAGGTTGGAAAAATTAGTGGTAAGAAGAATGAACTAAGGCCAGCAGCATGTAAATGAGTGATAAGGATCACACTGGTGCGTTTTAAGGACGCTTTGTAGTGAGAGAAAGAGAAATGGAAAAGTGAGATTCATCCCCTAAGAGCCATCATTCTGGTCCTCATCATTATTCTCCCTTCTTCTATGAAAAAGTAAGCCTTCTAGGGGTGGCTAGGTGGCACAGTAAATAGAGCACCAGCCCTGGAGTCAGGAGGACCTGTGTTCAAATGCAGCCTCAGATATTTAACACAAAAACTAGCCATGTGACCTTGGGCAAGTCACTTAACCCCAACCGCCCTCCAAAAAAGGCAAAAAAAAAAAAAAAAGTAAGCCTTCCCCTACCTTCCAAGCAGCAGCTGGTTAGTGCTATACAGATATAGCCAGGTTCCATGTTCCAGTGGTAAACAGGAAATCAGAAAAACAGGGGCAAAATTCACCATGTTCCATGTTCCATGGTGGATTTTGCCATTCTTCTGATCTCTTATTTACTACTGCTAGAAACATCAGAGATACAATGCTGTCAACTACAAGATAGCTTAGTTGGTACGTAGAGCTGATGCATCCAAACTTAACTAGTAATTAGTAATGACTCCTAACCATGAGCCAATTAGAAGTTAAGGGTAAACATAATTACACATACTATGTGTTTGTATCCAGTGCCAGTGTGGAATGCTCATTGGATTTGACTATGAAACTTTAAATAAACAGTCTAAGCCTTCCCTGGTCCTCACTCCCTTTCCCTGAATAAGCAGTATTCAATATTTTCCAGGGTTCCCTTACTTATCTGCTTCTTAGAAACAGAAGGATTCCACCACCCACAGATTAAAGGGAAATAACTACCAGACTCTAATTTAAGATCCAAATGCCCATGGTCTTTAGAGAATTCAATTTAACAAGCATTTATTAAGCATCTACAATATCTCATGAGACTCCTAGTGGGTGGGATCTCACAGAGAATTCCATAGGGAAAGGAAGTGAAACAAGGAGAATCAATATTAACACCTAAGCTATGACCACCTTGGAATTTAGCCCTGAAGAAACCATAAGCATAAGCAGGGCAGAGTCTCCTGGGGAATCTCTTTGGATGCAGAGGGGAGCTACAAGGAGGAATTCTTAAGCTTGGGACAAATTCAACAGTAGCATAGAGAATCATTCAGCCACATGAATAATCAAACAAAGGGCAGAGAGCATATCCAATGCTCTGGCAGGGGTTGGGGAGGGAATCAGGTGATGGGAGAAATGTGACATAACCTGGGGGTTGTGTAGTGACTGCCAATGGAAAGAACATGGGACCACAAGGCAGTATGCAGGGATGGTGGACACCACAAAAAGGAAAAATACTTGCACTGTCTCAACCCTGTAAATGTCCACACCATGAGGCAAAGCCCTGACACTCCATGTTAATTATGATTCTAGGGTGGAAGGGGAAGGAATAATTGCTTTAACTATAGTTTTGATTTACCTAGGGATTCAGTCTTGTGGAAATTGTATGACCATTTATAGAAATAGACCTTCTGGGGAATATCTAGTTTGTCTGAGGATCAGTTGAGATATATTTGCCTTCATACACCACCATCCTAATAGCCAATACTCTCTTTTGGTGTAAATATTCTTTGAGAGGTAAGGATAACTTCCTTACAGAACAGAGTGCCAGAAAAGTTGCCTGTAAAACAAATTTCTGTAAACCAAACACTGTTTACATTCTATTTTTTAACCTTTACAAAAAATTATTTTTTATTTTAATTTATGGAATAAAAGAAGCATTTCCATAACACAGTATTAAAAAAAAAACGTGATTGCACATTAAACTGCAAGTTTAATTTAAACTGGCTGTTTCTTTTATTTTTTATTTTTTTCTAACTTCTGGTTTACATCATTCATTTCCGCCAGATTTTGAGTTACAATTTTTTCTGTTTTTCCCCTAACCACCACCCCATAATAGCAGTCCCACAGGATATCCCCTCATCCAATCTTCTCTCTCCCATATACCCCCTTCGACTTTGCCATTAGGGCAAGGTGAATCTCTGTGCTCCAATGCCTGCACATCTTATCTCCCAGTTACATGCAAAATAGTATTGATAATAGTATTTATATATATTTGAAACATTTAATTTTAAAACTTCGAATCCCAGATCCATTCCCTTCGTCCCTTGTCACCCACTCCCGCTGGGAAGATAAGCAGTTCAGTACATGTTGTACATGTATGGCTATGCAAAACATTACCATAGTAGATATATTATAAAAGACTGCTTATATTTCCCTCCCACACATCCCACTCCCCATCTGGTCCATTCCTTACTTTGATCCTGTCCTTTTTCGAAAGTGGGTGCCTCCAACCTTCCGTCCCCCCAGCATACTCTCCCCTCTATCCTCCCCCCTTTCATCCCACCCCCCCTACTCTTCTGCAGGGTGAGATATCCCATTTAGTATGTATTCTCTCCCTGAGCCAAACTCAATGAGAATATGGTTTTGCCTTTTTGCCTTCCTGTTCTTCCCCTCCCCTACAACTACTTCCCCTTGCCTCTTCTACATGAGATAGTTTACCCTACCCTGTCTCTCCCCATCTCCTCTTGCCACATTCTTCTCTCACCTCTTAACTTCACCCGTTAAGTATCATCCTTTCCCACCAAATTCCACCTGTGCCCTCTATCCATGTATAACTGTAAACATACATACACACATTCACATATGTATTCATATGCCTGCATGCCCTTCTTCAATTATTTTCATACTGAGAAAGGTTTCATCAGTCACAGTTATTGTGTTTCCATATAGGAGTGTAAATAATTCAACTTTGATAAGTTCCTTTTGATTTCTTTTCCCTGTTTACCTTCTCAAGCATCTCTTGCTTCTTGTGTCTGAATGTCAAATTTTCTATTCAACTCTGGTTTTTCCTCAAGAATGCTTGAAAGTCCTCTATTCCACTGAATGACCATATTTTCCCCTGAAACAAGATACTCAGTTTTGCTGGGTAGGTGACCCTTGGGTTCAATCCCAGCTCTTTTGCCCTCTGGAATATCATATTCCATGCCCTTCAATCCCTCAGTGTAGAAGCTGCCAGGTCCTGGGCTATTCTGATTGTGTTTCCACAATATTGAAATTGTTTCTTCCTGGCTGCTTGTAGTATTTTCTCCTTGATCTGGGGATTCTGGAACCTGGCTATGATATTCCTGGGAGTTTTCTTTTTGGGATCTTTTTCAGGAGGTGATCTGTGGATTCTTTCAACCTCTATTTTGCCCTCTGGATCTAAAGCATCAGGGCAGTTTTCCTTGAGAATTTCTTGAAGGGTGATTTCTAGGTTCTTTCTTTGATCATGGCTTTCAGGTAGTCCAATAATTTTTAAATGATCTCTCCTGGATCTATTTTCCAGGTCAGTGGTTTTTCCCATGAGATATTTCACATTGCCTTCTATTCTTTCAATTACTTGGATCTGATTAACAGCATCTTGATTTCTCATAAAGTCACTAGCTTCCATTTGCTCCAGTCTAATTCTGAAGGAATGAATCTCCTCAGTGAGCTTTTGAGATTCTTTTTCCATCGGGCAAATTCAGCTTTTTAAAGCATTCTTCTCCTTGTTGCCTTTTTGAGCCTCTTTTGCCACTTGAGTTAGTCTGTTTTTAAGATGTTATTATCCTCAGTCAGGCTGTTGACTCTCATTTCATACTTTTCCTGCATCCTTCTCATTTCTCTTCCCAATTTTTCCTCCACTTCTCTTATTTGGTTTTTAAAAATCCTTCTTAAGGTCCTCTGTGGCCTGTTACCCGCTCGTATTTTCATTTGGGGCTTTTGGTACAGGAGTTCTGACCTCACAGTCTTTCTCCTGTTCCATGCTTTGATCCTCTTTGCCCCCAAAATAGGAGTCTATTATTGAATTCTTCTGTTTATTTTGTTTCCTTTGCCTTGGCATATTGCCACTTAATTACTTGACTTTGGGGCTTGTTGCCACAGTAGGACTCTGCCACTAGACAGGGGAGCTTTCGTCCCAAACATTGGGGTCTTCTCAACTGCCAGAGGTGTTAGTTGGGTGTTCTCCCTAAAGGTCCCATACACTCTGGCAAGCTGGACACACACCCCAAGACCTCCACCCCATACCACAATCCAGATCCAGGGAGGTTAAAGTAAGAGTGATTACCCCTCCCCCCAGACTGATTGCTGGATCCCCCTACAGTTCTTAGACCAGGAGCTGAAGCTGCAACTAACACTGCAAAATGGCGACTGTGCCATGTCTCCTCAGCAACTTCTAGTCCCCAGAGGAAGAAGCCAACGCGCTTCCAAATACTGGTCCCAAAGTCCATAAGGAACTAACCTCTCACTTTGTGTTGGAAATTCTGGAAAAGTCACAGCTGCTGGTGTTCTGGGGTCCCTCCATCCAGCTGCTGGACTGGCTGCTGTGGGGCTAAAACCTCCGACTCACATGGTCCTGGGCTTGGCTCCCAGAGCACTGTGCTGTCGGCTCCCAGAGCGCTACACTGGCCGTTCCCTACTGAGCTGCCAGGCTGTCCTCAGTGGGAGGTTAGCTTCTCTGTGTCGTTCTGTGGGTGCTGGAGCTCCAGAGGTTGTTCAGAGTCCTCCTTTTACATGATTTTGAAGTGGTGTGGGCTGGAGTGCCATGGAAGTGCTGTTTATGCTCTGCCATCTTGGCTCTGCCCTCTACATTCTATTTTTAAAACCAAAACTGTGATCCTACAAAGTCTTGTCCCTAGATATTTTGAAATAGATTCTTTAAAGTAAAATAGCAATTTTTCAGTAGAACAACACTCCAAAAACAAAGAACCACTGATCTGAAATTTAAAATGCAACACTAGGAAATACTCTATGAAAGATGGATTTAGGAAAAAGAGATGCACCCTAGATTTTGCTTGGACTTTTTTTGTTTTCAATTCTTTTTTTTTTTTGTTAAATGGAATTTTAATTTTTTTTTATTGTGAGCTTAATATTCACCAAACATGAACATTTCAATATGCAAAGAACAAGGACATGTGCAAAAGTATTCCCCATTCTTGAAACTTACAGTGACATTAATAGCAACTACTATTTCTATAGCAGCTCTTTCCTTAAAGCTCCCTGTATTGTTTTTAACTAGAATTTATCTTTAGATTATGGGAGGTTGCTGTTATCTAAGACCTGTCCTTTCTTTTTTTATTATTATTTTTTTTATTTCTTATTTTTTATTTTTTTTAAACAAATGCTTTATTAACTTCTGTTTTACATCATTCATTTCTGCCAGATTTTGAGTTACAATCATTTTCCCCCCATTATTCCCCTACCCAACCTCCCAGAATAGTAGTCCCACAAGATATCACTTCCTCCAATCTGCTTTCTCCCATACCCCCATCGACTTTTCCATTAGAGGAAGGTGAATCTTTGTGTCCCAATGCCTGCACATCTTATCTCCCTATTACAAGCAAAAGAGTGTTAATAATAGTATTTATATATATTTGAAACACTTAATGTTACGACCTCGAATTCAGATCCATTTCCTTCCTCCCTTGTCACCCATTCCTTCTTGGGAGATAAGTGATTCAGTATATGTTGTACATGTCTAGCTATGCAAAACATTATCATGGTAGATATATTGTACAAGGCTGCTTATAATTCCCTCCCACTCATCCCACCCCCCACCTGGTCCATTCCCTACATGGTCCTGTCCCTCTTCTATAGTGGGTACTTCCAACCTCCCCTCACCCCAAGGATGCCCTCCCATCCATCATCCCTCCTCTCATCCCCTTCCCCCTATCCTGCTGCAGGTTGAGATATCCCATTTAGTATGTATGTCATTTTCTCCCTGAACCAAATTCAATGTGAATGTGGTTTTGCCTTTTTAGCCTTCCTTATTCTCCCCCTCCTTTGCAACCACTTCCCCTTGCTTCTTCTACATGGGATAGTTTACCCTGCCCTGTCTCTCCCCATCTCCTCTTGCCACTTTCCTCTCTCACCTCATAATTTCATCCCTTGAGTATTCTCCCTTCACAACAAATTCAACCTATGCCCTCTATCCATATATAACTGTAACCATATACACACACATTCACATATGTATTCATATGACCACACACCCTTCTTCCATTATTTTCATAGTGAGAAAGATATCATCAGTCACAGTTATTGCTTTCCATATAGGAATGTAAATAGTTCAACTTTGATAAGTTCCTTTTGATTTCTTTTCCCTGATTACCTTCTCAGGCATCTCTTCCTTCTTATGTCTGGATGTCAAATTTTCTATTCAATTCTGGTTTTTTCCTCAAGAATGCTTGAAAGTCCTCTATTCCACTGAATGACCATATTTTCCCCTGAAACAAGATACTCATTTTGCTGGGTAGGTGACCCTTGGCTTCAATCCCAGCTCTTTTGCCCTCTGGAATATCATATTCCATGCTCTTCAATCCCTCAGTGTAGAAGCTGCCAGGTCCTGGGCTATTCTGATTGTGTTTCCACAATATTGAAATTGTTTCTTCCTGGCTGCTTGTAGTATTTTCTCCTTGATCTGGAGATTCTGGAACCTGGCTATAATATTCCTGGGAGTTTTCTTTTTGGGATCTTTTTCAGAGGTGATCTGTGGATTCTTTCAACCTCTATTTTGCCCTCTGGGTCTAAAACATCAGGGCAATTTTCCTTGAGAATTTCTGGAAGGGTGATTTCTAGGTTCTTTCTTTGATCATGGCTTTCAGGTAGTCCAATAATTTTTAAATTGTCTTTCCTGGATCTATTTTCCAGGTCAGTGGTTTTTCCCATGAGATATTTCACATTGCCTTCTAATCTTTTGTTTGTTTGGATCTGCTTAACAGCATCTTGATTTCTCATAAAGTCACTAGCTTCCATTTGCTCCAGTCTAACTCTGAAGGAATGAATCTCCTCAGTGAACTTTTGAGATTCTTTTTCCATCTGGCAAATTCGACTTCTTAAGGCATTCTTCTCCTCATTACCCTTTTGGGCCTCCTTTGCCATTTGAGCTAGTCTATTTTTTAAGGTGTTGTTTTCCTCAGTCAGGCTGTTGACCCTCATTTCATACTTTCCTGCATCCTTCTCATTTCTCTTTCCAATTTTTCCTCCACTTCTCTTATTTGATTTTTAAAGTCCTTCTTAAGGTCCTCTATGGCCTGCAACCCATTCATGTTTTCCCCTGGAGCTTTTGGAGCAGGACTTCTGACCTCACAGTCCTTTTCCCGCTCTATGCCCCCAAAATAGGAGTCTAGGGTTGCATTTTTCTGTTTCTTTTGCCTTGGCATGTTGCCACTTAATTGCTTGACTTTTGGGCTTGTTGTCACACTATGGCTTTAAGGCCAGCTAGAGGAATTTTCGTCCCGAACGTGTGGTGGGGCAACTTCCGTTTCTGGCAAGCTGTAAACCCACCCACAACTTCCACCCTAGATCACAATCTAGATCCAGGGAGGTTAAAGCAAGAGCGATTACCCCCCAAGACTGATCGCTGGATCTCCCCACGATTTGTAGGCTGGGAGCCGGAAATGCCTATGAAAACTACAAAATGGCGTGTCTCCTCAGCGGCTTCTAGCCCCCAGGGAGGGAGCTGACGCATTCCCCAAATACAGGTCCCAAAGTCCATAGGACACTAACCTCTTACTTTGTCCTAGGCATGTCTATGTTGATAATTCTGGAGTCGCCACAGCTCCTGGTGTTCTGGGGTTCCTCCAGCCGGCTGCTGGCCCTGCCGCCCTGGGGCTAAAACCTCGGCTCACGCGGACCTGGGCTCGGCTCGGCTCGGCTCCTGCGCTCTGCGCTCTGCGCGCTGCTGGCTCCCAGACCACTGCGCTGGTCCTTCCTGCAGGGCTGCTGGGCTGTCCTCAGCGGGAGGTTAGCTTCTCTGTGTCGTTCTGTGGGTGCTGGAGCTCCAGAAGTTGCTCACAGTCCTTTTTTTACATAGTTTGTGGGGAATCTGGGGGCAGAGAGGCTTGGAAGAGCTGTTTCTACTCCGCCATCTTGGCTCCACCCCCCTGTTTTCAAGTCTTTATTCCAAAAGGAAATTCTCTAAAATTCCATACATTTAGCTTATCTTCCTAAGGTGATCTTTCTTATTCAACACTCTTATTTATTAATATAAAATCTCTTAGAAACATTTGACTAGCAAATGGTGTGAATTTGCTATGGATCCTAAGACTGACAACTTTACATACCTTAGGATAATTACTGCCATTTATTTCTCATAAATGAATTTCTATGAAATGGATATGGTACAGAGGAAAGGCTCTGGAGTTAGAAGACCTTGGTTCACATCCCACCTGTGAAACAACCTGTGTGACCTTGGGTAAAGTCATTTATTTGCCTCCCTTGGGCCTCAGTTTTCTCACCTATAAAACATGAGGATTGGACTCTGAGACAGACAGATGGCCTCCAAGATTCCCTCCAGATCTGTGATCTTGGGATTCTTTAAGCTGGATATATCCATACAGTGTGGGCTATTGAATGTCTTCAATAAATGTCCTCAAAGACCTCATTACTACCTTTCCTGACTTTTAGTCTCTTCTTTTTGACTTGTTTATTCACCTCTCCCTACAAACACTCATACCTCCATGACTTTCAAAAGATGCCAAAACAAAATGCCATCCAAATTTGTGGAAGGAGTTTCTACACTGTGAGTTTATCTTCCTATATTTATTAGCTCTTCTTCTAAAATCAAGGGCAAAGACTATGCCTTTTTTTTAAAATATATTTTATTGATATCTTTTCTTTTAACATAGGCAAGATTTTTCCCAATATTCTTCCCTCTCTCCTCTTCCTGAGAGCATCCCATTTGACAAATAATAATTTTTAAAGAGACAAAAAAAATCAGCAGAACTGATTAATACATATAAATACATCAAAATATATGTATGTAAGTGTATGTATATATATACACATATATGTATGTTTGTTTGTCTGAAAATATGTGTATTGTACCATACAATAGACCTGTGCAAGCCTGTGTAAAGGAGTGAGGTGGAAATACTTTCTTGTATCTCTTCTTTGATGCCACTCTTTTTCACTGTCAGTTTTCAACCTTCACTTTTTTTCAGTTTTTTTTTCTTTTTGCTTTTTGGAGGGGGAAGGCAGGGCAATTGGGGTTAAGTGACTTATACAAGCTGTTAAGTGTCTAAGGCTGGATTTGAACTCAGATCCTCCTGACTCCAGGGCTGGTGCTCTATTCATTGTGCCACCTAGCCACACCCAACCTTCACTTTTAATTGTCTTGCCATGGTGGTTCTTTTCATTTACACTGTTGTAGTCATATTGAATATTGTTTTCTTGGCTCTGCTTATTTCATTCACCATCAGCTCATATAAGTCTTTCCATGCCTTTCTTTATTCATCACGTATGTAATTTCTTATAGCGAAGTAATATTCCATTACATTCATGTACCACAATTTGTTTAGCCAGTTTCCAATTGATGCATATCAACTTTGTTTCCAATTGTTTGCTATCAAAAAAGTGCTTCCATATAAACCATAATTATTATGATTTATATGGAAGCTTTCTTCTTATCAATGCTCTCTTTGGATCATAAGCCTAGTATATAAGTTAATAGTAAAATCGGAAAATCAAAGGACATTTTAGTCATTTTATTTGCATAATTTCAAATTTGCTTTCCCAAATGGTTGTAATGATTTATACACAGATCCACCAATAATACACCAGTGTACCTAACCTCCCACAACCCCTCCCACATTGACTATTCCAATCTTTTGTCATCTGTGATATTTGCTATATGTGAGGTAAAACTTGAGTTGTTTTGAATCACATTTCTCTTATCATGGAAGAATTATTTTATGTTGTTACTAATAGTTTGCAATTCTTCATAACATCTTTCCCACAGGCCTTCTTCTTTCCTCTGACACAGTCACCACTCTGGTGCAGACCCTCTTCACCTCGTGCCTATTCTATTGCAATAGCCTTCTGGCTTGGTCTCCTCATCTCCAGTCTCTGCCCACTGGAGTCCAGCCTCAACTAAGCTGTCAAACTGATCTTCCTAAAACATAGGTCTATCTATGTCACCGTTATAAGATTGATGATTTTGAGACCAGTATGACACTCTCCCCTTAAGGGAAGGTGTAAGCTCATAGAACATACTCATGGAGGAATATTGACAATTATATTTTTTTCCTAAGGTTAGTGCACAAAATAATGTTTTATCCACCACCAGCTTGATTTTCTCCCAGATAAACCCCCAAAATATTCTGCCCTGATCCCTGATATGCAAATTGGCCAGTTCTAGGGGGAACCACCCAAAATCAGAGTATGAAAGCGTCACTTTCAGAAGGGCACTTTGGAGCACCCACCTTTTTCTTCAGCAGGAACACTACTTCCCATTGGTGCACGCCCTTCCTGCTGAATGTGTCTCTATGCTCCTGCACACAGCACTGCCCTTAAGTGAGTTATACTTTATGTTGGTAGTCCTCAATATTGCTGGTCATGTTGGGATTGATTTATTCATCTTTGCTTCTCCCTTTGTTCCGAATACATATTGGGCACTTAGGTAAGCAAAGACGTCAAGGAAAGAGGGATTGAGCAGACTATATACTAACAGGTCCTTCTAATCAAATCCAGACAAAACAGAATAATGCTTCTGTCTCCAGACCTCAGAAGGTCTTGGAAAAGGGACTAGCCATTCCTCAGTACTGGAAGAATTAAGGCCAGGGCCATTGGAATGGTGAGAATTTCATTTAATAAGGTTTGCATTAGTTGTGGGCTGACCAACAGCATCAATACATTTTACCATAATTTTTTGAACTGGAACTTTGATTGGGAAGAGTTCACTGTATCTAGCCTGATCCAGACCACCACACTACTCCCCAGCTATGCTTAATGCCTCAACACCTTGAATGTACCAGGTCTTCCTTTTCCCTTTGTTTTCCACCTACAACTCTGAGAATAATCATCAAATGAACATTACCATTCAAATGCTCTATGACTCCACTCAACATCCCTGTGACTTCCTTCACCAAAACATTCCTCCCTGGTCACTACTGGGCCACCTAGGAAGCTAGGTGACACAATGGATAGTGCTAGACATGGAGTTAGGAAGTCTCGAGTTCAAATCCAGCTTCAGACATCTATTAACTGTGTGAAACAGGGAAAGCCATTTAGCCTCAATTTGGAGATAATAATAGCATCTATTTCCCAGTATCGTTTTGAGTATAAAATGAGATATTTGTAAAACCCTTTGCCAATTTTAAAGTACTGTAGAATGCTAGTTGTTTATTGTGAGATGACCAACTTTGACAACTTGACCCTTCTCAGCAATACAATGACCTAAGACAATTCCAAAATACTCATGATGGAAAATGCTATCCGCATCCAGAGAAATAACTATGGAGTCTGAATGCTGATAGAAGCAAACTATTTTCTCTTTTCTTATTTTTGGTTCTTCTTTCTCATGGTTTTTTCTTTTGGTTCTAATTCTTCTTTACAACATGACTAATGTGGAAATAATGTTTAATATGATTGTACATGTATAGTCAATATCATCTTAGAGGAGTGAATGCTGAAATTAAAAAATAAATAAATTTAATTTTTTAAAAAAAGAATGCTTGGAAAAAAGGATGCTAGGTATTAATATTATTATTGTCATTATTACTTCTCTATGTGTGTTGTCTTCCCCTATTAGAACATAAGCTTCCTGGGGGAAAAGGGATATTTTGCTTTTTGTGAATTCATATCACCATCTCTTTGCACAGTGCCTAGAAAATAGTAAGGAATGACTAAATGTTTTTTTTTTAATCCATTCACTGAAAAATAAGCCACTTTTAGAAAAGTTTTAAAGTTACCAACTTTTTGTGGAGAGTAACTTCAATTTCTTAAATTTAATTTTTTTTCCATGTGCTGGCTTCACTGGCATTGTAAGTCAATAAATATTGCTGCCTTTCCACTTGGAAGTATATCCTGAAGAAACAGGACAATCTAGGCCCTGTGGCTCAAAAGTTTTGGAAGCTGCCTCCATCTTCCCAAGGACAGTGAGAGGAGAGCTTAGACTACAGACACATGGTCCAGCATGTGGTACCCACTGTTAGAGGCAGCTCTAATACAAAGTGGTAACAGTAGGAGCTGCCTCATTTTAGTCTGATTTCTCTTTGAACCACAATCAGAACAAGTACTGGGAATACTTCAGAATCAATTTGTTGAGGGTGTATGATTACAAAAGCTCAGTGATTCAAATTAGCGTAAGTTGAGCACAGATGTTTCCCTGCTTCCCACTTAATGTGCTGGTCACAGTCAGACACACTTATACTTCAGAAATCTTTACTTTCCAGCAGAAGAGAAATCCCACGGTGGTAATCATGGACTCACAATGAAAGCAAAAAGATGCTGTTGTTTAACTATTGCACTTGCTTTTCTCTGACAGACAAATCAATACAACACTGAGTAGTTGCTCTTATACAAGGTGATCATGGGTTTTTTCCCCTTGGTTTTGGGTTGTTTGGGTTGGTTTTGGGGTTTTTTTCTACCACAAGATATCTATGACAAGGAGCTAAAAGCCAGCCCCCTTATCTTTTAAGTATAAAATACTGAAAACCAATTTCTTCAGTTCAAAAGCAAGCAGAGAAGGAACATATCTTCCCAGATATTAGATTTATCACTCCAGGAGTATATCAATTTAATCATGTCATTCTCTTCACAGTTCAGTCTGTTTTATACAGGTGAAAATTAGAGTTGAATTTCCTGTTAAAAATGTGATTATTGCATTGCTCTTCATTCAGAAGTACAAAATCGATAGGGTATTGAAACTAATATACATGCTATTAAAAAATAAACATGGGAAAGTGTGTGTGTGGATTTCGGGTAGAGATGGGACTGCTTGAGGTTTTATTGTTTTTTTTTTCTTCAGGCTTCAGTAATTTGAGGTTTAATTGTTGCATTTAATGTGATAATGGTACATGAACAATACTAAATCACTTTTCTTTTCTTCTTGGAGTTTCCTTTAAAAATATAGTCAAGTATAGCATTAAATTGAATCTTTCTTTATCAATGAACACAAGTGGCAAAGCAGTTTTCCTATGGTACATATGCTACATATACACATACTACATATACACTAGAAAAAAAAAAACATTTCCTCCAGTATATTCACAAGTATATGTGGGACATCTATCCCAAACCATTGAGTATTTTTCTTTCATTTCAGAATTAGGATTTATGCCTATTAAGTCAGTAAGTATTCAACCTGGCCACCAGAAACTTCTGAGGAGGTAGAAGTCTAATTCAGCTAAAATTACCTTTAAAAAGAGACTATTCAGTTCATAGGATCATAGATTTAGAGGCTGGAAGGAACCCCAGGGGTCACCAAATCTAACCCTCTCTCTTTCCAAAGAAGGAAACTGTTGCCCAGAGAGTTTAAGAAATTTCCCCAAAGTCACATGAATCATCAATGGCAAGCAAGGTCCTGACACCAGTTCTGGCCACTGCATCACGAGGCTTCTTTCTTTTCTCGAACTTAAGAGTTCATTGTACCTCATAGACCGTCTTGTAAAGACACATGTATTGTTGTCTCATACTACCAATAATTTTTCACTTTTCTCTTTAAATACAGTAGAAAGTATCTTGGGAGGCAGAAATTACAATCTAATCAGCTTTAAGTTTCTATGTGCGTACTCTGTGCTGGTCTCTAGGGATATAAATACAAAATTGAGATAGCCTCTGGACTCAAGAAGTTCATATTCAACTGGGGAAATAGATAAATGTAAATAATGTTTTTTTTCAATAAATGACAATTTCAGGAGAATGGAGACAGCACTATTAATACATAAAGAAATTCATCCAGGCTATTCACTAGAAGGTCAAATACTGAAGCTTAAATACTCTGGCCTCCTAAGACCCATTGGAAAAGACTCTGCAGTTGGGAAATATTGAAGGCAAAAAGTAAAGAGGATGGCAGAGGATGAGATGGATAGATAGTGCCATGGAAACAACAAACATTAACCTGGACAGACTTTAAGAGATAGTGGAGGATGTGGTCCATGGGGTCACAGAGTCGGATTCAACAGAACAACTCAACAATAACAAACAATAGCAACAAACAACAATTAGGGGTGGGAAGGAGATCAGGAAAGGCTTCCATGAAGTGGCCACATGAGCTGACTTGGAAGGGACCTCTGCAAACAATATATACTCAAATGATAGAATGGATGGGGGAATTGCTCCTCCCTCTATTTTTTTTTAACAAAGAGAGGAACTACAAACTACAGGTATGGAATATTGTATATAAACTATCAGACTCAGATGATGTTTTCATTAATTTTATTGAGCTGCTTTCCCTCATCCCTTTTTTATTATTCTTTATAAAAGGTGGTTCACTGCAGGATGGTGGGGGAAGGAGAGGAGATATAAAATGGTTTGGTCAGTTCAGGAACCAGGATTCTCAGTACAATAAAACCCAAGGGGCTAAAATGGAAATGGAATTACAAGGGGTCTAAGAGATTTTGAGTCTAGCTTGCATGTATGGGATCAGGTAACACACAACCAAGAATGTTGATAAATAACTGAGAGTTTGGGAAAGTCAACCTAAGCAGGAAGTAAAATTAAAAACTCAAGAATGAAATTCTGGAAACATAGGAAACAATTACAATGAGGGGAAGAAGCAGCATGTGGGATGTGGAATTAACGTAGGTATTGATGTAGAATTACCATAAGTAGCTAACAATGCACTTAGTTTTTTTTTTTTTTAAAGAAATGTAGAAAAGATGAAAACAAGACCAGGTAACAGGATGAATAGAAAGTTGTGACATGGTCCTATTATTAGAAAGGCTAGAGTTCAGAATGAGCTGAGGCTGACAAAGGGAAGTTAAATACAGAAAGACATAAAGGGAAAGCTAAAGACATAAAGATTTTAAAAATCCTAAAAGATGTTAGGGGAAGCTATATTGGAAGAGAAGGCCTAGGACCTTTGCTTGTGGTGGATGAGACGATATCTGATCACAGAAAGCAAAGCTTGCTCAATTATTTTATTTGCTTTTTCTTCCAAGGACAACATGTTGCACTGCAAATGACTAACAGAAAGTGGATTCTCAAGGTAGGTGAAAAGACAGTGAGAAAATGCATAATTGTCCTTGATGAATTCAAGTCACCTACCTGGCATGAATTACATCTCTGGATAGTGAAAGAACTGGAGGATATAATGGCTGACCAGAGAGGTACCACAAGACTGGAGAAGGGAGATGACCTATTTTTACAAAGAAAAGAGCCTACTTTGCAGACTCTAGGCCAGTAAGCTTGATTTTAACTCCTCAGAAACTTATTAGAGCTGATCATGAAAGAGATGTTTGGTGGGAATCTAGGTGATTAAAAAGATTCAAAATGTCTTCATCAAAAGCAGGTCATGCCAGATAAGTCTCTGTGCCTTTTTTTTTTTTAACATGGTTACTGAACTGGTAGATGAAAGGAGTGCTATAAAGTATATAGCTTATCAAGACTTTAGTAAAGCTCCTGATAAGGTATTTTGTATTATTTGTGTTTTTAAAAAATGGGAACATGTCACTAAAGCATAATCCAATTAGATGAATTCAGAATTGGTTAGAGAGCTGGACTCAAAAGTGTCTCTAATGGTTTGATGTCAATATGGAAGGAGGTTTCCAGTATAGTGTCTCAGGGATCTGTGGATTTTTACCATTTTTACCAAAAATTTCAATAAAGAGATAAACAGCACATGCATCAGATTTGCAGATGATGTTAATCTAAAGAGTGTTAGCTAACATACTGAAAAGGCATAGGGTCCTGGAATTGGAGACAGGTAGACCTGGATTCAAATCTTTCCCTTAGACACTAGCTGTGTAACCCTGGTGAAATTCATATAATTTCTCTGCCTCTTTTCCTTCATCTGTAAAATAAGAGGGTTGACCTTAATAATCTGTAATATCTAAATCTAAGATCTTATGAATGACAGCATCCAAAATGATCTTGACAAGGTTAGCATTGGGTTGAATCTATTAAGACAAAATCCAATGGATTTAAATGGAACATCTTAAAACTTGAGTACAAAAATCAAATTTCACAAGAACACGATGAGAGAATAGGTAGAAGATTTTCTAAAAAAAGATCTGAGGATTTTAGTGAACTATAGTACAAGGAGTCAGCAGTGTGCTTTGGCAGTCGATAATGCTAATGATGTTTTGGACTACATTAACAGAAGCTCAATAAAGAAATGATACTCCATGGGCAGCTAGGTGTCGCAGTGAGTAGAGTACCAGCCCTGGAGTCCCAAGGACCTGAGTTCAAATCCACCTCAGACACTTAACACTTACTAGCCATGTGACCTTAGGCAAGTCACTTAGCCCCAATAGCCCTGCCCCACCCCTCCAAAAAAAAAAAAAAGGCAAAAAAAGCCACCTAATCGAGAGTAATGTGTTCATTTTGGAACATGACACAGTCACATTTAAGGATATTGAATAACAAGGTGGTATCCAAAGGAAGGTAACGAGAATGAGGAGGGACTGAAGATGTTTAGCCTGGAGAAGACTCAGGGAAACATAACACTTTGAAGGACTGTTATGTAGAAGAATTAAAATGTAATCTTTGGCCCTAGAAGCCAGAACCAGAAGCAATGGGTAAAAGCTACAAAGATATAAAGCTAGGCTTGATGTTGGGAAAAACTTCTCCTAGGAGTTCCTCAAGCAGAGTCTGGGTGACCATTTGTTGTGTATGTTATGAAGATTCCTTTTGAATATGGGTTGAAATATATGGTCACTGAGATTCCTTCCAACTTTAAAATTCTGATTTGATTTCTCAGTGACCCAGGGAACTCTTTAAGACCATTAAGCTACAAATATTTTGTTGCAAATGTGACCAGTTCCTAAATCAAAAGTTCCCCACTATGGGGTGAAATGATGAATATGCCATTAGTTGCTTCATGGGTCAGTTTTCCTTCCGTTCCTTCATTACAAGGAAGGGTAGAGGAGGGGGAGGGAAATTGTATCAGGAAATGACTAATATAAAAACAAAAGGCATTAATAAAACATTACCAAAATATTTGTTGGATGAATCACTGGTTCATAAAATATGTAGACGGACAGCCCATTTTAAAAAGGTTGAATTTTCTTTCTTTCCTAAAATCCGATTTAAGAAAACAAAAGCTGGTTAGCACTATTGCTCTCTATTTCTCCTAAAGTAGTTATTATTGTGTGAAGAACAGAAACTAATGGAGATTTCTGAGCAATCCTGTAAGCTATAATATTTTCCTGAGATACACAAACATCAAGACGCCAAAATTGAAGTGAGTCATCCAATGGAAAACTGAATATTCAGCATTTGGAGACTATGCTAAACACAGGATTATAGAAATGAAGTATAGTATCATTTACACATATAAATACTCTAATGGGTAGGCCAGGTAATGAACTCAGTGAAAGCATATGGATATTGACTATGTCAATCAATTTTAAAAGTAAAATGAGCAGCTAAAATTCCAAGACCCAGAGATATTTGAATTTTGCAAAAAAAAATGGATAACTACTTATCATGGATGATTAAGATATTCATGTAAGCAGAAGCAAAGTATGTGGAATAGGTAACTCAGAATCAGTCATGTTATAGATGGATATGACCTTAAAGATAGTATCTAATTCAACCCCTTCATTTTAGAGAAGAAACAGACCTAAAGTGAAGAATCAACTTATCCAGGGTCACATAGCTTCTGGTTTCCTTCTAGTTCTTAAGTTATATGAACAACACAGTATGAATTACCTCCATCTCTAAATAATTAAGAACTGCAATGCTTAGTTACAGATAAGACAGTTCAAAGGTACTTTGACTATCCAAGTAAACTGGCTGAATGTCCCTTCCATTAGCAAATTCATTTTCATAAAGAAGTCAAATTGTACTTTTACAGAACTCTTTCTAAAGAATTCAAAGTTCTATAGATCTAAATCTTTGAAATAGTGGATCTAAGCCTCTGTGAGTTATACAATTAAAAAAAAAACAATAAGCACACAAAAAGTTAATACTAACAGAATCTGAAAGGCAAATACTAAACATAGCAAAAAATAGCCCTTGTCTATCTGTACCAAAATCTTCACAGGACTATTTGTGGTAGCAAAAAAAAAAAAAAAAACTGGAAACAAAGTGGATACCCATTAACTAGTAAGGGCTGCAAAAACTGACATATAAAGATACTGCTGAGGTATGAACAGAGAAACTTTGGAAAGATTTGTATGAACTGATACATAGCAATAGAACCAAAAGAAGATATATGACAAAGTAAAGGAATGGAAAAAACCATTCAAAGATACAAAAAGAAATAAAACATTAATTCCTCTTTCACAGCAGAAATGGAGAACTAGGACAGGGTCCATTGTCAGACATGGTGTCTATATTCAGTTTTTTTTCTTGTTTTCCTTTTTCACATGGGAAGAGTTCAACGCAGTGATGGAGGGAGATGACTAATATAAAAACAAAGGGCATCAGCAAATTTAAAAAGCAGCTCAAGGAAGTAAGAAAATTAAAATCCATAGAATCAAGTACACTGATATTTTATTAGCCTTTTGACATAATATAGATGAGCTCCTCCTAATCCCTTCAAAGTGTGACAGAATACAAAAAAGTACAACAAAACAGGGAGCAAAAAAAAAATGTGTTCAGTCAATAAACATCTTATTAAGTGACTACTACATACAAGATACTCACAAAAGATGTTAAAAGTTGTCGGCTATGTGCCAAAAAAAGGTAGTCTTAAATTGTTCCTTTAATCTCTTCCTTAACTTTTAATTCTCTTTCCTTCCAGTCTATTCTGCAATTGTAGTCTATGATTTGTGTAGTATTTCCTTATTTCGAAAAAATCACAAGTAACAAAAAATCACAAAGTAACAATTCTATGACTCGAATTCAGTTTGTGAGAAAAGTAAGGTAGTAAGTAAAAGGAATACTATACGGTAGAAATTATCCAATGTCCCAAATCATGTGGTCCAGTTCTATCCCCTGGTTTCCCCATGAAGTCAGGGAGATCTCACTTGTCTCCCCCTTCCCCACACATACTTCTGCTGAATATGTCCATTGTCCTAAGTCAGGATAATGTCCATGGAGGCACAACACTCAGAAAAGATGGCTTCTCAATGGATGAACTCTGCCCATCCTAAGGTTTCCATCTACCCTGACGGAACATTCTTCCTCCATCAGTATTCTTCAGTGGGAACCCTCCCCTAGTGCACTGACTCCTTCCTTTCAGCTTCCTGGACTGATTTCCCTCCATCCTGTGACCTCTCCCATTCTCCTTTTCAATTCTTCCTTTTTTAGCTCCTACTTTGCTTCTTTAAAAATCTCTTGATGATCCTTTTTTAAACATAGCACTTCTTTTTTTTAGTCTAAATGTAATTTCATTCCTTACTCTTTCCTTGGTTTCTCATATTAATTTTGGATTTCTTATATTTACTTTTCTTGTGACTTTTTTTGGGGTGCTTACAAGGTAAATTCGTGGCATTAGTTGTTTTGGGGGATGTAAAAATGTTTAAAATGTCTTTTGTTAAATGTCTACCATTTTTGTTAAGTTCAGGGTGTGTCATTCAGAATTGCAGCTTGACCTCCCAAGCTTTTTATTTCTTTTCCTTTTCAAAATATATTCTTCAATCAATACGCATTTATTAATTATATACTTTGGGGATACATACAAAAGCAAAAATAAGCTTCTGCCTTCGAGTTTACATTCCTTTTTTTTTTTTTTTGCCTTTTTGGAGGGCAAATTGGTGTTAAGTAACTTGTCTAAAGTTACAGGGATAGTTTTTGTGTGTGTGTTAAGTGTCTGAGGCCAGATCCGAACTCGGGTCCTCCTGACTCTGGGGCCTCTTTACTTACTGAGCCACTTAGCCACCCCTTGTAGTTTACATTCTAATAGGAGAGGTTACATGCATGTAAGTGGGTACATAGAAGATACATACAGATAGAAAATAGTAAGGGTTGGACCAGGAAAGGTTTCCAGCAGAAGGTAGTATTTAAAGCCAGAGTTGAGAAGAAAGAGTAATCCAGATATTGTGGACAGCTAGCAGAAAGACACGGAGACAGCAGATAAAGTGGCATGCGTGTGAAACAAATAAGTCTACATGGCCAGACCACAGAGAACAAAGAGGGAGATAATGCATAAGAAGACCAGAAAGACAGAAATGGACCAGGTTGTGAAGGGCTTCAAATAGTAGGGCAGGGGAATTTATATTTGTTCCTGGGAGTAATGGAGAGACAGTGGAGTTTCTCAAGCAGCAAGGTAGCATGATTAGACCTACACTTTAAAAAAGCATGGAGGATAGACTGGTATGGGGAAATCAGTCCACCACTGCAATAGTCCAGGTGAGTAGTGAATGATGAGGGACTTGAACTAAGGTGCTGGCTCTAAGTAGAGCCAAGAGAAATAGTAGAGAAAGAAATGACATGGTAATTAAATGAATATGTGACAAGAGAGTGAGTATTCAAGGATGACACTAAGCTTGGGGGAGAATGGGTTTGAGTGCAACCAGTGCTTGAAAGAGTGGCCAGAGAAGCCATGTCCATCAGGACAGAGCCAGAAGACGAAAGGAGTAGAAGTTAGTTTTAAGATGAAATCAAGTTTGTTACCTCTGGAGCAAGCATTCCTGAGACCCCATTATACTAGTTTTATAATGGGAAGGGGAGGAAGGGAGAAGGAAGGTTAAGGGGATGGGAATAAGGGAGGGAGCAACAGGGTTTGAATGAGAGATGGGCATCCAAAATTTCTGGGATGGGGAGGATATGACTGGATGAGAGTCTGTTAATAACTAAAGCTGAGATGGGTTATCAACATGCCTAGGGGTTTGTCCTCACTGTTGCATCCTCTCAGGGTGTTAGGTAGCTCAGGTGAGGGAACCAGGGTGGGGTATGGTATAAGTCATGCAAGGCCAGGCCAGGCCATCGAACAATGGAGGGAGTATGATGAATCACAAAGGGAGTGGGATAGAATGGCATTTCTCAGTCCCTTGTAGGAACAAAGAGGCCCTTGCAAACAAGAAGCCAGTTTGGAAATACAGCACACTCTGTCCCCTGCAGGTATGAAGAGTCCCCTACAAGCAATAAGAAGCTAGTAAAATATTATTTCATTTTATTATTCTTGTTGTTCAGTTGTTTCTCACTCTGTGACCCCATTTAGTCAAAAAGCGAAATTCCAATACCTCGCAGGTGTTGCAGTTTCAATGTTTCCTCAAACGTATGTTCATTCACTTAAAGTACTGAAGCTAAATGTTCTATTGGTGCAATTACATATGCTAAAGCAATCACACTCCCTGTCCTATGTTCTTTTAAAATTGTATGAAATAAAGACTAAGAGTTTTATATCCGGGGCGGCTAGGTGGCGCAGTGAATAGAGCGCCGGCCCTGGAGTCAGAAGGACCTGAGTTCAGAACTGGCCTCAGCCAATCCACACAAACAAAAACCTAGCCGTGTAACCTTGGGCAAGTTACTTAACCCCAATTGCCCTAAAGGGGCGGCTAGGTGGTGCAGTGAGTAAGAGTGCCGGCCTCAGAGTTTGGATGACCCGAGATCAAATCCAGCCTCAGAAAATGAGCACCCACGCATAAATAATGACTAGCCCTGTAACCCTGAGCAAGTTACTTAACCCCAATTGCTTAAAAAAAAAAAAAAGTTTTATATCCTAGCAAGGTTCGTGCAAACCAATAGGGACTTGGACTTCAGTTTTCAAAAACATTTGAGGAACAAATAACCGATTGAGAATTTCCATCAGTTCCCTTCATGAAGTAGCACACCAAAAGATTACAGCTTTTGTTCTTGAGTTCTTTTCAATTTGTAACTTCTTCCAAATGAAAAAAAAAACAAAAACTTAAAACTAAATAGGCTCTACAAGTGATTGAAGGTGTGTTGGCAAACCTTTTTTTAAACTGCAAGCATGCAACAAGGCAATTCTGGACAAACATTGTTCTGTGATGTGGTGAAGGACATACAGGCTTTAATGGTAATTGCACAAAACGATCTGAAACATTCAACTCAAATATAGAATTACTGGATGAGCTTTTAATGCTCCTGGAATACACAGTCTCTTTTAAATTCAGAATATTACTCAAAACTACTGTAACAATAATGAAACAAATTAGTCAAAGCATAAAGATGCAATGTTAACCCTAAAATTCTTAAGACACAGAAAAAAGGGTGGAAGAACCAAAGGAGTCAAAACCAAAAAGAGAAAAGTAGAGGTGTGTTATTAAAAGTAAAGACTAAGGACACGGTTTCCAAGTTTAAAAAAGGTGTGTATATAATTTTAAAAATCCAAATACATATTATACATTGTATCAACGCACATTTATTTTTAAACAAAAAAGACCCAGAAAGCTAGATTTATTACTTTTATAATTTGGGGGGAGAGGTGCTGTGGTAGAGTATTTTGGCTTTATTTTACAGACAGATAGCTGGACACCTGCCTGTATACACACACAATGCTAAAGAAGCACTACATGCTTTGTGTAACACTATTATACACAGTTAAGTGAAAGCAACAATTTGGTTTGACGGACACATTGTTTTCAAGTAAAGTCAACATTTCTGTAACGAAGATCCTGTTAGTAGATGTCAGTAGTTCCACTTCATGAAATATGTTTAAATTGGAAAAAGAAGTGCACATGCCCTCCTTCAGTTTTGCCAACCACTGCAATAAACTACTAAATCTAGACGTCCTCACATCATTACACTTGGGGATCAAATACTGTGTAAAAATGAATGTAAAATCTGAATCCTCCTCTATTCTCCAAAAAACCCAACTGGTACATTTCAAATAAAAGTTGTCGTGCCTCACCCAATTAGAATAGTGGGCAAGTCTTTTGTCTTCTTGTCTCCGGAGGCTTTCCAAACCAAACAACTTCTCAACAGAACATGCTCTTCACTAGGAAGATACTCTGAAGGGCAAAATGAGCTTCGGTGTTATGACACACATACTTCTGGCTGGATACTAGGTTGTGAAAGTTTACTATTCTCTTCTGTCTTTTCCTGCCCAGGTCCATGGCAAGCTGTCTTGCGCTTAAACAATCTCAAACTTAACCGCAATAATTCATTGTCTACCACTGGAGTGTTTGTGTATGTTTGCTTCAAGGTGCCCTGAAAACAAAATGGGTACACATTATTAAGAGTAAAGAATGCAGGCTGCTGAACAAAGTACTAAGAATACTTCCTGAGCTCTCTTAGTTTCTGATTCTAGAGAACATACTGTTTAGTTTATATGGCCTGACAAGCTATTATATAGAGAATTATTTTCACAAGCCTTTTAATGATTGATACCTTAGAGGTTATCCAGCCCAACTTTAAATCCCAACTTTAAAGGAAATTCCTCCTTAATATCCTGACCGGGTTGAAATCAAGTTTATTTTTAAACACTCTTGAGTGATAGAGAGCTCACCATCTGACAAGGAAGCCCTTTCTCTCAATGAATAGCTGTTGTGAAATTCTTGCAGCCCAAAGTAGTCCCAGTTCTTCCTCTGAGTCAAACAAGATAAAATCCAACCTTTGTTATATGAAATTCTTTTAAATGTTTGAGCATAGTTATTGTGTGTTCTCCTCTCCAAGCTACTCCCTTCAATTACTACTCACATGAAATAGCTTCTCAACCTTTCACTGATCACCCCATTACACGTCCTATTCTATCTGGAGCCTAATCAATGTAGGACAAGAGTCTTCTCATTCACCTCATTCCAGACTCAATCCTCAATTCTACTATGACTACAGATAATGCTGGCTTTGTTGGGCAGCCATAACAAAGAGCTGCCTTATACTGGACCTTAAGTAAATTAAAAGCTCCAGGTCTTGTTGTATATTCATTGCTATTAAACCAGGATATCCTCAATCTAGTCTTAGACAACTAATTTGGTATTTTGGTAGGACCTTACATATATCCCTATTAAATCTTAACTCTTTAGTTTGGGATCATGAATTTTGTAAATATTTTCAATTTAATCTCAGCCTAACTACCTCAGCCAGTCTTTGAAATCTAATTCTGTTCTTTTATATATTAACTAACCCTCTTCAGTTTTGTGAAATCCACAAATCTGATAATTATGTCTTCAAGTCACTGATAAAAATGTTTTCGCAGGGTAGGCCCTCATGGCCAACCATTAGCGATTTCCCTCTACTAATTGATCTAACACTGAACATCACTCTTTCAGCAGTCATGCAACCTTACAAACAAATCATTAAATCTATACCTTCATCTGGCTGCACTGGTGAATTTCACTGATTCTTTAAGGAGCCTGTCTAGAAAGTAGCAACATCTACTTTCCCATTAATGGCAGTACATGTAAAAAGAATTCTGCCACAATTGTTGTCCTTATTTTCTTCCACATATGTATCACAAAAGCAGGCGTTCACCTTGATTATTTTATAGGAAGGGACCATTATCATGGATAAGAAATAAAGAAAAACATCCCCTTGTTATGTTTAATACTCACCATAGTGACCACACTAAATGGGTACTTAATACTTTGTTAAAACCCTCTACACAATGCAACCACAATCCTACTTGAAACAACCAAATGAAAACACACCATTCATATCAATCAATATACTTTAAATCAATACACAATGACAATACCTTTTCATTTTTCACTAGCTGTTTCCGAATTGCAGAATCCCGCCTAAAACATAATGCTTTACAACATGGTCCAAGATTACTGAGAAGACCAGCTCTCTCTTCTTTACGTAGCAATGCTGCCATGTTTAGAGCTCCCAATTCATGTTCAAAAATATTTTCTGCATCTACCAATAAAAATAAAGCAGTAAAGAAACTGCTAATTATCAAATAAAACATTCCACAAAGTTCAAAACATACTTAGTTAAAAGTATGGCTACAGTCTAGGACAGTCAGTGTGGTATTAGTTCACATATTCATTCTCTTCCTTCACTACATCTAACTTCAAAGTACTATCAACTATCAAGTGAGCCAAACTGATTTTACCTCCTTTTTATTGTTCACTCCCTTGCCTTGATAAAAGTAGATGACAACCTCCCATTCTTATATGCTCTCCCTCAAGTCACATACCAAAATTAAGTGGTGGGCAACAGAATATAATTTAGAACCTCTACAAATTGGACATGGGGGGTAAGGGGAGAGAAGAATTCCTGAAAAATGTAAAACTGGTAAGTGCTTTAAGATTTGCAAAGCACTTTACAGTATCTCATTTTATAAAGACAATAACTGGGAAGGCTAGGTGTGGCAGTGAACAGAGCAATATACAGGAGGACCTGAGTCCAAATCTGGCCTCAGACACTTGACACACTAGCCATGTGACTTTGGGCAAGTCACTTAACCCCAATTGCCCTCCAAAAAACAAAAATAAAATAAAAATAAAGACAATCCCAGAGGTAGTTGCTATATTATCTGCATTTCTCAGAGGCAGACAGTGATTAATAGTCACACAGTGAGTAAGTGGTTGAGGTTTGATTTGAACTAAGGTTTGAACTCCAGGTCTAATCCTCTACCCACTGTGTCACCTACCTGACTACACTAAAATCAACTAGTGTACTAGCTAGACTGAGAGAAGCCACTACACTAAATTTAGGTAGCCTTCTCATAAAAATTAATTTTACAAGCAGCCTGATATAGTTAAAAGAACACTAGACTAAGAACAAGAAAATTCTGGTCCTTGTCACAGCCAGTTCTGCCAATACCACTTATGTCCACTTGGGTAAATCACTTAAATTCTCTTAAAAGGCAAATCACCTCAATTTTCTTCATCTGTAAAATGATGGGGTTGGACCTACAAGGTTTTTTCTATCTCTCAAATGATATAATCAATGATTTATTTTATTTTCAATTTCACTAAACCCTGGTGTACACAGTACAGTACATTTAATCCTATATTGTCAAGAAAATAACTAAAATACCTAAGCATACATAATTTTACTTGTCTTTGGAAACTTAAAATTTTATAAATTACAAGGTTAAATAATGCTGAAGGCTCAGGCTAAGTAGACTTATAGATAAAGAGATCCCAGCCCAAACTAATTAATTGTCTTCAGGCTCCCTAAGTATAGTTTCCCGTGGGCAAGGGGGTAAAAAAAAAAAAAACAGCTGAGATGGAGGAGGAACTAAACCATATCTACCCACTATATACCTACTTAACTATATTCTAGTCTATATTATAAGTTTCTGCTTCTCTCAATGGTACTGTGCAAAGTATTTAGCAGTTTTATCTTTCAGCTTACTCATTTGTAAAGTTAAAGTAATACTGACCACAAAGACAAAACAACAAAAAATGCTAAGTCAATACAAAACAAAATTCTACTCTATTCAAAGACATTAACAGATATAGGAAGGAATTATATAACCAAAATTAAACAATTACCTTTGGGCTTTTCTAAAAGTCTCTGGCAGGTTTCTTTAACTTTAGAAAATAGTTCAGAACCTGCCAATTTTTTAGAAATTCCAACTCGCAGCATAACAGCTCCAGGTGTGAATTTTAAGAGGGCAGCTCCAGGTTCTCTTGGCTCTTTAGGATGTTTTGGCATAAGACCAGACCAGTCTACATCTATCACATCCAAAGGATCTGCAAAGGTCAATAAGAATATGGATATTTTCAAAATAAGGAAAATCATACTAGAAAGGTTATAAGGGTAAACACGCCTTTTTGCTATTTAAATTATGGCTAGAATGTTAGTTTAAGTAAAATTTATGCTACAGTAGATGTTTTTAATGTGGTCAATGCATACTTTATGTTTGGTTACATAAACAATATAAACTTTACAAGAAATATAATTTCCATTAACACTTTATAAAACAATACATTATAATCAAACCCTGTATAAGGGTAAGACCACTTCCTATGATGTTTCTCCATAAACTTCAACTCCAAAGACCCCACTGAGATATGGAGGTGACCTCAAGTTCTTTAAAGTGTTTTTGACAACGAAATGCAAATTCTAGCATATCTGAGAATGTGGACTCTGGAAAAGAATAGGTAGCTATTATGATTTGGTCATCCAGGTTTAGAGACATAACACCAGGGCAGCCCTTAAGGAGATGAACTACTTTGGTGATAACACTTTATGAAGACTGTCTGCTAAGAGGGCTTGTGATTTGTACTGGCCACACTGATTAAACTGTTGCTCTTCTGAAGTACTGCAATATATATAAAGTATTCTACTTTACCTACCATTGCATTTTCACAGCCATAGGATGTACCTGCATTGATGCTGGCTTGATAGAATGTGGACTGTAATTTTACTATAATAAATATTCAGAGGTCTGTAGTCATCATCTAGAAGTACAGGTCAGAATGACCTTAGCAAAAATCTGTCTGCTTTCAAAGTTAACAACCAGTAGGCTGAATACTTGGTGATGATGAATCCTTTGGTCATAGAAACCCATGGAACAAAATTAAGTACAAAATGGTTGACAGTTCTATGCCGCCTTCTCCCTTCCCATTTCTGCAGTGATAATGGCCGAGTGGCAAAAAGGAAGGGCATGAGTTGCTAAGAAATACAACCTTTAGACCATCTACGTAAATATTAACAGTTATTAGAACTATACAATGTGAAATCCTTATCCAATTCTTATAATGAAATATATTACTGGAAGAACCAAGTCATAGCTCACAATGAACAGAACAAGAAAAAAGGAATATACAGCTAAATGGAAGGATGGCTTAGGTTCTCTTTGGAAAGGTAAAACTGGTTTTACTGTGTGTCCAAATGAAAGAAGGAACATCATTTCATGAAACATTTGGTCAAACCACCTTGCAATGCTCATGATTAAATATTTGCAAAAAGACAACCATGACTGCAGTTTAGCCAACAACTGTGAAATCAATTAAAGTTAGTTCTTTGAAGATCTTATTGATACCTTCTGAATTAAATTAATAGATACTTTGATTCTTGATGACTTCAACAAAAAGATGTATGAGGTTAGTAAAAAAAATGTTGGATTAATATAGCTCAAGTCTAAAAATGTAGAAAAGCCAAAGTACTGTAGGGTTAACACTGAAGTCTCATTTCTCTACATTTTCTTTGAGCAAAGAATAAAAAGCTAGTGGACATAGCAAGCACCTACTAATATTTGAAAAAATAAAACCTGTTTTGACAGGAAAGAACTCATTACTGATGTGGGAAGTTATATCTGAATTGGGCTATCTGTATACTATCTTAACACCAACTAGTTATAATCAAAATAAACAAAAAGCAAGAAATAAAAAAGAGAAAAAAGAGATGGCATCCAATTGAAACACCAACCCAACCTATTTAAATAAGCAATAGAAAGTAAAATCAGTTTTTTAAAAACTTGGAAAGAGACCCAACTAAGCAGTCATCCTAAAAGTACTTGAAGCATGAAGCTGAAAAGAAAACAAAACAAAACAAAAAAAAGATGGAAGATTGAAAAGTTCAGGCAAGATTTCTTAAAATAAACTTTTCACCATCCATGAAAGTAGAAACATCACATTTGGATTCTAATGAGTTTATAGAAGATAGGATGGGAAAATTAGTTCCACCAAGCAAGTATACACAGAGGTCTGTGCTACAGGAAAAAAAACTAGAAAATCATTGAAAGGTTGGTACCTGAAGGAAGGGAAGATGCCAAAGGTGTCAGGAAAAAAATATAGAAATTCCTTACTACCAAAAAGGTCAACTGAAAAAACATCAACTACTACCTCCCAATAATATGCCTGCTTTCCCACTTACATAAATATTTTTATGAAAATAAGCTACATTCTTCTGGGGGTGGAGCCAAGATGGCGGAGTAGAAACAGCTTGTCCAAGCCACTCTGCCCCCAGATTCCCCCCAAACTATGTAAAAGGGGACTCTGAACAACTTCTGCAGCCCCAGCACCCACAGAACGACACAGAGAAGCTAACCTCCCACTGAGGACAGCCCAGCAGCCCTGCAGGAAGGACCAGCACAGCGGGCTGGGACCTGGCAGCGCGCAGCGGGCAGAGCGTGGGGAGCCGAGCTGAGCCCAGGTCCGTGTGAGCCGAGGTTTTAGCCCCAGGGCGGCAAGGCCAGCAGCCGGCTGGAGGAACCCCAGAACACCAGCAGCTGTGGCGACTCCAGAATTATCAACATAGACATGCCTAGGACAAAGTAAGAGGTTAGTGTCCTATTGACTTTGGGACCTGTATTTGGGGAATGCGTCAGCTCCCTCCCCTGGGGGCTAGAAGCCACTGAGGAGACACGCCACTGTGTAGTTTTCAGAGGCATTTCCGGCTCCCAGCCTACAAATCGTGGGGAGATCCAGCGATCAGTCTTGGGGGGTAATCGCTCTTGCTTTAACCTCCCTGGATCTGGATTGTGATCTAGGGTGGAAGTCGTGGGTGGGTTTACAGCTTGCCAGAAACGGAAGTTGCCCCCCACACGTTTGGGACGAAAATTCCTCTATCTGGCCTTAAAGCCATAGTGTGGCAACAAGCCCAAAAGTCAAGCAATTAAGTGGCAACATGCCAAGGCAAAGGAAACAGAAAAATGCAACCCTAGACTCCTATTTTGGGGGCATAGAGCGGGAAAAGGACTGTGAGGTCAGAAGTCCTGCTCCAAAAGCCCCAGGGGAAAACATGAGTGGGTTGCAGGCCATAGAGGACCTTAAGGAGGACTTTAAAAATCAAATAAGAGAAGTGGAGGAAAAATTAGAAAGAGAAATGAGAAGGATGCAGGAAAAGTATGAAATGAGGGTCAACAGCCTGACTGAGGAAAACAACACCTTAAAAAATAGACTAACTCAAATGGCAAAGGAGGCCCAAAAGGGCAATGAGGAGAAGAATGCCTTAAAAAGTCGAATTTGCCAGATGGAAAAAGAATCTCAAAAGTTCACTGAGGAGATTCATGCCTTCAGAGTTAGACTGGAGCAAATGGAAGCTAATGACTTTATGAGAAATCAAGATGCTGTTAAGCAGATCCAAACAAATGAAAGATTAGAAGGCAATGTGAAATATCTCATGGGAAAAACCACTGACCTGGAAAATAGATCCAGGAGAGATAATTTAAAAATTATTGGACTACCTGAAAGCCATGATCAAAGAAAGAACCTAGAAATCATCCTTCAAGAAATTCTCAAGGAAAATTGCCCTGATGTTTTAGACCCAGAGGGCAAAATAGAGGTTGAAAGAATCCACAGATCACCTCCTGAAAAAGATCCCAAAAAGAAAACTCCCGGGAATATTATAGCCAGGTTCCAGAATCCCCAGATCAAGGAGAAAATACTACAAGCAGCCAGGAAGAAACAATTTCAATATTGTGCAAACACAATCAGAATAGCCCAGGACCTGGCAGCTTCTACACTGAGGGATCGAAGGGCATGGAATATGATATTCCAGAGGGCAAAAGAACTGGGAATGAACCCAAGGGTCACCTACCCAGCAAAACTGAGTATTTTGTTTCAGGGGAAAATATGGTCATTCAGTGGAATAGAGGACTTTCAAGCATTCTTGAGGAAAAAACCAGAATTGAATAGAAAATTTGACATCCAGACACAAGAAGCAAGAGATGCCTGAGAAGGTAATCAGGGAAAAGAAATCAAAAGGAACTTATCAAAGTTGAACTATTTACATTCCTATATGGAAAAGCAATAACTGTGACTGATGATATCTTTCTCACTATGAAAATAATGGAAGAAGGGGGTGTGGTCATATGAATACATATGTGAATGTGTGTGTATATGGTTACAGTTATATGGATAGAGGGCATAGGTTGAATTTGTTGGGAAGGGAGAATACTCAAGGGATGAAATTATGAGGTGAGAGAGGAAAGTGGCAAGAGGAGATGGGGAGAGACAGGGCAGGGTAAACTATCCCATGTAGAAGAAGCAAGGGGAAGTGGTTGCAAAGGAGGGGGAGAATAAGGAAGGCTAAAAAGGCAAAACCACATTCACATTGAATTTGGTTCAGGGAGAAAATGACATACATACTAAATGGGATATCTCAACCTGCAGCAGGATAGGGGGAAGGGGGATAAGAGGAGGGATGATGGATGGGAGGGCATCCTTGGGGTGAGGGGAGGTTGGAAGTACCCATTATAGAAGAGGGACATGATCATGTAGGGAATGGACCAGGTGCGGGGTGGGATGAGTGGGAGGGAATTTTAAGCAGCCTTGTATAATATATCTACTATGATAATGTTTTGCATAGCTAGACATGTATGACATATACTGAATTACTTATCTCCCAAGACGGAATGGGTGACAAGGGAGGAAGGAAATGGATCTGAAATTCGAGGTCGTAACATTAAATGTTTCAAATATATATAAATAGTATTATTAATACTCTTTTGCTTGTAATAGGGAGATAAGACGTGCAGGCACTGGGACACAAAGATTCACCTTCCTCTAATGGAAAAGTCGATGGGGGTATGGGAGAAGGTATGGGAGAGAGCAGATTGGAGGAAGCGATATCTTGTGGGACTGCTATTCTGGGAGGTTGTGTAGGGGAATAACGGGGGGAAAATGATTGTAACTCAAAATCTGGCGGAAATGAATGATGTAAAACAGAAGTTAATAAAGCATTTGTTTAAAAAGAAAAAAATCATAAAAAAAAGAAAAGAAGCTACATATGTATATCAAGGGTAACTTTTGAAGAGGGAATTAGAAAAAGGCAGGCATTTTAAAATATTACTATACAACAGACCACTTATTCACCATCATGCATCTAACTGAAAGATAAAGGAAACACAAGGTATCTCACTGCAATTCTTGCTTGTTGACCATAAAAAAACCATTTGATTTGATAGAGCAAAATGCTACATTAATGGGCTTCAGGTGAGATATTCCCCAGGGATGTATCAAAACTCTGTAACATTCCTTGAAAGATATGACAGAGATAACCTTGTTCAACAACTATCTACCAAAAATATCAGGCAACAAAGCAAACAAGGAGACGTATAAACACCAATAGTGTTCCTCTTTGTTATGAAGGATAAGTATTCCCAAAGAGTCTGTATTTATACACAATGGGGTCTTCTACACATAAACTGATGGCAAGTTCCAGACATCACTGAGATCTATAACCACTCAAAAGAGTCTGACTTAACTATACAACAGGATAAATCAAAAGGCTTATGATCGCCTGTTGTCTAGATTATGATAATGCTATTGCATGCACAACATATGGAACTTCAACAATCTTGCTGAGCTCAAAACTAAGAGGGAGAGGAGAGCAGGTTAGATTAGATTCCCTCTGGGAAACTGGAAAGGTCTTTTAATAATCTCCAACTTCTCTATGACTCATCTTGTAATAGCAACATTATCCCAATTTCCTGTGACTGAGACATGAAACATTATGTAGTCTAAAGAAATGAAAAAAAAAGATCATACAGAAAACAAGAAAAGAGTTAATCTAAGAGACATATAAGCAAAAAGAAGATGAGCTGGTCACTGGGCAAGAATGAATGATAAGGAATGGACAACCCATATGTTCCACTAATATCATCTCCATCATCGCCAAGAAGACTTAAGAATCCAACCCAGCACAACAGGTAGTTTGTGGCAAACTGACAGAAGGATATGGGTAAGAGCTACACAGGATGCAGGCCTAGATGGATTACAATCCTCACTGGAGGAGGGAATAAACCACACAGAAAAGTTCACAGATCTGTCTGAGTACTTAAATATTATTGATTATAACTACAATTGTCCTTTTTACAGTGAAAACCCAGGTTTACTTTTATTAAATGAACAAAAAAAAATTCTATAAATTTTGTACTCAGTTGTTATATCAACTGTTTACCTGGCAAACTAATATTCCAATGATGGAGATATAAATTAGTCTAGCAGGTTGGGAAAGCAATGTGGAAGTGTGCTTCCCCCACCCCCAAATCACTACTACTGTTACTATTACTATTAACCACTTCCTAGTACTACTGCTACTGCTACTGCTACTAACCACCACTACCTCTAAAGAGATTTTTAAGAGAACCACGATTATGTATAAAAAACATTTAGAGCTGCTCTTTTTGTGGGGGGTAAAGAACTGAACATCGAGGATGGATGTATTCATCAATTAAGGAATGGCATTTATTAAGCTCAGGGGAAAATACATCTAATTTAAATTTTAAAAGATACCTGGCATCTTCTCATCATCTTGTTGATCTTCCCTCTTTTCAGCATCACCTGCCAGAATTTCATCAAGTTCATCATCACTGATTGGCTCATATCCTTCTCCAGCACCAGATCCTAATGACTGAGCATCATCTAACTTGGCCTCATCATCTCCTGCTAAGAAGACAAATGAATTTCATTATAATTTTTTACACTGCTCAATTATTTGATGGATTCCAGAATCAAATAAAGGCAAAAACTTATTTTGTCCCAAACCAACTATAATAGCAAGAGATAAAAACATAGTTAATAGTCCAAAAAACAAGTTACTCCCTTTTGGAAAAAAAATACACATTCATGAAAATACAATACATAAAAACCAATTTGGGGCTACAATCAAGTTTTATGTAAGTGGAGCTTATATTCAGATCAACATATTGGAACAGGCCATAAGATAAGAAGAAATTACTCTCTCTTTTTTTTTTTTATTTTCCAGCCATAATTCCTATTTGAATTCTCAATAAATTGAAAAAAATTGATTTGCCCTTGGGCTACATTCATGGACTGTGTTAAATTAGCAAAAAGATAAAAACTAAATCCAAATATCTATTTACTCCAAAAGATTTTTTCATATTATTGCCATAATTATTCAAACCGATACTTTTAACACAATCTATGAAAATTCATCTTATATATTTTACATGCAGCTATAATCAGATGAAAAATTTTAATTTTCTCCATATTTACTTTACCCCATTTTTTCAATACTGAATTTTTACTGCCTATTTTACTTCAGAATTCTACAACAATTTACATACATTAAGAAAGTAAGAAAGATGGCTACATCTTCCTTAATTCTTTTACCTTTAAATCAGTACCACAAATGGAGGTTCCATTTCTTGTCATATCCAATATTAGCTATTCTTAAGAGGATAGGCTGAGTTTTTGTCTTTTGGCAAACTTACACTTTCTTAGATATCAGTACAAACTTAAGTACACCCCAAAAATCAAAGGTAAAGGGTCTATAAATTTAATGTGAATTTGTTTAACACTGAAACTACAGGGTATGGCTAATATTTCTAATCATCTATAAAATTTACCTCAAGAACTATAATTCCCAAAGTCATATGGGTGAATTCTTCAGTAGATGTACAGTAAAATTTCACTATTCCTGAAATTATGACAATCCAGATATGGTATTGCCATGATACTTAAGTACCAAAATTTTTAACTATTTGTCCTTTGAGAATTTTTAGCATACTATCAGACAAATTATAAAATCACTTCTGAAAGTATTTACATTAAAAGATACAGATAATCATAAATGTAGCATATGTAAAATAAGCTTATTATAACTTAGTTTACTTCACTTTATTTGATATCTTCTATTTCCAACTTAAGTTTATTTAATTAAAAGTAATTTTTTAAAAATTTAAACTGTTTTTGGCAATTCTAACTTGTTATTAACTTCAGGATGGCCACTATCACCCCTAATTATTCTGAATTAGATTTTCTATCAATTAAATCCTTTTGAAACAGCTGGTCCTTGAAAAGTACAGAAATTTAAAATGTAGAAGCCCAGCACTCTTCCCACTGTACAACCTACTTGCCCAAACTATTTGATTTAAACTTTGTCTCAAGATATGTAATTCCACAAGGTGAAAATTAACTTTAATCAAAAGTGCTATTAACAACATTGCTTAAACTACAAGGAACACTATGATACTTTAAGATTCTGCCTCCTACAATGCCTAACTAAGATATAGGAGAGGTTTATTCTTGTCCTAGAGTTTTTTTGGCTAATATAGTACTTCTAGCTAAAATGGTATTTAATAAAAAATGAATCCACAAGTACAAAACCTTTAAAAAGTCCTGAATTCCCCTTTAACAGCCAGACTAGTCATGTTCACTTCTTTTCATTCTTGATTCTCCATACTTTTCCACTTCTGTTCCTCCCTCTACAATCCTTCAGTTCCCTTTTAGATGGGCAGTCTTCTCCCCTTAGAATGTAAACTTCTTGAGGGTAGTGA
Source organism: Gymnobelideus leadbeateri (assembly GCA_011680675.1). Taxonomy (NCBI): domain Eukaryota; kingdom Metazoa; phylum Chordata; class Mammalia; order Diprotodontia; family Petauridae; genus Gymnobelideus; species Gymnobelideus leadbeateri. The sequence continues at coordinate 311,336 of WOXC01007551.1, forward strand.
TCATATTTATTTTTGCTTATATTTGTATTCTCAGTATTTGGCACAGTGCCTGGTACTTAGTACGTGCTCAATAAGAACTCTATGAACCTGTCATTCTGTACCCACAAATCTGCCTAATGTGTCCACTCCTCTCTTCCAAAGTTCTCAACCCCCCACACCAAATAAACCAAATTAATGAGATAGTTGTGGCAGAAGAAAAAAAGGAAATAAGGCCTGTTTTCAAATAGAAGACTGATAAGACAATTTAAAGAGTCTAAGCAGGAAATTTTAGACAATATAGAAGAATAAGGAAGCAAGGACTGAGATCACAGCAAGTAACTACTATATTTTTCACTTATGAAAAGCATATGTTTTCTAGAGGCTAAAGTATGAATATAAAAAGTTAACCAAAAATTCTTAAAACTTCTTAACAACAGGATTCACCAGGATTAACTTATAAAGCAAGATGCTACATTAACTTCCTCTATAACAGAATAAAAACATTCCTATCAGTCTTGAAAGATGAACACTCCTATTTTTAGTGGAACCCCAGTCATGTTATGTACTGCCTGTATGATTTTAAGAAAGTCATTGAACTTGTGGAACTCAGTTTTCTTCTTTGCAAAATAAGAAGGTAGGGTCAGATGACCCTAAGTGTACAACCCCATGAGCTAGAAAGATAGCAATGAAAATCTCTAAAAATAAAAGAAGAAAACTCCCTTCCCTTAACTCTATGATGGGCATTTAGTAATTTCTTAGACAAATGAATACCATCTTTCCCCTCCATTCCACTTTCTAAATTCAACCTACCTGTCAATTCCTTCCCCTTCCATGAAACCTTCCCAGACCTCTCTTGGTCACTGTGACCTCTCCTCTCCTCTGAACTCATAAGTACTCTATCGTACCATTCATTCAACAAAAACAAACCAAAACACCCTCACTTTGCCTTGTGATTGTTTTTATATTATTGTTGTTGTTATTGTTGTTACTCCAGTAAATAAGCATTTACTAAGAATCTGTGTGCTAGGTCTCAGGGATTTTCTGTATTATTTAAGTTTTCATGTATCTATGCCTTGCCTCTGTTTCAACTAGACTATAAGTTCTCAATTAACTGAACATGTTACATACTCCCTTTTACCTCTGCTCCACACTATCTGTGACAGCTAGTTTCTTCTATGTGGGAGTAAATGGATAAATATCCATTGACCTGATTTAATTTTGGCATATCTAAGATATCTAAGAAAAAAGGTTAATAGGGTGTTGGACTCTATTAAGATTTTTTCTAAGCAATCTATCTCCTTTATACTTATGGTTAAACAAAATTCATAGGGTTTTTCCCTTCACCAGATCTGCTTCCTCTACCAAAAAAAAAATTTTTAGCATGAAGAAGACCTTTAAGGAGAAGGTATTCTGTTTTCAAAGGCAAAGAAAGAGTAATAGGCAGACTATCATAGAGCTTACCTTCTAAGCTCTCAGTTTTTTCAGCTTCATTTACATCATCAAATCCATGCAAAGGTCCCAGGTCTTTTTCTATTCTTTCTTTGTCCAAAGCTACAGAGTCTCTGCAAATTCCCTCAAAGTCTTTCTCATGCTCATCCAGTTTTGTTTCACTGCGTTTTGAAGACTCTATGTGTGAAGAAATATCAAGAGTTCTGTCTCTATCTCTTTCACTAGAATCAGGAATCTGCCTCTCTCTTTCCCTGTCCAAGTCTCTCCTTTTGTCTCGCTCTCTCTCTCGTTCCCGGAGTCGGTCTCTGTTTCTTGGCCAATCTTTATCAGTATCTCGGTCCCATTCTCTCTGCCTTGTTTCTCTCCTTTCCCTTTCCCGTTCTCTATCATGTTCATGTCGATCTCGTTCCTGAAGCCTTTCTCGGCTATCAAAAGACCCAGATCTTGAGTGAACCTGGCGATCTGACTCAGGGGAACTTCTTCTAGAACTGTGACTTCTTGAATCTTGACGATCTAAAATAAATATTATAAATACAGATATCTGTGTTATGCATTAAACTTAAAGACACAAAAGGCAACACAGGTTAAAGGGCTTCACTTTAGAAATGCCCTTTTATTGTAAGAAGAGTAGCCCTCTAAGGAAAATAAATTTAACCTAATGTATCATGTTCACGCACGTTCTCTACTCGTGTACAACAAGTTAACAAAATACCACCATATTTTCACATATTACTTCCTTAATAATATGCCTTTGTTCAAGCATAAGTTTCTTCAAGTCTAAGAAATGATTCTTCCCCCAAAATCTGTTCCTTCATAAAATTCCATCCACATAAAAATATTTGGTTCTTTTTACTGAAGGTTCTTAGATGATTATGAAAATCTTTTCTCCAAGACAAATAAGAGAAGGGAACACTTCAGAATTATGAAGGCTAAAGACTGACTTTGAGAAAGAGAAAATATACAAAAATAAGAATGAGGAAGGCTCGTGTAGAATAAGGTGTCAGACAATGTGGGGAGGGGCTTAAGCAAAAGAACATGATGATTTAAGAAAGAAAATGAAAATTAGAGGACCATCTCTGCAAAAGGAAAACCAGCGGACATGGTGGTAGCAGTAGGTTCAAGAAGAAATAGGCAAAAAAGGAAGAGGAAAATCCGAGGAAGAAAAGAGTTTGAGGAAAAGGAAGGAAGAGGGTTCAGAGAAAAGAATGGGAGTCTGAAGATGAGGAAGACAGGAAAAAAAGAGAAAAGGGCCTGAGAAGCAGAATGTAGGAGGAAAAGGAAGTTCAAAGATTAAGAGAAGGTAAAAGGTTGGTAAACTGAAAAGGAAAAAGAGGTTGGGTGTGGCTATTAAAACTACTAAAAATCTACACATCCAGTCCTCATCTATGCCATGCTACAAGGTACCATTATCAATTGCCTATGGAATGTTTTTGTTGTCACACAGGCATTTCAAACTCAAGCACATCCAAAATGGAAGTCATTAATTATCTTTGTCACAAAATATTTCTTTCTTCAAAACCCCTTTGTTTTGTCAAGAGCACTACTATCCATCCGGACTGTTCACTTTCACCTCCCACAGTCGATCACAGCCAAGTCTTGTCAATTCTACCTCACAACTCTCATTCATCCTCTTCTCTTCACCTGGTATCATAACCACCCTATTCAGAACTAAATCACCTCTTGGTGGGATTACTATAAAATCTGCAATCAGTATTCTCCATGCCTCAAGTTTCCTTTCTAATCTGTCCTCAACACTGCTTTTTAACTTGTTATTTCTGAAAGCACAGGTTCTGGAGCTCTGTCACTCTCCTACTCAAAAAAGGCAGCCTATTGCCTCAAGGATTAAATTTACAAACTCTTATTTGACATTTGAAGCCCTTCACAATTGGACTCCAACTTACCTAGACCTACTCTATACATTCCAGGCAAAGTAGTCCACCTATGCGTTTTTCTCCGTATATGCCATTTCATTTCCTGCCTCCATGATTTTGTGCATGTGCAGCTTATTGTCCTTCCTTACTTCCACTTCTTAGAAGCCCTAGTTCTTTGTAATGCCCAGCTTAAATACAATCTTTTCTGATTCTTCCAGGACTCAATTATACAAAAATATATACAAAGTATTATCTGTATGTATGTTGTTTTTCCCTAATGGGAAGTAAGCTCCTTGAGAAGCAAAGCATTTCATATTCCATTGAATTGGTAAGATGAAAATGTAACAAATGTGTTGAGGAAGCTCCCCAAAAAGTTCACAAAAGTAATTGTTCAGGGGGAGCTACTTGCCAAGAACCTCAAGGCTGATGACCTCATTTTTATCAAGGATAGAAAGCAGACAGAATAGTAGAGAATCCTGAATTGGCCACGTTGTTTGTACTTCTGAAACAAAGGATGGCTATCAACAGTAAAAGTACAAGCTTGTCTCCTGGGAAAACAAAGGAGATTTAGGAAACTTTCAAAGGTATCAGGGAGAATTAGTGTTTCTTTAAAAAATGGAAGAAGGACTTCAAAGTGAACACAAAGAACAAAAGGAACCTTAAGGGGCTGAGGGAAATCCAGACTCTTGGTAGGAAATTCAAGGAAGTAGGACAATTGAACACTCAAACCAAAACAAAGAGGAGGTTCTTCCAGAAGATGAAGGAGCTCAACTTGATAAAAACAACTATCCTAAGAATTATGACCACAGGAGTTATCAGGGAATTGTTCAGTAAGGGCTTGGAGGAAGAAGGGATGAGTAGTGATATCTACTAACTCCCTGATGAGGGGGTCCCCTCTGTTTCTTCAGGCCTTTTCTCTTTGTTTTGAACTGAAGCCATTCTTCCATTTTTTTAAAGGAACATTTAGTTCTCCATGATAACCTTGAAAGCAGAGGGGCACTGCTAAAGGTGTCCTGACGTAGCTACTTTTCAACCTGGTAATTCTGAAGAGAGGTCTTCAGTAGGCACATATCTAATAAGTGACCTAGAAACTCTCAAGACTTGTCCAACTTGGTGACCACTATTGACTTCTGATGATTAAACTGGATACAAATTATATTTCCAGAAAAAAATATAGAAGGGAATGCTAAAGATTATGAAATTTTGAGCAAGAAACTAAAGGCTTTTATTGACACAGATGGTGAGGTGTTTTTGTTTTGTTTTTTTAAATCACTCTTGATGATCAAAAGTCAAGGATTTCAGGAGAGAAAGGCCGGTTAAGGTATCTCAGTACAGGACTAGATCTCTGGACCCCAGATTAAAACAAAGAAATCATAGGTTCTTAGTAGGACAGTAAGAAGGTACATTTAATAAGAGGGCTGGTAAAGAACAAATCTGCAAATTAAATCAAAGGGATTTTAAAATAAAAAGGAAGGAGGCAGTAAAAAGAAAACTTTTTTCTTAACTAAGGTTTAGCCACAACGTAGGAAAAAATTAGTCACCAAGCACTTACTAAGTGCTTAGAAGTAGAACGATGTAGGCAAATAGATCAGTTTAGCTGCATCATAAAGTGAACTGAGGACAGTAAAGTATAAGAAGATAGACAGGTAGGAAGGAACCAGGTTATGAAGGACTTCAAATGCCAAACAGAGAGCTTTATATTTGTTCCCAGAGGTAATTAGGAGCCACTGAAATTTACTGAGTTGGGAAGAGGTAACATAGTCACATTGGAGTTTTAAGAAAATCACTTTGGTAACTAGTTAGGCCAACCAGAAGGCTAGTACAAAGGGTACAAGCAAGAAAGAGATGATAAGAGGACCTAAATGAGGATGCTAGATGTGTAACAAAAGAAAAGGAGATGTATAAGAAATTGCAAAGGTAAAAATAATAAAATTTGACCACAGCTTGGCAATGTAGGTTGGCTGTGAGGAATTAAAGAAATACAGAGATCTCCACAAGGAATCTAAGGAAGCTATCAATAATGACATTTTGGATCTGATTCTAATTTCCATCACAGAATAATTTTTCCTCCCCCATGATAAGTAGATTACCTGAAATCTTATCATCATGCAGGCTAACTCAGCTATTAATACTCAGGAGCTTCTCAACTCCCTCACTTGCCTCTCCCCTCTGACTGGAGAAATGGCAGTTTTGTAAAACATTTAACTCCTCCCAAAGCCTTCCCTTATAGGTGGCTCAGAATTTTCCAGGTAACTATTTTCCCATTAGCACCTCCACTTGGTCTTGACTCCAATGAATATTATGCCTCTGTGCTGTGTACCCCCTGGTTACCGCTCCCCTTTTCAGCTTCCTTTTATGAACCATCTTCTCCCAGGAGACTATAAGCTCCTCAAAGGCAGGGGGGCTAGTTTTCTTTTTCTTTCTTTTTTTTTTTTTTTTAAAGCAATTGGGGTTAAGTAACTTGCTCAAGGTTACACATCTAGTCATTATTTATGTGTGGGTGCTCATTTTCTGAGGCTGGATCTGATCTCAGGTCATCCCAACTCTGAGGCCGGCGCTCTTACTCACTGCGCCACCTAGCCGCCCCTTTTAGGGCAATTGGGGTTAAGTAACTTGCCCAAGGTAACACGGCTAGGTTTTTGTTTGTGTGGATTAAGTGTTGGAGGCCGGCTCCGAACTCAGGTCCTTCTGACTCCAGGGCTGGCGCTCTATTCACTGCGCCACCTAGCCGCCCCTAGTTTTCTTTTTCTTATTTATATCTCCAGCTCTCAGCACAGTCTCTGGCATATTCTTAATAAATGTTTAATGAATTAAACCAAATTGATTCTCATTAAGAATAAAATGGTTGCTAGTTAAAAAAAATAAAAGGACTTTAGGGGGAAGTGACCATCTTACAATTCATGAGAGTGGTAGATAGGAAGGCCAAGCATAGTCTGACATAAACCCTAGATTTTAGGAGATCAGAAATCAAAGGAATAGGATAGGCAGAGTTCTGCAGGTTAAGATTAAGTAAGGGAAGTCAGTCAGGAGGAGTGGGAAACTTTCAAGGACAAAATTCTGAAAATATAAAGAGAAAAGTGGGGGTATAAAAAAAGAAAAAATTATTCAAAAAGACTGACGTGGATACACAAGGATTTCAGCAACCAACAGGGATTATATGTACAGAAGAAGTAAACGCATGTAACAGAATGAATACAAAAGTTCTACATGATTTTATATAGTATCAGGAGTGCTAAAAATGAAAATGAGCTTATACTCATAAAGAACAGGAAGGAAAACAGTAATGGTTATAAAATTTATATTGAGGAAAAGAGGAGATACAAATAAGGACAGGGCTTCAGCTAAGGATGGACAGGACAATGATGATGAAGGAAAATAAGATAAAGATGCTCAAGTTTTTATTTTTGTTTTCTCTGCTAAGGACAGATTTTTACAATGGAAAAAATCAGCAAATAAGAAGTAGATACCTGGGGAGGCTAGGTGGAGCAGTGAGTAGAGCGAAGGACCTGGAGTCAGAAGGACCTGAGTTCAGATCTGGCCTCAGATACTTAACATATACAAAAAAAAAACCTTGGGCAAGTTACTTAACCCCAATTGCCCTCCAAAAAAAAAAAGTAGTAGATACCCAAGATAAGCAAAAGTTATTAAGATTTTTAACTAGATGTTCTTGACAAGTTCAAGTCACCAAGTCAAGAGAAATTATATCTTTCACCCTTGGATAGCAAAAGAACTATCAGATGTGAAAACTAGTGGAACATTTTCGGTGATTTAATTTTTAAAGATCATAAAATGTGGAAAAGGTACCACATGGCTCCGAGAAAATACAAATGTCTTCATTTTCACAAATAACAAGGAAATCTGTAAACTAAGTCAATAAGGCTGTCCCTCATTCCTGGTAAATTCTAAAATGTACTAAATAAAATGGTTGGTCACCAAAAATCAAGGAAAAAAAAAGAAAAGAAAACTATGATCCCAGGAAGCAAGTGTGGTTTCATCACCAACAGACTCTGCCAGACTAAGCTCAGCTCCTTTTGCAACAGGGTTACTATATTAACAGATAAGGTAAACACTTCTACCATAGTTTACTTAGATTTCAACAAAGCACCTGACAACTTCATGCTAGTCTTATGGAAAAGATGGAAAGGTGAAGGCTAGATGACACTACCCTTAGGTATATTTAACATTGGTTCAATGTTCAGACTCAAAAAATACTAATTTACTGTTTGATAACAACTTGGAAAGATGTCTCTAGCAGAATGTCCCAGGGATATGTGCTTGGTCCTGTGTTGTTTAACGATTTTATCAATGACTCAAAGTCAAAGAAGCCATGGTTACCACATTTCGAGAAGACACAAAACTGGGAAGGATAGCTAACACACTAGCTAGTCATTGTTAGGATTTTAAAAGATCCTAACACGCTAGAACTTTGGGCCAAATTTACTTTAATAGTGATAAAAGTCTTACATTTGGATGCCCCCTCTCCCCCCCAAAATTTAAAAAACACTACTGGGGAGACATGGCTAGAAACGTGTGGGGAAAAGGTCCAACGTTGGTCAACTGGTGAACTTTATGTACAGTATGAATAAACTAAGATATGGCAGCCAAGAAATATAATACAAGAAAGAGTAAGCTGCATTAAGAGGAGTAGGATCTAAGACTAGGGAGGTGACAGTCCAGATGTACTCTAGCCATATTAGGAGTAGTATGAGCAGTATGTTCACTGGGGGAGAGGGAAGGAAATGAAGTTGCAGTAACTATTATGAGACCTGATAAGGTTACCCCTTTGCTTCTATAACCAGTTCCTACAGAAGGATATAAACTTTCCCTTACCACTTCTATTGCATCTCGTTCCATATAATTCTAAGTTCCTATGTGAGGTCCTCAGTAACTTAACCAATTCTACCAAGCTTTATCAATTAGTACTACTGTTCTACTACCTCAAGCTAAAAATGACTGGCATCACTGGAAATATTATTAATATGACACTGGTATTCAGTATTGAAAAAGTAGGATGGAGATTAATAATTATTTGAAGGTACAACCTTTAAAACTTATTTCCAAAATTAAGAGATTATTTCAAAGCATTACATAAAACTACCCAGCTTATTATTCTAATAAGTTTGTATTTCTTCAAAAGAGAAGACATTATTTGTTTCCATAACTGGAAAAGCTATTAAATTGTGCAGAACTTTGTTTAGCTACCTGACTACAGGAGTGAGTACCTATAAAGCTATAATGTAAACTAAAATGGTAAATACCAAAAAATTTTATATATATCATTTTCAAAATACTTTAATTTATGCTAGTTTCTTTTTGTAGGCAAAATATTTTGCTTTCAGATTCACTGCCTAACATAAGAAGCTCAAAATACCACCTTTACCCATTAACTAGAAAGTCATAAAACCATTCTATGAAGGGGAAGAGGCTTTCAAGTCCTTGCTGAATGCCAATGGTCTATGATACGCACAATTTCATTATCGTCCAAGGCTAACAAAACACACACAAGTGGTAAACTAAGTTCCTTTTTATAAACCAATGTAACCAGAATCTATGGACTCCACTTAATTACCTGAAGAAGTACTGCGACTGGGCTCCCCACGCTTCAACTGATCAATCCTGGATTTTCTCTCTCCCGGAATTTCTAAGCTTTTTGTCTTTTCTCTATCTCTCGAGCTACTGTGCAGGACTCTCTTTCGACCAGTTAGGTCATCTCCACTGCGATGAGCAGAATCATTGGAAGGTGATCTAAGGCGGCTAGAAGTATGACTACGATTGCTACGGTTGCTTCCCAAGCTGCTACTCCGTTTTTGATCAAGTGGTTTGCGGTGTGGTCCATCTTCTATAGTAACATGAGGTGCTTCTATTTTCTCCACTCTGGTTCTGTGACACTTTCTATTAGATTCTTCAGTTGAACGCTCAGGTACAATCACATCTCCACGGTCAGGAACATCTTCATCAGACCAATCACTAAAAGTTGTATCTTCTCTTTTCTGGGAAACCTCTCCAGTTGTTCCATTTTTCTCATTTGACACCTCAATCAACTCTTCTTTTGTAGTCGCAGGAGGGGTCCTTGGGCCTTTTTTCTTCTTACTATGTTGAACTAATTCATCATCAGAAATATCAGAATCCCCTTTCGATCTTTTACGTTTCTTTTCAACATTTTTCTTCTTCTGTCCTTTCTTAGGTGAAAATACTTGACCCCCCTCCTCTGTTGCTGACTCAGTGCTATATCTTTCCATTCCAACATCTTCCTCTTTCTTTCTCTTAGTGGTCCTTTTCGGTACTTTGGACTTTTTCTTGTTTTCCTCATGTGCTCGATCAGACCCATCTCGATCTTCAGGCTGGTGGTGTCCAACACTTTCTTGTGCACGTGTTCTTGAGTTTTCTGTTACTTCTGGCTGCTCCCCTCTTTGCTTGTCTCCGGAAGAGACTCTGTCTTTGAGCTCTTGCTCTTCATAGCGCCTAGAGCTCTCTTTTCTTTCTGGCTTTCGGTCTTCCTCTTTCCATCGGTTCTGCCTATCTTCTGTCATGTGTGAAGGGCTAAGTGAACGAGATTCCTGAGGTCGTACAACCTGGCTCAGCAGTCTATGTTTTTCATCTATTCAAATTTGAAAGAGAAAAAGCAAGAATAAAGCATTGCATGTAACAAATGGCAACTATCAAATGCTATCTCCTGCCAAATTTTCAAGGTTTAGAGTGAAAACATTTAACATAAATATTACATTTCAGAAAATAGAGACATGGAGTTTGGCCACCAATGGTTAAAGCAGGTTTTTAATCACAAATACTAATATTCTAAAGTAAGTGTGTACCTAAATGAAGCTATTTAGCAACAGAGATAATAAGGAAAATGGTCTCATATTAAGAAAACTGCTCTTACTCTCAGTAAGTTTAGAGTTACAGGTGACCCTAAATACTGTAGTAAAGTTAATTAAGTTGTGCTTACTTTTATCATCTCCACTATTGTAGGTGTCACTATCAGGAGAATGTTCACGTCGGCGTTTGGGTGACTGTCGAGGACTAGGACTGCTTTCAGTTCTATGGCGCTTCCTAAATTGGGAAAGTAACTTCAATTTAGCAAAACCAGATGAAAGGGAAAAAATTCTGCACTTTTTAACAGTTGTTAGGACTAGGAGTAGTATAATCTTATTACAAATATCTCTCAGATATAAAACCTCAATAATGAATCCAGTATTTTAATTAAATATTAGCTCCCTAACAAAGTAATTCTCAAGGTCACTTTTCTTTTCTCAGTCATCTAAAGAGAAATAATACAATAAAATGTTGAAGAGAAATCAATTTTTTAAAATCAATAAATTTGGAAAATACATTATTTACTCAAGATTTAATCTTTGGCCTCCACGAAGTCTTTATTGCCTCACTGTGGGGTGATAGTGACCCTAGATATTTGAAGGCTGTGCCAATTCTGGAAAGCATCTGTTTTCTGAGGATTAACCTAGCCAACAACCCAGAATCATATCAAAAGTAGGCTGGCTACCTGGGGTTTGTTTTTTTGCCAAGGCAACCCAAGAAACACAAAACTACAAAATGCCCTAAGTCCTATGAGATCTCCTTCTGCTTTTGCAGTGACAGCATCAAAAGTGTAGAGAAAATGGGCAAAGGATGCTAATAATCATAGTTTTTAAGCCATCAAACTTTAATTTGACTATTTGTCTTCTAGAAACCTGGTCAGTGACCAATGAGTGGACATGCAGTCATAGACATTTTGTCTACAGACATATGATGTTATAGAGATCTTGATGTTCTCACTATAGATTAAACCAGAAAACAGTTATAGCCAAATGGAAGGATGGCTCAAAGACAGTAAGTTGGTAGAGTGGTTTTTATTGTGTGCCTAAAGACAACAAGAAATAGTATTTCTTATATTAATGATCAACCTGTAATACATGTCAAGTATTTGCAAATACACCACAAAATAATTGCAATTTACATATCAATATCAGTGACTATGGATAGAGTGGTGGAAAAAAATCTATGAAGAATTTGATAAGAACTTCCATTTAAAATCAATATGTACTCTTGAAACTCAGCAGAAAAGTTAAGAATAGGGAGAGATATGGGAAAGCATAGGTTAGGAAGAAGGGATGAGAGAAGTTAGAGCCTTGTATGTTAGTTACACAAAAGCCTCAGGAATTTATATTATGAACACTTGCTTTTAAAAAACAGTAGGGGAACCTAGGTGGCGAAGTGAGTAGAGCATCGGCCCTGGAGTCAGGAGGACCTGAGTTCAAACCCAGCCTCAGACACTTAACACAAAAACTAGCTGTGACTTTGGGCAAGTCACTTAACCCCAATTGCCCTCCAAAAAGCAAAAAAACAAAAACAAAAAACCGATAGTAGGGGGCATTAATCACTTAAGATGTAAAAGATGTCATCAAGGAATTCTCAGATATGAAGAAAAGATGAAAAGAATGAGGGTTAACAGGTGGATATAGCCAGTGTTCCACTGGTAACATCAACAATGTCAGAAAAAAGAAAGGAAAGTCTCCATCATTTTGGACAAATCTTATTGGTGAAAGACACTGACAAGAGTCACATAGGATAAGAAAGCATGGATGCGTTGCTATGTGTACCACAGATGGGAGTTAACTACCAAATCAATGAAATCGTCTTTATTATACTCAGTATTTGAGTATTTATTCAAAGGAAGGGGATGGGGAAGATACCTATTTAATAACAAATTTAGAAATTTCACATTTTCACTGTGTTTCTTGATTATAGTGTACATACACAGCAACAGAGCATTTTTCCTAGTTTGATAGTTGTGATTAAGATCTGATGGGAACTGGGGCAGCTAGGTGACACAGTGAATAGAGCACTGGCCCTGGAGTCAGGACGACCTGAGTTCAAATCCGGCCTCAGACACTTAACACTTACTAGCTGTGTGACCTTGGGCAAGTGATTTAACCCCAAATGCCCTGCCTTCCTCCTTCCAAGAAAAAGGCAAAAAAAAAAAGATCTGATGGGAACCTATATTCATCTGATACTTACATTTCCATTTGGACCTTTCATTTTCCACCACTATTTTATTTATCTAGTATATAAATCTATGTAAACCTATGCTGAAGATACCTACAAACAGGTTAAATATTTAGATGTCCAAAAGGGGAGTAGGGGGTATGCTAAGAGATTAGATCTATAATAAATAGCCTCAGAATCTCTGAAACTCTATTTCTCAAAAATGCTATGGTAGGTTCAATTAGCAATGCAGTATAAAGGAAAAGAATGTTGGATTTGAACTTGAAGGAGCGTCTTTAAATCCTAGCTTTACCTGTGTGACACTAGACAAGTCACTTCTCTCAGCTGCAATTCACCTATCAGTAAAATGAAGGAATTAGAACTAAGTTATGTCAGGGCAGCTAGGTAGTGCAGTGAATAGAGCACGAACCCTGGAGTCAGGAGGACCTGAGTTCAAATCCCTCCTCAGACACTTGACACATTTACTAGCCAGGTGACTTTGGACAAGTCACTTAACCCCAATTGCCCTCCAAAAAGAAAAAAGGAGAAAAAAAGAACTAAGTTGTATCTATGGCTCCTTCCAGCTTGAAATTTATGATCACAGGAAGAATTTTGCTGAAATTATCACCTTCAGGTTAACCCTTATTAGAAAACACATTACAGCCTAACAGGATGATGTTTGAGATTACCCTTCAAACACAATGGTTCAGATATCCAAAAAGAAGTTCTAAGAATGTTACTGATGTATTTTCAAGGTTCTGTGAGGACTAAGGAATAAGATGATGGGTTTGATTAAAAGCTTTTTAACTATAAACTCTAATGCACTAATGAGCTGATTTGTAATCACTCTTACTTTGATTTCCTCTCATCATGAACCTCTCTTGGATTCCTGTCTTCTCGAACATCTTCTCTTTTTTCCCTTCGATCTTCTCTTCCTTTGTCTTCCCAATCCCTTTGACGATCACGTTCTTTATCCCTTTCTCTGGCTCGTTCCCGTTCTCTTTCTCTTTCCCTTTCACGTTCCCTCTCTCTTTCCCGTTCTTCCCTCTCCCGTTCCCTTTCTTTTTCCCTCTCTCGTTCCCTCTCTCGTTCCCTCTCTCGATCGTGTTCTCGATCCCTATCTCTATCACGTTCTCGGTCTTTTTCCCTTTCCCTCTCTCTCTCCCTCTCCCTGGCACGATCTCGTTCTAATTCTCTCTCTTTTTCTCTCTCCCTGTCTCGTTCCCTTTCCCTCTCTCTTTCTCTTTCTCTCTCTCTCTCCCTTTCCCTTTCTCTAGCCCTCTCATCTCTTCTGTCATCAGTTCTGTCTATTCTTCGTTCCTCTCTTCTTTCATCACGCTCAAGTTCATCATTCCTTCCTTGATGGCGAACTGGTGAGTTTGGTCTTGGATCTACAACAAAAATAAAGTTTTACCAATGAATGATTTGACTGACATGTTTTTCAAGTCAGAATATATCATTAAAAAATTCAAATTTTATCCTAGTAGATAATAGGAACATAAACCTAGAGCTAAAAGGGACCTTGGAAGCCAGTTAGTTCAACCCCATCATTAGAGAAATAAGAGGCTAGGGAGGTTATATGGTTTGCCCAGAGTCACACAGGTATTGACCCACATCAAAGGCAGGATTTGAGACCAGGTTCTGACTCTAGGCTAGTACTCTCTTTGTTGTACCATATCAATGGGAAAAATACCTATTATGTTTACTAATAGTCAGCCATGTATAATCATCACAGCTACATTTAAGGGAAAAAATTCCTCCATGTTCTCCAATCTACAACTCCCATTGCATGCCTGTCTTATATGCAAAGATGGGCTCCTTTATACTGTTCCAAACTCCACTTCCCACTCCCATCACTCTTCAGGTATCATATCTCTATGTTTTCAAGCCACAAGGAGATCACTCACAAAAATGGAAAAGAGCAGCAGGGTAGACAAGTACAGAATGCAGCTGGGTACAGGAAAGGGATGGGAGGTAGGCTAAGGGAAGGTTAACAATCACACTCATATTCATACCCATACTACTGGCCACAATAGACAAAAAAAAAAAAATACAAGAGGGTTTTGGGTATGTATTCATTTCAAAAAGCTAGAGAGTTTAAAGGATTTTATATACCAAAAGCTTAGTAACCTTGAAATAACATTCAAAAGTAATAAAGCAAAAATTGTTTTGCTTTCAATGAAAGCTGAAAAGTATCATGTGATACTAAGAATTAGTAATTACTGTCTAGTAATTAAAATTTTTAATCTATTAAATAATTGATTACTCAAGTGAATAAATTTTACCTAGGATGTTAGTTTATTAACAATTTCTAAATTATGCAAATTTTCAAGTAAAACACTAATGGTATTATAAGCACATAACTATTTTTTGCTTTAACCTACAACTGATGAAGATTATTCCATTTACTTCTGTGTGTGAGAGAAAGAAAAACTATACAGAAAATAAAATGTCAAAGCTGTTCTACTGCTAAACTGAGGGGCTATGTTCAGCCTGTGATTGAAGAGTGGAAGGATAGGTTGTTAGCTAAAGCATAACATTAGAATATGTTTAATAAAGAACTCTGGGACTGTCATGATTTTCCTATATTCATACCTGACTGACGGTTGGTTAAAAATAAAAGGTCATTATTACATAGCTCAGTCAGCAGTCTGGCAAAAAAAAAAAAAAAGAGAAGAGAGAGAAGGGATATACATCAACCCATTGGGCAAATCAATTGGTCTTAGAGTCAGAAGATAAGGCTTTAAGTCTCTACTCAGACACCTATAAGCCATGTGACACTGGACAAGTCAATTAAGCTCCCTGAGACTCAGTTTCCTAATTTAAAAAATGGGGCTGATAATAAACTGACTCACAAGATTATCCTGAGGGAAGTATTTTATAAAACTTTAAGCGCTAAACCATTAATATTATTAAGATTTACTATATATGTATAATATTGACAATAGTCAAGTTTCTAAATAAAGGGCTCAAAGCAATGAGGCTGTTACCCCATTGAAATATGATTTTTCCTGACACAGATTTCCAGACACCTACCTCTACCCACATAAATGTAGGAAGTACATTTATACTGGCAGAAGATATAAAAGGTCATGGAACTTAAAAGGTAGAAAACAATGTTAAAACCATTTAATCCAAACTCTGTATTAACAATAAGGAAACTATAATTACTTTGCAGTAAAGTTCAACTTTTTTCATAAAATCACATAGTTATAAGCAAAAAGACTAGAATCCACTTCTGGCTCCAATGGGAACAGAGGAAGTATAGGGAAATACCAGCATGAATTGAATGGCTATGGAACTGTAAAAGACATTAAATTTGGAGTAAAGGAATTTGTAAGGCCTTAAATAAAACATGCGTTAAGCATCTGCAATGTGCAAAACACTATGTTAAGTGCTGAGGATATATAGAGAAAAATAAGACAGTCCCTATTCAAAAAGAGATCATATTTTATAGGAAAAAATATCACTTTTTTGGGGGGGGAGGGAAAGTGGGGGGAAGGCAGAGCAATTGGAGAAGTGACTTGCCCAAGGTCACACATCTAGGAAGTGTTAAGTGTCTGAGGCCGCATTTGAACTCGGGTCCTCCTGACTCCAGGGCAGGTGCTCTGTTCACTGCACCACCTACCGCCTGAAAAATATCACTTTCTGAAGGAAGAGGAACAAAAGAATCCAAGCTAAAGGAGGAAAAGGATTCAAGATTAATCGAGTATTTATGAAGTACCTACTATATGTCAGGCACTGTGCTAGGGTCTGGGAATACAGGTATAAAAGAATGCAACAGACCCTGCCAGCAAAGAGGGAGACAACAATTACATATGGAAAACACAAAGCATCAATATAAAATAGTTAAATACAAGGTAGTTTAGGAGGAACAGCACTAGCAGATGGGGGTTCAGGAAATTTTCATCTTCATATAGAAGATAGCATATGAACTATATCTTAAAAGAACGGGACTCTCTTGAGGCAGGGATTAAGGAGGGAGTGCATTCCAAGAATGGAGAATGGGCAATGCCAAGGGCATGGAGAGAGGAGACAAACACATGGTGTGTGAATAACAGAAAAAGGCCAATCTAGCTAGATTTCAGAGTATGAGAAGGATTAATGTCCAATGAGGCTGAAAAGATAGGTTGCAGACAAGTTTTGTAAAACCCTAAAATCTAAGCACAGATGTTTATATTTTATCCTAGAAGAAAAGAAAGTCACTGGAATTGACTGAGTATGAGTCACATGGTCAAAAAATTACTTTGGCAACCATACGTAGTATAGACTGGAGTGTCGAGAGACCTGTGGTAGGAAGATTTAACAGGAGGCTATTTTAAGTCTTAAAAGAAAGGCGATAAGGTGGTAGAGCTGTGGAATGAAGGGAAAGAGATGGATACAAGAAATGTTGTGAAGGTGGAAATGACAGAATTTGGCAAGTAACTGAATATAAGGGGTGAAGGAGAATGAGGAGTCCAGGGTATCAAGATTACAAACTGAGCAACAAGAAGGAAGGTGCAAAAGAAACAGGAAAGTCTGATAGAAACTTGGGAGAAAAGAAGTTTTGGGTAAGGGAGAGAGGAAGATAATGAGTTTTGTTTTGGGAATATGGTGAATTTAAGCTGTCTCTGAGGCATCCAGTTTGAAATGCCCAATAGGTAATTGGTGATTCAGGATTGAAGATGAAGAATCCAAGGGAGTAGAGAACAGCAGAAACAAACAAAATGAAGGGACATAAGGGGAAAGAAGATGAAAAGAAGCAGCAGAACTCAACCAAAAAAAGCAGATGAAGTAAGAAAAGAAGGACTCAAGAAGATCACAATAGTTGATGACAGGGGCTGATTTGTAAACAAGATAAGAAAGATGAATTTGTAAATGGTTATCCAAATTGAACTAATGTACGAAT
Source organism: Gymnobelideus leadbeateri (assembly GCA_011680675.1). Taxonomy (NCBI): domain Eukaryota; kingdom Metazoa; phylum Chordata; class Mammalia; order Diprotodontia; family Petauridae; genus Gymnobelideus; species Gymnobelideus leadbeateri. The sequence continues at coordinate 328,502 of WOXC01007551.1, forward strand.
AGGGTATTGAGGAAGTGTCACAAATCCTGGATTGAAGACCCTATAACTAGTTTGCCCCAGCAGTTATCCAGAGAACCAACTAGCACAAATGAAGAAAAAAAAATGCAGGTCATTTCCAACAAGTATGGGAAACAAGAAGAATTTTGCAGGGATCTTCAAAGAATGTGTGGCATGCATATTTCTCAGAGAGAAGAGACTATTCATGCTCAAAGTTTTGGCTAGTATCCTTCCTAGAGAAGGTAAGTTCCAGGAACATCTATCTCCAGGTTATAAGGGAAAATGAAGTACTCCTTTAAAAGGGGAGTGGGGAGGGAGGAAAGGCTCCAATGTGAAAACAAAATGAAAAAAGAGAAATCAAAGAGAAAGTAGAATCCAGACATATTAGGAGGTTAGAGGGCAGAAAAAAATGTGAAACAAAAGAAAAAACCTCTCAACACCTGGGAGTTAAGCAAATAAGCCTCTTCCCAAAGTGGAAAAAGCTAGACATTCTGAAAAAGCAATCAGCTAGCCAAAGGGGAGGGGAAAGGGTTAACACAAGACCAGATGGATAAGTGAATTCTATAAAACATTCAAAGAACAATTCCAATATTACACAAACTGTTTGCAAAAATAGGAAAAGATGGGATCCTACCAAATTCCTTCAATGATACAAATATGGTCTTGATACCTAAAACCAGAAAGAGACAAAGCAGAAAGAGAAAAGCAGAGAAAAACAATAACTCCAGTAAAAGTAATAGGATATAAAATAATCCCACATAAGTCATTTGTATTTCTGCATATTATCAACAAAACCCAGCAGCAGAAAAGAACAGAAAAAAATTCCATTCAAAATAATTACGAAATATATATATATAAAATATCTATTTCAGAGACATCTACCAAGACAAAAGAAAAGATCTATATAACTAAACTGCAAAACACTTGTTACAGAAACACAGCTAGACTTTAAAAAATTGGTGAGATATTAACTGCTCATGGTTGTTCATTTCAATAATAATAAAAAATCTCAATACTACCTACATTAATTTACTTATTTGGTGCCATACCAATCATATATACAACTAAAATAATTTCCATCCCAAGGAACAAAAGATCAAAACTCTCAAGTAAGAAGGGGACTCAAAGTATTAAATCTCAAACTAAACTACAAAAATGTAATCAAAAAAATTATTTGGTACTGTTTTAAAAAAAGATAGAAAAGTTAACCAGCGGATCAGATTAGGTATACAACAAACACAGTACCATAGTTTTCAATAAACTTAAATACCTCAGTAGCTAGAGTAAAGATTCAAAAACTGCAGGGGAAACTGGAAATCAGCCTAGGAGAAATCAGATTCAGAACAATATTGATGCACTGAAATAACCTCAAAATGGATATACATGACCTATGTAAAAAGGTCACATCATAAAAAAATTAGAGGACCAAGGAAGGAAATGTCTTTGATAACAATGAATGGGAAAGAATTCTTGACCGAACAAAAGAGAACTGCAGAAGACAAAATAAACAATTTTAATTACACAAAATTGTAAAGCTTTTGCACAAACAAAAATCAACACAGTTAAATTTTAAAAAGAAATAGTTAACTGGGGGAAAAAATCTTTTTAGTTTCTCCAATAAAGGTCTGATATAAAGAACTTAAATATATAAGACCAAAAGCCATTCTCCAATAGAGAAATGATTATCAAAATGTAGTTCTCAAAAGAAAAAAGCAAGCTCTCAATAACCATATTTTAAAATGCTCCAGATCACTTATAATAAGAGAAATGAAGATTAAAATAATTTTGAGGATCTACTTCAAATCCATCAGACTGATAAAAATCAGGGATTAGCCAATCCAGCTTACAGCCTATTTTAGTATGGGGAGCAAACTAAGAATAGACTTTTTTTTAATTTTAAAATATTAAAAAAATTTATTTTTAAACATAAAAACCATTCTTTGATCAAGGGCCTATTTGGCCCACAGGTAATGGAACCCTACAAAAAATGAGACATAAAGATGACAATTGTTAAAGGGAATATGAAGACAGGACATTATTGGTGGACCATTATATCCATAATAGTACTTTTTGTTGTAGCAAAGAACTAGAAACCCAAGGGGCTTCCAACCCAATTAGGGAATGGCTGAACAAATTACAGTACATGAATGCAATGTTTTTCTTACTTGCACCACAAGAAATAATGAAAGGGCTGGATTTAGAGAAACCTGGAAAGATTCACAGGAACAGAATAATAATGTAAACAGAACCAGAAGAACAATTTATACAATGCCCTCAACAATGTAAATAAAAACAACTTTGAAATAAACACTTAAGAATTCTGTTCAATACAAAAACCAACCCCACAGCTCTAGAGGTCCAATGATATCATGCTTCTCACCTTCTGACAAAGAGGTAGATAGGGTGCAAATTGAGACATACGTTTTTGGACATGGCCAATGTATATATTTGTTTTGATTGGCTGCTCTTACTTGTAATAAGAGAAGTTTGTTGAGTTGGCTTTTTATTTGGGGTGGGGGGGGATCCTAAAGAACAAAAAGAAACTAGTGATGGTGACTGTAAAAAATAAAAGAAAAAAGAAATTGAGTGTCAACACATTTTTTTTAATCCACATTAAAGAACAAAAGGTAGCTGAAAGGGAAGTATACAAAAAAGCTTTAAAACTAATATGTTAAATTTATTATATACTTTTTTAAAAGTATAAGCTATTTATATTTTTTTGTTCTCTATATGGAAAGGTTAATATTCATTGTTAACAAGCTGAGAAAGGCAATGTTTTTTTTTTTTTTAATGGAAGCAGGGCTTGTCCAATAAAGAATGGTAAAATGGTTCCACAGAAGCTATCAGAAAGAGATTATTCAGGAAGTAATGGTCAAAGAAAAAAAGATACAAACAGTGATAGCTGGAAACTCCCTGGTAAGAGGGCAAGCAGTTTAAAATACAACTATTTTTTTCCTGATCGCCTCAGTCATAAATAATAGCTTTCTCTGAAATTATTTTATACTTTTCATAAGGCTCTTATGATAATAGTTAAACATTTGTATCACACTTTAAGGTTTGCCAAACAATTTGTATATACAAGATGGCCTGAATGTCTTAGGCCAGTGTTAAGTTTAAAAGACTTAAAACTTAAAATTGCACTAAGATTTTTGGGACATCCTGTATTATGGCAACTGATGCCATTTTGTAATAAAGTTATCTGTGTATGTGTATCATCTTCCTAAGTTTCTTGAGGACAGAACTCCTTTATATCTCTATATATCCCTTCAAAACAATCTTAATCAAAGTAGATACTTAAGAAGTATGTACTCACTGAATGAATATAAGTGGCAAGTCCATAGGTAGGGAACTAAATTATAAGGGGAAACGACTAAAAAACCCTAAGTAATAAATTAGACCTAGAGATATAAATTTGAAAGTTATTCACACAGCAGTGGTACTGAAGCCATAAGGGCAAATGAGTTGTTTTCTATGGAATCAGACTATATTCAGCAAGTGCACACTGAGCGTGGCAAGAAAGTGGACCCCCCAAAAGTCTACAATTAAAAGGCTTTTTATTACGTAGTCCTATCTTCTACATACTCTGGTAAGCAGTTACAATGAAGTTTGTGGGGAAAAACTTTTACAGATCTTAAAATGAGCCACTGACAGCAGATTTTCTTGATTAATTCTGAACATGAGATAAATATTAAAATGTTAATTTAAAATAATTTGATATAGATAGAAATTGTTTTGTTCCTGTTCCAGTCCAGTCTTTTTTTTTTTTTTAATGTGTAGGTTTCAGTGATTCATACAAACTATATAATTAAGAAACCTACTGATTGAACTAAATTCTTTAAAAGCCTTCATCAAGTAACTAAAAATAACAGCTAGGCCACAAAAACAAATTTTTAAAAATACTGGCAGGACACACCCTATTTAAAAAAATTTTTTTAATGTAAGATAGCATCTATAAACATAATTGCCTGTTAGATATCAAAATCTTTACCAAGAAAAAACATTACATTTTTACTTTGCTTCCCTTTGATTTAATCTAGGGTTCATTTCTCTGAATGAAAAACTAAAATTTTCGTGAAGTAATACCTAAAACTACTCCATTGGCTGGATCGAGGACAATATTCCAGGGACAAAGTTCAACTGTCTTTCTACTAAGAGAATAAAGTCTCTATTCTAAATTCCATCTTACAGACATATTTTCCTCTCCATCATTACCCCATATCAAGATTTATTACCTGTGATGCTGACCACAGTAAAGCATCAAAATTCAATTCCCAGGTCCATAAAACCTCATACCATATTAATCTCAGCATTACAGTATTCCTTACTTTAGTAACCAATCAAGGTTACACAGACCTTTTCCACAAAATACTAAATATTTAAATACATTAACATGAACAAACAATAAAACTTGCTAAAAAAATCCTTAAATGCATCAATTCTAATATCAAAACAATTTAAAAATTTTAAAACTTTTTATGAATCTTTGTTACATGAACAAAAAAACTGCATGTTTTATATACACCAAAAAGAATAAGACATGACACTCAAGAAAAAAAACTTTATTCATATTTCCCCTACTTGCTTATTTTTTCCCAATATCATTTTGGAAAGAAAATTTTTAAATAAAAAGGTTTTCCTGCTCAGTTTCCATCTCTCCGGTAGCAACTGCTATTATCTCTTACTAGAAATGGTAGATGGCTTTGATAGGATGTCTAATCTAAGGACATATAAGTCTTACGGACCCTTTTAGGCACTGTAATCAAGGGCTATGAGTGGAAAGGACAAGCAAAAGAGCATAGTAACTTCCTCATCTACCAGTACCTGGGCCTAAAGTGTTCTGCTTCGATCTTTTAGGATGGCCAAAAAAGTAGAAGATGGCAGGCAGGCTACCTGAGTTGGTGACTGGGTCAAAAGCTTGAGGGAAGCAAGAGCAGATTTGGGAACAGGAATAAAAAGGGACGGCGGTTTTCCTTAAAAGGAAGAAAGCTGCCAGAGTTGTCAAAGGTCTGTGTAGGGGATGTCAGCAATCAACTATTTCCATCATAATCTCTTTACCCTTACAGGAAGTATCATGGAAGAATGTTAGAGAATGTTCTAAATATATGTATACATATGTGTCATTGTATTTAGTGAGAAGCAGGATTCTCTAAACGGTTAATTTTCATTAATAACAAAACTTGCCCCTAATTCATCTTACCCTAATTTAATATGCATGCATTAATACGAACATGGTTTCATACCTCTCTCTCTGTTGTCACGTCTGTCCCTTTCTCCATGTCTTCTTTCAAAGGAGGAGTCCCTAGCTTGATCTCTGGTCTCATAGCGGTCTCTCTCAGGATATCCACTTCGAGAATCCCAGCTTTCATGGTAGTTTCCACTACTACTATGCCCATCAACTTGAGATCCTCTTGTTCCTCGACTCCCTGAACAAAAGATATTCACACAAATGTCTAAGTTATTTTGTTTAGTAAGGTTTTAAAAACATCATCTTTACAAAGATCACCACAAAACACCCCAGCAAATCATAAAAACTCAACAGAAAGAGACTTGAGGAATCAATCTTCCAGTCCAGGCCCTACATGAAGCATTAATTCCCAACACAAGCAGTTATCCAGTCTCCAAATATGTGGAAATCACTATGCTGACATACTATTTTTAGATAGCTGTACTTGCTGGGGAAGTATAATTCCTCTCAAACTGATATCTCTTCAAGTATTGTGAGGATTGTGATCATGTTGTATACCAAATCTACAAGGCTTCTCACCAGGCTAAAGATTTCTTCAAATCTACTTTGAATGACATAGTTTTAAGTCTTTTCACCATTTTGTTAGCTCTCCTCTGATTGCAGCATCAAGAAAATGTTTTCTCTACTTAAAAACTAACAGGCATTAAATAAATAGAATATTGAATTAGAAGACCTGATCTCCAATCCTGGATCACAGACAGATTTTTGTCCAATCAACATGTTTTCTCTTCTCTAAAAACTATAATATAGTCTGTGTAATTATGAAGTAAAAAAAACATACCCATGTAAGAGTTATCTTCTTACCATGTAAATGCCACCTGCTCTTGATGGTAACTTTAAAAAATACTGTAAGAAAAAATTACATCCTATATCTTTGTTCTGAATACACTTTACAGCTAAAAACTCTTGATAAAAGTTCAAAGTGCTTAGCCAAAGCATAATTATAGCATGTATTCTCTGCTCAATTCTGCAAGACCCAGTGCTAAAAAAATCTTCAAAGAATGTGGTAGCAGACAAAGACCTGAGGGCCACTCAACTATAGCACTGCCTACTATCCAAAGCCCTTTCTAAAGGCCCTTCTGCTTACTTGTTTAGGAATGGTACAAACTGTCAGTATCAGTGAGTCCTAATGGTGTCAAATAATATTACTGACAATATATCAACAATTTCCTGGTAATAAACCAAGAAAGAGATGTGGTAGCTTGGGCTTTCCAAAACACTTTAAAAAACCATGTACTGGCAAAAACTCCAGTTATCAAAGAAAAATACAGTTGCTACCTTAATGTCCTAACTCCTGGGAATAAAAGTAAGAGTAGTGCAGGTACAGGTACTCAAGGACAAATAGCATAACGAAAAATTTCCACCAATCTAGGGGAAATTCCTGGTCCCTCTGCAGAGGACTAGAAATTATATTGCTTGACTTGGACTTCAGTTAATCATAAGCACCTATTGGATACCATCTGGGTCCAAAGCACCATACCAGATAACTTAGTTGTCTACCACATCAATGAATAAGGTCATCAGTAAATCTCTTAGCACTAGAAGTCTGAAGTGAGATTATCTTTATAGACCTTCTCTAGATTTATTTCCAATAATCTGTGTGTCAATTTCTACCCAGCTCCCTTTAGTCCTTTGTAATTTTTTACCACTCAGGAAAAACTGAAAAATATTTTAAGGTAATCAGCTTTGTTTTAAGTCAAAAGCATAATTTTGGGAGTTGCCAGCCATGTGGCAACTGCCCATCACATAACACCAAGACAAGAATCTTAGTGAAAAACTGGGGCTGCCATTTTCTAACTAAAGTGCATAGGTTTTTGTTTCCAATTCAAAGTGTTCTAAAAAGTTAATGCTGTCACAATTCTGGCCACTGATGGGGACACTGTTTGGTATGTTCTAGCCATGAAGAAATCAAGTAAGACTAGTAGTCAAATAAACCAGAAACAATGTCTTTAGGAGAAGAGTCTATAATTATTGTTGCACCTATTATATAAAGAAGTATATTAAGCATTACAGAGGACACATACACACACAAAAAGACAACATCTTTAGTTTATAATCTAGTTGGAAAAACTGGAACAAGGCAAACAAAAGAGGTTAGAGAATTTTTAAAACTAATTAACTTGTCCCTAAAAATTATAACAGTAGCATCCTGGGAAAGCTTAAGTACTAGAAAAATAAGAGAGTCTCTTTTATTCAAGGTCCATGTTACAGGACAGGTAGTAAAAAGGATGTGAGATGGCAGGGAGTAAGGAGGCAAGGTCTGCAACTTGGAGACAAAGAGAACCATAAGAAGTCACCTAGCCTCTTTCCAAAAGGTAAATCAACAGGCAAACACAATCAGGAAAGAAATTCAGGGATTGGCTAGAAAAAGAAGCAACCCAGGGGTTGTAAAGTTAACTATGATGTACATAAGAACTAATATAAATGCATTTTTGAATGAAAATGTAAATCAATACTCCAATTATAATTTACTTAAAAATAGTTATAATATATATTATACAACAGGAATTTACTGATTTAAAGTTATTTTTGGTCTTTTAAAAACATATACACTATGTATAATACACATAAAAATGCATGTTTTTCGAAGCCCAACCAATATTTAATGTTGCAAATTAATAAAACTTCAACTGTATGATGTATATTATAAATGTTTTTTAAAAGAATATAAATGTAGATGCAGCTAAGCTAGAGTGCTAGAGCTGGAGTCAGGAAGACTAAGTTCAAATCCAGTCTCAGATATCAACTAGCTATGTGACCCTGGGCAGGTCACTTAAGTTATGTATGCTTCATTTTCCTCACTGGTTGACTAAGGATGATGATAATAGTACCCACCTCCCTGCTATGAGGATAAAATGAGATATTTTGGAAAGAGTTTTACAAACCTTAAAGTACTATATTGTTACTATTACTATTATTAAACACAACAATAAAAAATTAATATATTGTGTATCCCAAAGTCTTAGTTCAGTTTAAGCTCTAACCACATATATTTGTATCCATATATGTGTGTGCATGTATATATGTCTATGTGTATAAATATGTAAGGTGTATATGTATATATATATATATATATATATATATATATATATGTATGTGTATATATATATATATATATATATGTATGTATATACTGTTTATGTGTCACTGAAATCTTGATCTACCCTCCTCTCCCCACCCAAACCAATGTGTACTGAAGGGGGAAAAAAAAGAACTTTAGTTAGTTGGTTGAAGGGTGGGGGGAATTTCTCAAGGAAATGGTGTTCAAATCAGGAGAAACATATAAACAAAGGGAAAGACGTAAGGGCTCGGACAAAGGACTCTTTATTAGGTTGGTTTAGTAAGCACACACTCTGTGCAAGGCATAGTGTGACTACAGGCCAACATGGAGAGAGTTCTGGGGAAGGAAAAAATTTAGCTGAGTATCAGTGTTCCAGTTTATGTTTGGGGACAGTTTAGGGGTTGGAAAAAGTACAGCATGTTAGGAACGAACATACAACAAGGGCAGCAGAAGCAAAACCGGAGTGTCTGTGTGAGCATCCTAGAGCACAGCCTTTGATGATGAAAAAGGTAAAGGGGGGCAGGGAGGAGAAGGTCTGAACTAATCCAGACCCCATACTTTTGAAGTTTATTAAGTCATGATGCATGGAAAGTTGGAGTTCAGTAGAAGATTCTAGCGGACAAGTACAGAAGGAAAGGAGGAAAGGAAGTAGCAGAAGATAAAGCCCAAGGGTTTAGACAGATAGTTTGATGAGTTAGGAAGTCATAAACATAGGGATAAATTCAGCTCATCTGTTCTTGTTTCATTTGTTTCTCTTAGTACACCACTTTAACCACAGTGAATTTAAATTCCAGTTATATCAAATTTTTCTATTAGAGATTTCACTTCCTCTTGATTCATTTGTCTATGTGTGCATTTGTACACGTCTTCCTGACATCACCTTTGTCACTTCTAACTAATCGTGACTGATAATTTTCTAAAGAATATAATAAAATAGAAATGATCAAGTGACCCCCCTCCCTCCAGCTCATAATTGTTTTTTGGTTAATTTGTTCAGTTTGTGGGAGGACAGGGGGTGCCAGTTCAAAAAAAATTTTTTTTTTACAATGCAATGTAAAATGTAAAATGCTACAATGATCAGAAAATCACAATAACAAAAATGTAGCATTTAATAAGGAACTTATGTTTAGAAAAGACATATGAAATGTAGCTATCTTTAAATAAATAAGATGGTTAAATAAACAAATAAGTTGAATAAGATAAAAAAATATCTAAACAGTACCCTTTTCGGGCAATTCTGGACCTCTGCCTCTACTTCTGCCCGTCCGGTCACTCCTACTTTCATTTCGAGATTCATTTCTAGACTCATTCCTTGTTTCAGTTCGAGAACTCTCTTCTCTACCATGATTTCTTCCATAACTTCGAGAGTCTTCTTGGTAAGTGTCTTCCTTCCGGTGAGTATCTCGATTTTCACGGTCCCTATAATCATGGGTATCTCTCGTAGAACGTGAGTCCCTCTGGTCACGGTTATCTTTATTATCTCTGTTGTAATCTCTTGTCTCCCTGGAGTCTCGGGCATCTCTGGTTTCTTTTAATTCCCTTCGGTCTCTCGTATCCCTGGTTTCTCTCCGATCTCGGCCCTCTCGAGATTCTCTGTCATCTCTATGATCTCTAGAAGAGTTCTGGTCCTGGTCATACTCTCGTTCTTCTCTAGTTTCTTTCTCTCTATTATCCCTTTTGCCTCTAGGCTCTATAAAGGAATTTTGGAAATTGAATTCAATTACTCCATCAATTTTATCAAGCATTTTCAGTGAGGTAAAAACTATATAAAAATACAATTTACTTCCACAAATGACATGTACTGTATATTCTAGAGGCAGCTCTTATTAGACTTCTATTTTTAAAAATGGAAGTGAGTTATTTCCAAACAACAGTGCTGTAAATAAAAGATATATTCCTGAGCAGCCAAAATCTGGCATATACACAAACACAAAATCAGTCTTTATGAAGGTCTAAGATTGAGAAGGAATAACAGGCAATAGAGCAGGCTGCTCAATGTGCTAACAGACCTGAAACACAGAAAATGTAAATTCCAAGTCTCCAGAGGGATGACTAAAGTTTACAACTGGTTAATATCCAGTACAGAATGAAGAGTTTCATCTGAATAGAAGGGGCAGCAGACATGAATGAAATCTTCTTGGAAGGGATGGAAAGGGTTAACTTTCTCCTTTTTCAGAATTCCCTAATCTCCAAAGGCCTGCTCTTTTATAATGTCTGCAAAGGTTCAAAGATCAAACCAAATAAATTTTAATTTCACCTACCAACTACTTTTATAAATACATATATATGATCTCCCTTCTCTAATACTAGTTTCTCTTTTCTGAGACTTATTACAAGAGTGGTTCATCTGAGTGGCATTCTGCCTGGCATAAAGCCACTCTCATGTCCCTCTCAGTTTTTGAAATATCTAAAGACATCCTATCCAACATGTATCAGATCTTCTGCAATGCTCAATAATGACAGCATTTTCTAATTTTTCACAGAGAAGTGAAACAACTTGACTAGATGTTCACCTTATTTATTAAAGCTTTATTTAAAAGCAAGCCTATTCCTATAATGAAGAGAAGTAGCAGATCTTAGTATTTGTTTAAACAAATCAAGTTAGTGACATGCTCTGTCTATGAGCAAGGAAATAATCTACTATGTGCCAGGCACTATGTTAAACACTTTTACTCCTATGTCTTTGATAATAATAATTTGATAATAAAGTAAACAGCTTCCACAAACTAGTGATTTTTAAGGTGAATGTACTGATAATGTAGCTGAAAAAACCTTAGAGTTCCCCCACAGTCTCAAGACCTAGACTCTTGACAGATATAGAGGAGAGAATAAAAATTAGCAGAACCAGTTGAGTTCTGAGGCAGAAAATTCTGTCTCCTCTTTCTGGACTTAGCTATTAATAACCTGAGGACATGTGGCTGCCTAACGGCATGGAATCACTTTAAGGAGTTGAGATGAAAAAAGAATACAAAGAAAGATGGGAAACAAAGCTGGATAAGGAATGGAAAGGCTACACTTACTTGATAAGATCTGTGGAAAGAGTATTGGATTTAGAGTCCAAGAAACTGAGTTTAAAACTCAGTTTCTGAGACAAAAGAAAAATCTGCTTAGACAAATCCCTTATCTCTGTGAGCCTAGCTGCTATAGTTTAAACATCATACTTTCTCACCACAAACGATACAGCAGCAGGACAAGGCCTGAGTACATTACAGAAAACTTACTACAAACAGTTTAAGGGCTCTGTTACAACAAAACAATTTTGAGGTACGATGTAATTTGTAACAAATTTTACACCTACAAACTAGGCACTAGGCACTACATACAAAAAAATCCCATTAGAAATGTGTGTGCTTACCCTCCCTCCTTTCATGGCGTCGATCATGTGACTGTGAGGTCCGCTCATGATCATGCCTTCCTTTTTCACGCACTGGAGAGCGATGTCGAGATGGACTTCTCTTTCTCTGAGGAGAAGATGAGGACCTCGGTGGGTAAGGAGAAGGAGAGCGCCTTACTGGTGGAGATGCTGTCCTCTGGTAGGCTGGGGAAGGAGTTCGTTTTCGGCGGGGTGAAGGAGAATGTCTTTGAATGGATGACCCTGACTGTGATGAAGATGAGTGATGTCTGGAAGATAAGGGAGAATGACGCTGTCCTGCTGGGGAAGCAGATCTATAGAGGAAAAAAAAATACACATACATACACACACACACACACATATATATATATATATATATATATATATATATATATATATATATATATATATATATATACATATACACATATATACATATACACACCCCCAAACAACTTTATCTTCTATGCAATAGGAAAAATCTTCACTAAATGCTAAAACTGGATATAAAAACTGGTAATATAGAAAAAGTAGATGAGATATAAAAATTAAATAAGTAGACTTCTAGGATCATGAAAATGATTTATCAATCCTAGTGTTAGCAGGAAAAACAAAGCCATTTAAAATGGTAGTAGCTCTGGGCAGAAAATTCTGTATATCCTCTTTCTGGACTTAGCTAGTTAATAACCTTCCCAACTCTAAGAGGTATTCTCCAGCCAGAGTACAAAGCTCAACCCCAAGCAAGAGTCTCATGCTTGCTTAAGATTATCCATGGCAGTGGACACAAGTACTAATGAAGGAATAAAGGACACAAGGAATGGTGAGAATGACTTGATAAATAAGTGCAGTATATGTACTGCTAAAAGTCAAAACCTCAACGAAAAGTGGCTATAAAAGCTAGTAGAAGACCAGGGGAGGAGAAAACTATTGCTATATGATATAAGGGTGCAATATGTACAATTTTACCAACACCTCAGCAAAGACATCTAGAATAAAGGTTACTTGGTATAGATTAGGAAAAGAACAGTACTATACATCTCACATTGATTGCCCTGACCCCATGGGCCAGGACTTCTCTAGTTCCTAGATGTATTTTCTTATTAGCATATACTAACACTGCTAAGAGATAGTTAAAAACCCAAAAGGAACACCAGGGACTCACTACCTACTCCTAGACATTCTGGCATATCTGTACTTGTCCATATAGAAATGTAAATGAATAAATGAATTAATGAATGAATGAATGGATGCTTATTAAGTGCTTACTCCATGCCAAGTATTGTGCTAAACAAAGGGAGTACAAACAGAAAGAATTGCTCCTTCTCTCAAAGAACTTACATTCCTAGTAGGGGAAGCCAATGCATGGAAGAGTTCAAGTGCAGGGTAGATAGAAAGAGCCAGAGGACTTAGTGGTTCAGCTATAAGGTAGATGAGAAGTACCGGAGTCCTTAAAATTCATCAGGGTATCTGCCCCAGGAGTGGCCCACCACACTTTGGAAAGAGGGAGTGAGGCTAACAGTAGAAATAGAAGATTTCAGGTTTTTTCTCCAGCTGGGTGGGTATGGGGGTTGAGGGAAGTTAGTGTCCTTCCAAGAGAGGGCAAGGGAAAGGAGGCATCAGGGTCTGCCAATGACTGTGATGAACACCTATTTCTGGAGACATCTGACCTAGAATTCTACTTATACATTTGATATGGATTCAAACTGTTAACATGAATGATCTTGATAAGAAAAGTAAATGTTCATTCTTTCTTAAATGGTATCTACATGAAGATACTCAAAAGCTTCAACTACTTCCCTATAATGAGACCATTAAAATTAAATATACTTGCTTGAAAAATTCTTCCTTACACACACACACATTCACTTTCTCTCTCTCTCTCTCTCTCTCTCTCTCTCTCTCTCTCTCTCACATACAGAGACCCAAACATATAGATACCTAGTGGTAACTACAAAGCAATGAGACTTCTGCTGCTTTTCTAAACAAACATCAGAATTTATAAATCCAAATAATTTGTTGCTCACTTCAAAGTAGTTACTTTGGAGGAACCAAACACATATCCCAACAACTGATAAAACCAAAAACAACTTGAAACTACCTTCATTGCCTGCAGCAGATTGTTTCAAATGTCCTCAAAATCTTCTTTGAGGCTTAGTTTAGTTTTTACAGAAAGCCTACAACAAACAAGGCGCAATTCTCTCAGGAATAATGAAAATAGGTTAAGCTGGATAGTAACACTCTTGTTCAAAAAATACTTTACAGAAAATCTATAAGCTGGAATGCTATCACCGTAAAGAAGTCTATCACCAAGAAACTTTCAAGGGCTTCAAAGTTCCTACACAAGCTTATCTTATCATTTACCATCAAGGTAAAGAAGTCTATTACCAGGAGCAGCTAGGTGCCTCAGTGAGTAGAGCACTGGCCCTGGAGTCAGAAGGACCTGAGTTCACATCCAGCCTCAGACACTTAACACACACAAACAAAAAACCTAGCCATGTGACCTTGGGCAAGTTACTTAACCCCAATTGCCTTCCAAAAAGCAAAAAAAAAAAAAAAAAAAGAATTAGTCTATTACCAAGAATCTCTAAACATCATTTTAAAGAAGTCAGTGACCAAGAATCTCTCAAAGCCTCCCCATTCCACGAGCCCTAGTAGTATGAATTCTGTAAGAACACTATCATTAACTTCAAATAATTTTGCCTTCACTTTTGATTTTGATATGTATACTGTTGGGTTTGGTGAATGTCCTATTTTCCCACTATAGTCTCATACCATATTTCAAGGTCATACAGGAAAGATCATGTTTCATTACCAATTATTATTTTCTTCAAAAAACATCAGGAATCCAGGGCACATTTCTCAAAAGATCAAAACAAACATCGAGTCTGTTTTTCAGGATTCAAAATATATGGCATAATAGTCACAGAAATTGTCATGCTCGTTCTTTTCTAACTAATCTGTTTATAAGAACCAAATCTCTAAACCTTTTAAACACTTTAATTGATCCAATGAAGAATTCAATGACCCATGTTGTATTTCAACAGGGCATTTTCCCTAACTACTTTACATTTTTTTCAAACATTATTCCCTTAACTTCTAATTTGGTCAGTATCTCATTTAACTTTGCATAGATTTTTATATCCTTTTCTCAAAATAAAGGTCATTTATTTTTCTGACTGAAAACAACAACACAGTTGTCAAAGATGCTAGCACAAAAACAGGTGACTGTGACTTTCAAAGTGTGACAGCTACACAAATATTACAAAAGCATCCCTACTACAATTAATGCAAGCCAATGCCAAGAAAAACACATTCTTATTACTTTACAAGCCAGATGATAAATGTGTTCAAATTAGGTGCTCATCTATAACCAGACCCATATTTTGTTCTAGTAACCAAGATCTATCACTCCTGGGTTGTCAAATTTCTAAGAATAATGTTAGAGATAAAATTTTGAAACTTCAACGACGCAGGTTTCTAAATCCAAGAGAAAAATTTCCCCCAAAACTAGTTTCTACAGACAGGAGAAGCATTTGAAAGCACACTACTAAAGGGCAGAGACTAGGACTTCAACACCTATATGGTCTCCAGTCAAAGAGTCACAGTCAATAATGATCTGAGCAGTCTGAGCCTAGAACTGATTCATTCCATGTCCCAGATAACAATACCAAGCACAGGGAGGCTAAATTGTGCTTAGGCAACTTGGATCAGACCCAAATCATAAGAGACACAGACACACATACACACACACACCTAATAGCTTTTTTTTTTCAAGTGTGATTCAACCACCTGCCGGCCTTAAAATGAAACAGTATTGAGGACATTTACAAGACAGAGTTCAAAATTAGTAAAATGTCACTCTGAAAAAAAAGGTCATATTCTCTTCAAATTCAATACCAAAAAAAATTTGGACTAGAAGTCTAGTTCAGAGAAAACAAGAATGGTTTTACTGAAGCAAAAAAAGGGAAAATAAAAATATGTAGTCTTTCCAGTATTCCACAACTCAAATCTGTAAAGTATAAGAATTCTTGACATACAGTCATTAAGATATAGCTTGATCAGATACTAATCAAAAAAGGTACTGCTAGTTTGCTTGTTTTGAAACACTGCCTCAATTCAGAATAAAGTCTTTCCTTCATTTTGAAATAAAATCCCCAAAAGGTCAGAAGGAGAAGCTGAGAGAGAAAAACTCCCCTACTCCATGAAGGCAAACTCTTAAGCAATGAACCAATTTGATAAAACAAAATTTCTCACCCCAAAAAGCCAGTAATAACTATCAACCTTCCTCCACAAATTGTTTCTCTGAAAGTATTTATGCAATGTCAACTAAGATGTAATTCAATCATTTAAATAAATCATGTAAAAAGTAAGAGTCTGAGTAAATACATTATGAAAACACACTAACCAAAATTTCTTTATACCATCTATTATGATAAATAGATGGCAAAAAGCACCAACACACTGTGGATATCCAAGCTCCTTTATTGTATATAAAGAATTTTCTTGTTAAAATTAGACAAATTCCTCTGCCTAGATCTTACTTCCCTATACAAGCCTATGTTCTCCCACCTGTGAGATGGAGAAAAAGATTGCTTTTGAGTCGATGATTTTGTTGGAGCCCGAGAAGCTTGTCGTCTCTTTGCAGCAGGGGGTGAATATTCCCTGGAAGGGGAAGAATTACTGCCAGAATGATCTGCAGGACTGGGGGAACGCTTTTGTCTATGGGAACCTTCCGGAGTATCTCTATTCAGAAAACATACAAGTAGTAACTTGTTAAACAGACATGATGTAAATAAACACACCGATAGAAGAAATTATAAAAACAAGCAAATAATATCTGAGCCAAAGCACCATGAAGAAGTAGTCTGCATCAGATTTCATTTTCACATCTGGCAGAGATGGTATGGGGGTGGGTGGTGGGGTATGTATGTGTGAGTATATATACATATGCATAGATATACACATATGTATATATAAAATATATTTTTCTCAGTTTAAAAAGAATAAGATATGTCAAGGTAATCTCTAAATCCATAAGATGTTTAATCTCAATTAAGTTCTGAAAAATTCTAGCTTCTGGGGAACAAGTTTCGATAAAAGAACCTTGCAAATAGCCATTCTATCAATTAGGAAAAAAACTTGTTCCTTACATTGTGCACTGGAGACAATGGAGACAAGTAGTTGGAATGTTATATACAAAGACAATGTCAAAGAATCATATTTTGAATTCCAGAAATAAGGAGAGTGATGCTTCAAATTTGGGATGACTCAGTTACACCTGCTATAAGTAAATAATTATGGTGAAGTAGTCAGTGGCAAGATCATCTACTATTTTCTACTGCTATGGGACTTTTTTGAAGACAAGCTTGTGAAACAGGGCAAAAAGCATCATTTTTCAAGGTTAAAATTTCCCATTACATAGACTTATACCTGTTGTTGGGAAGTCCAAAGAATAATTAGACTAGGGGTGAGGGTTTTGTTTTTAAATTGAAAAGACCAAGAAACAGACTATTTAAAAATGACAATTGTCATTGTCATTTTAAATGGCTCTGTAATAAACAATTTGACTTAAGTTAAACTCGCAGAGTTATGATTAAAAAAAAGGGGGGCGGCTAGGTGGCGCAGTGAGTATAGCGTTGGCCCTGGAGTCAGAAGGACCTGAGTTGAGATCCGACCTCAGACACTTAACGCACACACAAACAAAAACCTAGCCATGTGACCTTGGGCAATTACTTAGCCCCAATTGCCCTCCAAAAAAAAATATTTATATACTGAAGCCCTGAATCTGGCTAAGATGAGTAGAAGAAAAGGACATGTGTAAACAGAGCACACAATTAGAATTATCCCTAAGTCAACTGACAGTCTTGATTCTAGTTTAAGTTCAGAGAGTCACTTGGAAGTGAAATTACAAAAACATTTTGAAAAGCAACTATTAGTAAAGCAAATGTCAAACTACCTCTGAACGGGCACTATCCAAAATAAATGAAACAGTAATCAAACAGGAAGTAAATCTGAAATACCCAGAATCTTTATATACCAGAAAAGCAAAGAAAGGTACTAATTTTAAGTTTAAATTTAAAAGAGATTCATTCAAAATATTAAGTATTATAAAAAATATGGGGGCTGGTAAGCGGTGCAGTGAATAGAGCACTGGCCCTGGAGTCAGGAGGATCTGAGTTCAAATCCAGTCTCAGACACTTAACACAAAAACTAGCCGTGTGACCTTGGGCAAGTCACTTAACCCCAACTGCCTTCCAAAAAGCAAAAAAAAAAAAAAGTATTATAAAAAATATTTCCCAAAGTCATAACAATACAAAAGAATCAGAATTTCAGGGTCATCCTTGAAATTTCCTTCCTGATAGGCTATTTCATAAATAAAAAAGAATGTGTTCTACTACAGCTTACATTAAGAGATGCCTACCTCAAAAAAAAAAATGGTCACCAAATTTCCCAACTCAAATCACTCTATTTATATTTGTTAATACAACATAGTTCTATAAAGATAAACAAAATCCCTAGGAACAAGGCCTCCATTAATGAAGTCAATCAGATCATAGATGTAGTTAGGTAAAATTCTGTTATTTCTTAGCTGTGAACAGTAATCAAAGAGGATGGCTGCACAGCTAGGCAATCCACTGACTGAAGTCAGGGAGGCATCTGTGGCTATGTGTCGCCTTCCTATCACTAGAGACAGGACAATTCAGAGAGAGTCTATAATTACACAAGTTAAGAGGGCCTCCTTCACTGAATAAGCAGGGATGAAAGGAAGAAATATCTGAATAAAGCAGAGTAGAGTGGAAATGCATGCCCTGGAATGAATGAATCCCTATGGCTTCTGTATTACTTTTACCTGTGGTAATGAGGTTTCTGACAAAACAACAAGGTATCTACAAACATATCTTATGTTCTCATTAACATTAACAACAACAGTTATTAGTAATAACTAATGGATTTTTTTCCCAGATACCATACTGTTTGTGAAAATGTCCCAATAAAGTTTGATAAACATTAAATCTTTTAGTAACTTTTAAATTACTTACCTTAAGGGTAGTAAGTAGGAGTTACTGTTATTACACAAACAGTATGAAGAAGGGACCACAAGTATTTCCTATCTTGGTTCAGTACTTGACGTTTAACAATTTAGTCCATTTTCTAAAATTCACAGTAATGAACATTTACCATGAAATAAACCTAAAGTTTCCTCAAACTAGCCCTTTTAGAAGAATTTTAAACAAAGAGTAATCAGTTCCCACAAGACTACAAGTGTCTCGTATGATGGGAAGCTCCTTAAAGACATCTCCTAAAGGAGACATCTCCTTTCTGTCTCCAAAGCCCCAGCATGTTATGAGACATCCTGCACAAAGCAGGCACTTCACAAATATCTCCTTAACTGAAACTACAGGATTCACTAACTTCTGAGTTTCAGAGCCCCTGACCCAGGCAGAACAATGCCTTCCTTCCCTGGCTTTGTTCCTCCAGTGTCTTGGTGAAAAGCCCAAACTATGAGCTTTGATTCTCTTCTGAGTCACAAGAAAGCAGGCCCTAGAAGTCCTAGTAGAGAGTTGGAGGATGGCTGCCCAGATCAAAGTTGCCAGTACTGAATGGGAAGAAGTGGAGCTAGAGAGCCAGGATAGAGGCCCTGGGGGGGCATTAAGTGCCCTGCAGTTGCAAAAATCATGCACTTTTCTCTAAAGTACAATTTGAGGTATGGGAAAGCACCATTAAAAAAAAAAACTATGAAAATATATAATCAATCCCTAATTTGTAGGCAGTGATTATTCAAATTACAAAATGATTCACAATGGGGTACCTCTAAATAATAAGCTCTCTCAGTACAATGAAGTGTGTTTACTAAATCAACTCCTAGAATTTGAAGGCAGAGAAACGTAAAAAGCTAAAAAGCGTGCAAAATATTAAAAACCACCAATAGATTTCAAAACAAAAATTAAAAACAGCCCCGATAACATAAGTTCATTGGAACATCTGATTCCATTTATAATGATTTAACTGATGGCACTTTTCAGGACATGTACTGTATAAAAGGAGTTAAAGATTATACAAAATAGACTTTTATCACTTAGCATGTTCAGGAAATGGAACTAGTCAGTCTTTTAAAAATATCAGTTTACCAAGTTGTCTTCTCTTTTATTTACATGTAATTTCAGGACCAAGTGTCACAGAAGAATATAAAACAGCAAGCATTTATTAAGCACTTACTACGTCAAACTAAGAAGGGCTTCCTCAGTCTCAATAAACAAATAAGCAACCTCATTTCTGTCCTACAGAAATGAAAAAGGGTAGCAATCTACCTACGTGAATTTGGTATCACTTTTACTTGTAATATCCCTCAAAAACAAACCTTATCATCTGACAGCGGCTTCCAATATTTGTCATAAGTCCATAACTATAAGGCTTATATTAACTTGTTATTGGATAAATTATTTATTCATAAACAGACACAAAACAGTAGTGTTCAAAAATTTGTAAGTCTGAACTTCCTAATCACACACAGTGTTAAGAACATCTTTCTTCCACAGCACAATATGACATGATTTGACACAACAAATTAAAGTGATTCTTATAACTCCCTAAAACTTTAGACATAAATTCAAATAATATACTATGTGAAACCATGTACCTTCATAAAGGCACACAAGTGATTACAAAAAAAATTAGGCAATTATTACCTGGGAGTCAAAAAAACACAGATGGCCATCACTGTGGTAGAAGTTATTTATACTTTTCATCTCTCCTCAAGAACAAAGGAACTCTAATTTACGAAGAATTTAACAGTGTTAAAACATGAGTTTGAAAACTAACTAGCTAGGCAAGGAATATTTCAGACTGACAGGAAAGCAAAATAGTAAAAACCTGTCTTTTGAATAGTAAAATAAATATTTTTCCTAAGCAAAAGTTATGGGATTTGCCTAAATAGTACCCATCAGCACATGTGATAGGACAAGAAGAAAATCGACTTCTAACTTCTTAATCCTGCATATCAAACACATTTCTCAAGCCATGAGAAGGTAGGAAAGAAATCTATCTGAGAATGTCTTCTTTAAAATGCATGGTCTGACTGAGATCCTGCTATGATGGCTCACAATTCTAAATGTGGAAGCCTAAGAAAAATTTTAGAAGATTGCCTTTACGTCCCCAATGAAAAGGGATTCCTCTTTTCTTGAACTCCCTGATGAAGTCAGTGATGTTTGGGTGGTTATGCTTCTACCTAACAATTCAGCTTTCTAAGGAGTTAAACCATGCTGCAGCTAAGAAGCTTGTCAGATGTTCATTCTCTACATCACACAAGAGGCTATTGAACACAACAACAGACATCCAAAGGGCAAAGACAAGATCACGATTCAGACACGATCCTACTTACCTCTGCTTCTCTTTTTTTTCTTTATGTCTTTCAATTTCCCTTCCTCTATCTTTCCCTTCTCTCGGCTTTTCTTCAGCCCGTTCTTTTGCTTTATGTTTTTCTTTATGTTTTTTCCCCAAGGCAGTTTCTTCCTGTATGGGAGGAGGTGGACTAGGAGTACGAGGTCCTTTCTTTTTACTCTGGTTGCTTTTAGAACTCCTAATGGTATCAAAAAAGTATCAGTTTATCTTTAAAAGGTAAATAACTACTTTAACTTAGTATACCTTAACGGCTCACCTTTCCAAATCCAAATGAGATTTTATAAATTAAATTCCTTTAATAGTATTAATAAAACCTAAGAAAGCATTATGTATGAAAAAATTTAACTGCCCTATTTTAAATGGGCCCTTCTTGTTGTTCATTCATGTCCGACTCTTCATGACTCCATTTGCAATTTTCTTGGCAAAGACACTGCAGTGGTTTGCCGTTTCCTCTTTCAACTCATTTTACAGAAGAGGAAACTGAGACAATGAGGGTTAAATGACTTGCCCAGGGTCACACAGTGTCTGAGGTCAGATCTGAACTCAGGTCTTTCTGACTCCAGGCCCAGTGCTCTATCCACTGCCCCACCTACCTGCTCTTTAATATGCCTACCTATATCTTAAAAAGTGCACTATACCAATAAGAAATGAGAAATTATGTTAGATACGTTAACTATTCCCCTACCATAAAAACTAAGGAACAATTCAAGATGCAGGATCTCAGAATGACTGACAGATATCTATTGATATTTGTAAACTAGAAGTGAAATCACTCATTCAAGTTAGTCACATCCTTAACAAGGATGACGTTGATGCAACCAAGTATTTATATTTTATTCTTTAACTAAAACAGAAATGGTCAATTGATTTCTATGTGGTCACCTGACTAATACAGTACTGCATCATTCATAATTTAGTTAATGTCTTCAACTTCTAGCAAATTTTAATTCATATTTTAATAGCTCAGAGAAATTTCACATATTTCTTTTAATCCCTTACTAACACTTATTACTAAACCCTATCATTTCCTGATTCTCAAAGCTTGAGTTTTGATAACTCCAAACATTAAAAAGACATATTAATCTAAGATTTGAAGAGACAGGAAGCCTACTCATAAAGGCTTTAGTATTTGCCTGTGTTTTTCTATTTTAAGCACTTCTCTTCTCGATCTTCCCAAATTCATTCTCTCCTAGACTATTCCTTAGTTTCTTACATGAAATACTTAAAATACCATTAAAATTCCACTTCCCTTTCCCTTCCAAGTGCCTCATTTAAAAATTTTTAAGAATTCGTCAATCAAGTCAATATTAAGTGCCTATGTTCCAAGCACCTTAAATTGGTTTTAATGATCATCAAAAACCCTTACCTAGGGGTTCACTATCTATAGATTATAGATCATTTGGTCCTGTCTCCACTTCTACATCTTTTTTGTTTGTTATTTTGCTTTTTGGGGGGGGCAGAGGGGTGGTGGCAATTCGGGTTAAGCGACTTGCCCAAAGTCACACAGCTAGTAACTGTGTCAAGTGTCTGAGGCCAGATTTGAACTCAGGTCCTCCTGATTCCAGGGTTCATGCTCTATTCACTGCACCACCTAGCCACCCCTCACTTCTACATCTTTATGGATCAATCCATTACTTATAATACCACCATACAAGAGGAATTCAAAAGTACTAATACTGTTAGCAACTATGTGATAAAAAGATTTGCTCATAGAATCATAGAGCTGGAAGGGGCCTCTGAAGTCATCTAGCACAAGCTCCTGATTTTTTTTTTGGAGGGCAATTGGGGTTAAGTGACTTGCCCAAAGTCACACAGCTAGTAACTGTGTCAAGTGTCTGAGGCCAGATTTGAACTCAGGTCATCCTGACTCCAGGGCCAGTTCTCTATTCACCATACCACCTAGGTGCCCCACAAGCTCCTGATTTTAAAGATGAGGAAACAAAGTCCCAGAGAAGTTTAAATGTCTTGCCCAGAGTAATCCAGGGAGTTTGACAGGAGGGGTTTAATCTTAGCCCTCTCTTCCCTCCTCTTCTTACCAGAAATAATAGTTCACTGTATGAGCACACTAGAAAAAACAGGTTATATCCAGAGGTATGCTGCATTTCACTGTTTCTAAGTATATTCTAAGTTTTCTATATAGTATAAACCATAAATTGCTATGTAGCTACTAGTCCATTAGTATTAGAATCTTTGCCCACTACTAAATAAATGTTTGTTCCACTAGAAAGACAACAATGCTTACATCAAAGATAACATATATTATTTCATGACAGAAGCATGAGGGTTGGAAGTCCATTCTCCATATAGTTTATATAAGTACTAAAACAGAATTTCCATCTACCTAGCCTAATGCCTCCTCCAAAGATGGATTTTGCTAACATATATATATATATATATATATATATATATATATATATATATATATATATATATATATATATATATATATATATATATATATATATGTATGTATGTATGTATGTTACAGATTTGGGAGATTTTACTGTGCTTAACTAAAGAAATCCAAGAATTGATTCACAGTCTGTAGAATCAGGGAGACTTTTAAACCAATTTTATGCCAACTGATTACTCTGTGGAGACAAGAAGTCCAATCAAAAAGGCTTCAGAATTGGCTTACTTTTTTTCATTCTTAAGCTCTTTTCTAAACCTCTCAAATTCATTCTCTCCTAGAATACTCAAGTATTCAATGGCAACAGTATTATAAACAAATAACAAACACATGTAAAAAGCCTCTACAGAGTGCAGAGAACTGAGCTAGACAACATGGGAGAAACAAAGTTTAGAAAAGACAGTTCTTAACCTGAAGGAACATAGTCTCCTAAGTGATAAGATACCAAAATAAGAACATATGGCTATAATATACATTACACAGAAACTGCAATGTGAAATGTGATGGGGAAGGTCATTATCAAAGGGGGAAGTACTCAGAAACAACTTCCATATATATAGGTAGCAAATATAAAATGAATGAAGGTACAATGTACAATGAGGTACAATGTCTATCAAAGATGGTATCAAGAATCAATTATACCTGAGTTCCTCTCAATATCCCAGACAACTCTTTAAGAGAAAGAGATGATGGATTTGTTATGGGCTTACTATGTTCCCAACACAGTGCTAATTGCTGAGGGTACAAACAAAAGCAAGCAAGAGAATTCCTACCCTCAAGGAACTTACATTCCATGGTGGAACACAAGGTAAAAGGGGTGGGGGTGGAGGGACAGAAGAGTAAGAAACATAAGATTTTGATGTGGGGATAACTAGAAAGTGGAGGTCCTGGCAAAATAAGATAAAAGCTCATCTGTCAGGGGAACTAAAAGTGGAATCCAAGTTTCTAGTAGGGTGGAAATGGCTAGAGATTAAGGATGTGAACTATAAGACTACAATCTGCAGAAAAAGTATAGATCTGCACTAGTTGAGGGAGTGTCACTAGGACCCACCTACACTGATGAATCACAGGCCCAGTCAAAACAAGCCAACATACAATATATGTGTGTATGACACACACATATACATTTATAGTTACATACATATACATATATATTTACATACCCATAAGAATACATAAAAGCAGTTAAATGCTAATTGCATTAGAATAACAAGCTAGAGTTTGAATGAAACAATAGTCAAAGGAACTGCTGCCTTCTACTGATGTTTGGTTGAAAGTTCAATGGAAGTCACAGTTATCACAGCAAAAATAGTCAATTTTCATTTGTTATTGTGCAACATTTTTTCAATTTTTCTTATAGAACTGTATATGCATCACAAAAGAAAGTTAATCTTATCATTTCCAGGACTAAGTGATTTTCTATGATGTCTCTGTTTTGATCAAAAATTATATCATTCACCTTTATCACAAGATTTTGACAGTAATGACTTTTAGCTAATTACCAAAAATCATACTACTCAATAATAAGCATTTGCTGATTATTTTACTCATTTGGCACTGAGCTTATGCTATCTTGTCTTGCTATTAATAATCATTTCATGTATTAAATTAAAAAGTTACACATCTTTAAAAAAATACTACCCAGTTTATTATTAGAAGCCTAGGTTCAAAGTGACACTGAGCTGTTTTCAAAACCAAAACTCTCTTTCAAAGGATAAAAATCTGGCACCAATGAGGCCAGGCTATTCAGAAGAAGTTGCTGCAGCATGACAGCAAGTCAAAAAAAGAAGCTAAAAAAATATCTGATCAGGGCAGCTAGGTGGCACAGTGAATAGAGCACTGGCCCTGGAGTCAGGGGGGACCTGAGTTCAAATCCAGCCTCAGACACTTAACACTTACTAGCCATGTGACCTTGGGCAAGTCAGTTGCCCTGCCTTCCCTCTCCAAAAGGAAAAATTGATTACTGATAAGTTTTGTGATACACAGCTAGAGATGTTAAACAGTGATAACACTCCTTTGCCTGTTTATATTCCAGTGTTTGCTTTATAAGTCTTTCTTTACAGTCACATCTTATATGTGAAACTAGGAAACAAATATAACACTCTAAACAAGATAATAAACATGAAAGAATTTTCAGAAAGTATAATGCATCATTCAAACAAACTACAGCAACAGTTCATTTATCTGGGCCAATTTTCAGGAACCTAAAGCACCAGACTTAGATTCCAAAAGGACAAAAAAAGTTTTGAACCCAAGAAAAATGCCTATCACAATACCTAGGGTTGCTCAGACAGCTGCCTGTTTTATTAACCAAATTAATCAAATCAAAACCTAATTAAATTTGTTAGATTGGTAATCTTATGATATTGCTACTCAAAATGTAGATATTTCCAATTTTATGTTTGAAGGGAGATTTATATGATTTTTTATTTTTTAAAAATAAGAGACCTTATCTAATTTCCCATAGCCACATTTCTGCCCTTAAGTCTAGCTAGCTAGACAACAGATCAGAAACTGCAGAGTTGCTGAAAACAGACCAGGTGAGAAATGAAAAATGAGAATATATGAGGAAAGACAAAATTCATCTGCTGGACAGGCACAGTAGTTTGGGATCATATATTATCAGGGGAATATACCAATAGGACTTTAGGGTATTACTGTATTATCACAATAACTGGTTTATATGAATCAGGAAGAAAATGTTAAATTATATTTTGCATTACAGCAAAATATCCTATATTAGATTTTATTTTAAAAAACTGTTTAAAACTTAAAAATTGCTTATAATTTTTAAATGTTTTGGCAAAGTTTTAGTTTTCTGGATAACTCACCTACCACAACTCACACAGAGACATGAAGCATAGTGAAAATAAAATTGGACTTGCAATCAGAAGACAATGGTTCACATCAAGGTTCTAATACTTCTAAGCCACAGTTTCCTCACATGAAAAATGGTGATAACACTATTTGTACCACCCAACTCACAGGGCTGCCATGAAGAAAAAGATTCATAAACTTTAAAGGGATATAGAAATAAAAAGTATTATTACTGATTCCCTAAAGAAGTCTGATAAAATGTTATATTAATATATAGTAACAGTGAGATAAAACTAAAAATAAAGGAAAAGCAAAACATCACCAGGGGGTATAAATAAACTTCAAAAAGAAGGTAGGTCATAAAGTCATAGTTTTTAAAAAGAAGAAAAGGGGGGTTTGATATTTCAAGCAGCATCAATTAACAAACATGACAAAAGTGAAATACTCCATCCCTGCTCTCAAAGAGCTAACATTCTGTCAGGGAACACTCTGTGTGTGTGTGTGTGTGTGTGTGTGTGTGTGTGTGTGTATGTATAAATGATGCAGAGTAAAAATGATACAGAGTAATTTGGGAGGTAGACCTAAAAATGGGCGATGGGGGGGGTGGAGGAAGAATCAAGGAAAACTTTTTATAGAAAGTAGCATATGAGCAGAGTCTTGAAGGAAACTAGGGATTTTCATCAATCAAACACAAATAGTTATTAAAATCTTAAGTGTTAGGCACTGTGCAACAACTACTTGTCTTGAGTTTACATACTAATGGAGAAGACAAGTACATATAAATATACTGCATAAAATATAGTACATATAAAAATATAGCATATAGTTAATAAATATATTGTAGAACACGCTAACTTTTAAGATTATATAACAGTTAATAGATAATATGTAATGTGTGGGCACGTATACACGTATGCACCAGGTAGTTTGAGAGGGTAACCACTTCATGTAGAAGATGGGGTTGGAGCTTCATCTTACATGATGAGAAGGGCTCTGAGGAGAAGATGTATTCCAGAAATGAAGGAGAGTCAAAACAAAGGCATGAAGACAACAGATGGAACATCATGAGTGAAAGTACAGAGAGGAAAAATGCTATCAGGAAATGTTAACAGACCTGAAGAATTTTTGCAAGACAAATCAATCCAGACACATGATTAACAAAATCTGGATTAAGCATTTAGTAATGAAAAAAAGGGCTGTATTCAGATGTTATACAAATAAAATCAGCAAGATTTAGCTATAAAATAAATGTGGGATGAAAGACGATGACAAACATCCTTAAGGTCACTCTTAAGTCACTATACTTTGCTTCCTAAATTACACTCTTCCAGCCTGATATTTGCCACTGATTTGTATGTTTCTGTTTCCTAGCTGAAGGAATTAAATGAAAGGAATTATTAAGAGCTAGCTATATGCCAAGCTCTAAGGATATAAAAAACAAAAGCAAGACTATCTCTGCCCTCAAATACCTTACATTCTAGGAGGAGTTAACACCTATAAGGGTGAAGAAGCCAGAAGGGTGTTTTAGTTTGAAAAGACAGACTATACAATCACAGGGAAGTCATTCAGTTTAAACACCCCTTTCCTGAAGCAAGAGGAATATTGATTAGATTATTGTTCCCAAAGCAGAGGTGGAAATCAGAGTTGGAATAGGAGAATACACTGCTGGTAGCAAGACAGATGGCCAGGGTGGCTGGTCTGATGGCATGTAAGTTTGGGATGTGGGTTTAATAAGATAAAATGGGCTGTTTTCATAACAGAACATTGACAGAGGGGTTATTTCAGAACTGAGAGCATCAAGTCACCTAGAGCATGTACATCCATGCAAGTGTGTATGTGTGTTTCTGTGTGTGTGCGCTATCCAGGCCTCTGAATTTCACATCTCATTTACCACCATCATCATCATCTTTTCTAACCCTTACAATTATTAGTTTACAAAACACTTTCACATCAACTGTCTGCATTGATGTTCATTTTACTCATGGGAAGTGTTCAGAAAAGTTAAGCACCCTTCCAAAGAGCACAAAGCAGGTAAAGTAAGTCAGGATGAAAGCCCAGGAAGATGTTCTGACTCCAAAGTCAATACTCTTTTGACTATGCCCACAATGCCCCATAAAAAAATACAAAGCAGAAGTGTGATATAAAGATACAACACAAAATTGTCCAGATGAAAAGACCTGGGCCAGCTACTTAAGAAGCTAAAAGTAAATTCTTATGACACGGTAGATAACTTTTATTTTTTTTTTAGCTAAAAATTGTCACGAAAAACTAAACCTCTTTTTCTAAAGCATGTTTACCTACTGACCTCTGCTGGTCCAAGAGAGGAGAAGACACTGCAGCAGATATCTTCTTATCTTTCTTCGTAGCTGAAGAGGATGACTTTGGACTTGATTTTCGTTTTGGAGATTTACTAGACTTTCTTAGGGAAGGAGATGGAGACAATTTTGATCTAACCACCTCTGGAGAAATCTTTTTAAAAAGAAAAAATTCAATAAGTTTTTCTAATGGATTATACAAAAACATTAAAACTTTTTTTAGATTATAAAAAAAATAGCTTCCAACATAAAAATGCCTTCTAAACCTAAAGATAGCTGCTTATTTTTAAAAGCCTATTTATGTTACATTTAAATCTTTTTTCCTATAAAATGCCTCAATACAACAGAACAAAGTATAATAAAGTTTCAATTAAATCAGATTAAGTGGTTTTTCTATATACCTTTGACATTTTAGAGAGACAAGTAACAAGAAGGCAAATGGATAAGTTACAATTTTTTTCTTTTTTTTTTTTTTTGCTTTTTGGAGGGCACTTGGGGTTAAGTAACTTGCCCAAGGTTACACGGCTAGGTTTTTTGTTTGTATGTGTTAAATGTCTAAGGCCGGATCCAAACTCAGGTCCTTCTGACACCAGGGCCAGGGTACTCTATTGACTGCGCCACCTATCCACCCTGAGTTACAATTTTTAAAAAAGAATACTTCCTAGGATTGATATTCAGGTCACTCTTGAACATCATCTAGACCACAAAAGTTTACAGAATGAACCTAAAGGTGGCACTGAAATGCTTTACAAATGCACATTTTCAAAATGCACACATAAAGCATAATCAGTTTTATGTGTATTAAAGCAGGAAATAACATTTTAAAATAATTTCAATTAATAGAGTTGAAACAAAAAAAATTTCTATATAACCCTTAGATAAGAATCCTTAATCGAAACAGAAGAGTCCACTAATCCCTCTATTTTCCAAACATTCCAATTAATCTAGGATGAACTGTGGTAATAAAGACCTGAAGTCTAGGATGATAAAAAAAAAAAATTAGGACTTTCTTCTGTATGGCAAAATCATTTCCAGCTTTAAATTAAATTTGTAAAAGCCCTGATAACAGACAATATATTTGTTGTGGTTGCAAAACTGCGATAATGAACTCACCTCTTTTTTAATTACTATTTCTTCTCTCTTCTCCAAGTTTTCCTGTTCTAGCTTCATTAGTTCCCTCTGAATCTTTTGGCGCTTCATTTCCAGTGACAACTCATGGACATAATCATAATTAATGTCTCCATTGTCAGAATCTTTAAGATAAAAGCCAGCACTGAGACGCTTTCTAACAACTTAAACATCAGAACTATACTAAAAATAATTAAACAACAGATTTTGTCAAATTAAAAGTTTGTTATTGGCAAGATGACTTCTAAGGGCCTTTCTGGCTCTAAATCTATCATCCTATGATCTTTTTTGTATTACTTACATTTCCCAAATTACTCCTTCCCCCATCTCCTTTACAGAAAACAATCCCTTACAAAGAATTTTTTTTAAAAGAGGAAAAAATAGTTCAGAAAAACTATCCAAGATATTTTTTTTTAAGACATCTTATGCAATGTTTCACATTCACAGTCCCCCACAAAGAAACAAGAGAGAAGTATCTTCCCAAACCTCAGATACCTCACCCAGCTGAACTCACTTTGGATTTCTTTGACTTCTCCATCCATTTCTCTCTACACCTCCCCCTCCTCCCGAAGTCATCACTGGGAAATCTCATCATCTTGCAAATTGGAAGATTCAATTAACCATGGAACCCACACCTTGGTTCTAAATACTCTCTGCCCCTCTGACTGAAAGGTGGGAGTCATAAACTTCTCTTTAAAGAGCAGGGAAAGGGCAGACATCCCACACATCTCATTTCCCACTCAAATGAATTCATTTTGAACTTCTTTGACTTTCTCACCATGCCCTAAACGCCTGGCAGCTTCCCCTCCTCTTCCCCACCTTCATCCTTTTCAACATTCTTGTGTTGTATCCCCAGCATTTAGCACAGTGCTTGGCACACAGCAGGTGCTTAAATGTTTGACTACTGTTATTTATACTTCTTTGGGGTAAGATCTGGTTCATTTTAATTTGGAAACTGTAACTTCACACAATTCAGTTTCTATTATTTTACTAACTGTTCTTTCCACTGATATTGTTATTTGAACTGATTTTCCTAGATCTGTTTAACTGTTCATAAATTTATATGTCTTCCCAAGCTCCTTTGGGCTGATGGTCATTTTTTTTTTAACAGTATAGTTCATTATATTCATGTTCCACATTTATTTAGGCGCTCCCCAATGGATAGGCAGCTAGTTACTTTTTCTTCCAGTTCTTTGCTACACCAAAATGAGCTACTATAAATATTTTTGAGGGTACATGAGATCTTTACCTTTGTCACTGAAATCTCCCTGAGGAAATATTTAGTAGTGGATTCTCTGGGTTGAAAGGCATGAATATTTTAGCCATTTTCTTTGCATTAATTCCAAACTGCTTTACAGAATGATTAAAACTGATTTACAGCTCCACCAAGAATGTATACATCTTTCCACACACTCTCCAACCTTATTAATTATTCACCTATGTTTACCAACTTTGTGGGTATGAAGTGAAACCTCAGGGTTGTTTTGTTTTGCATTTCTTTTATTAGTGATTTGGATCATTCTCTCATCTGGTTTTTAATTATTTGTAATTCTTTTGAGAACTGTTCCTGTCTTTTGAAGACTTTTCTACTGGGGTTTTGGTTTTAAGTATGTCTTAGTTTATCTATGTCTCTTGACTTCAGACCCATAAGTATTTGATGAAGACTTTTTCCCAGTTGACCTCTTATCCTAGTTACATTGATTTTGTTCATACAAAAGCTTTTCAACTTCATGTAACTCAAGTCATTTTGCAACCTTTTATCACTAACTCTTTCCTTTGTTGCATTATTCATTCCCTAACTTTTCCAGCATGAATTGAGATGCTACGGGATTTAGTTTATGTGTTTATTAATAATAATACAAATTTATTGTCTATAACTAAAATATAATGTAATTCTCTTGTTACATTTATTGATACTGTGAATTTTTACTTTTTTTCACTTTGTATGATACCATTATTGTAACTCCTGTTGTTGTTTTTTTTAATTCCATCTGATGAATAGCAAATTTTGTTCCAATCTCTCATTTTGATTCTAAATCTTTGCTTGTTAAATGTGTTTCTGGGAAACAACAGATTGTTAGTTTTTATATTTTTATCCATTGTCATTCCTTTGATTTTTACAGGATTGCTATAGTTCATTCACATATAAAGTTCTCAGAGTTAGGTTTATGTTTTTCTCCATTTGCTTATTCAGTACATTTTTCAAAGTTTTTCCTCTTATTTCTCTTATAGATGAATACTTTCTCTCCACTATTAGTTTTGTTTAAAATATTTTGGTGCAACTCTATTCCCAGAGTCTCTCTTCCCCCTACCCTATTATCTCCACTTATTACCACTGGTCTACCCTTCCCCTAGTTTTAGAGTTTTACTTTATTTTTCTTTTTTTAATCTATTCAGTTACATATTTACTCCTCTCTTCTGTCCCTTCTTTTTCCCTACTTAAAACCTAGTTTACTTTTCATTGCACCTTCTCCTAAGAAGTTTTTGTCTGCTTTGTTGTCTTCCTAATTTTCTTCCTATCTTATTCTGACATTTTAGTCTCTGATTCATGGGCTATATCCATATTTCACAGTGGGATTGCTAGGATTCTGTGATTCAATGATGAGGCTAGAATTAATGTTGGCTAAAACCAGCACAATATGGTAGAAATTACTATATCCTAAAATATACTTTATATTTGTGCCCCTTTCACTCACCACAACTATTTTCCTTCCTATCAGTCATAATAAGTCTATGTCTCCCCTTCTCCCTCTTCTGGTGGCCTATAGCCCATATGAGTTCACACAATTCCTCGTAAGCAAGGATTTTGTCCATGGAGGCTAAGTACTCTCTCCAAAAACATCTCCCACTGTTAACAATTTTTCCCTAGATTAAACCTATAATGAGGTCCTCAACTCCCATCACAGGTATACACCTTTTCCCCCATGAGTGTTCTTCAGTGGCACCCCCACCCTGCTGTTAAATTTAAACTCTGGGGAGCCAAGTTGGCGGAGTAGAAACAGCATTTCCAAGGTGCTCTCCCCCCACTCCACTTCCAAACAATGTAAAAGGTGGACTCTGAACAACGTCTGGAGCTCCAGCACCCGTAGAACGACACAGAGAAGCTAACTTCCCACTGAGGACAGCCCAGCAGCCCTGCAGGGAGCAGCCAGTGCAGCACTCTGGGAGCCAAGCCCAGGCCCACAGTGAGCTGAAGTTTTAGCCCCAGGGCAGCCAGGCCAGCAGCTGGCTGGAGGGACCCCAGAATACCAGCAGCTGTGGTGATTCCAGAATTATCAACACAGATATGCCCAGGACAAAGTGAGAGGTTACTGCCCTATGGACTTTGGGACCAGTATTTGGGAACCATCGGCTTCCTCCTCTGGGGGCTAGAAGCCGCTGAGGAGACATGGCACAAACACCATGTTGCAGCTTCAATGGCAGCTTCAGCTCCTGGTCTGAGAACTGTAAGGAGATCCAGCAATCAGTCTGGGGATTAATAGCTCTTGTTTTAACCTGCCTGGATCTGAATTGCGGTCTGGGGGGGAGGTCTGGAGTGGGTATCCAACTAGCCAGAGTGTGTGGAGGCTTTACAGAGGCCACCCAACTCCAGAACTTGTAAAGACCCCAAGGTTCGGGACAGAAGCTCCCTTGTCTGGTGGCAGAATCCTACTGTGGCAACAAGCCCAAAAGTCAAGTAATTAAGTGGCAACATGCCTAGGCAAAAGAAACAAAATAAAAAGAAAAATGCAACATTAGACTCCTATTTGGGGGGCAAAGAGGATCAAAGCATGGAACAGGAGGAGGTCTATGAGGTCAGAACTCCTGCACCAAAAGCCCCAAATAAAAATATGAGCAGGTTACAGGCCATAGAGGACCTTAAGGATTTTAAAAACCATATAAGAAAAGTGGAGGGAAAATTGGGAAGAGAAATGAGAAGGATGCAGGAAAAGTATGAAATGAGGGTCAACAGCCTGACTGTGGAAAATAACACCTTAAAAAATAGACTAACTCAAATGGCAAAGGAGGCCCAAAAGGGCAATGAGGAGAAGAATGCCTTAAAAAGTTGAATTTGCCAGATGGGAAAAGAATCTCAAAAGCTCACTGAGAAGATTCATTCCTTCAGAGTTAGACTGGAGCAAATGGAAGCCAGTGACTTTATGAGAAATCAAGATGCTGTTAAACAGATCCAAACAAATGAAAAAATAGAAGGCAATGTGAAATATCTCATGGGAAAAACCACTGACCTGGAAAATAGATCCAGGAGAGATAATTTAAAAATTATTGGACTACCTGAAAGCCATGATCAAAGGAAGAACCTAGAAATCATCCTTAAAGAAATTCTCAAGGAAAATTGCCCTGATGTTTTAGACCCAGAGGGGGATTTAGAGGTTGAAAGAATCCACAGATCACCTCCTGAAAAAAGATCCCAAAAAGAAAACTCCCAGGAATATTATAGCCAGGTTCCAGAATCCCCAGATCAAGGAGAAAATACTCCAAGCAGCCAGGAAGAAACAATTTCAATATTGTGGAAACATAATCAGAATAGCCCAGGACCTGGCAGCTTCTACACTGAGGGATAGAAGGGCATGGAATATGATATTCCAGGGGGCAAAAGAACTGGGAATGAACCCAAGGGTCACCTACCCAGCAAAACTGAGTATTTTGTTTCAGGGGAAAATATGGCCATTCAGTGGAATAGAGGACTTTCAAGCATTCTTGAGGAAAAAACCAGAGTTGAAGAGAAAATTTGACATCCAGACGCAAGAAGTAAGAGATGCCTGAGAAGGTAATCAGGGAAAAGAAATCAAAAGGAACTTATCAAAGTTGAACTATTTACATTCCTATATGGAAAAGCAATAACTGTGACTGATGATTTCTTTCTCACTATGAAAATAATGGAAGAAGGGGGTGTGGTCATATGAATACATATGTGAATGTGTGTGTATATAGTTACAGTTATATATGGATAGAGGGCATAGGTTGAATTTGTTGGGAAGGGAGAATACTCAAGGGATGAAATTATGAGGTGAGAGAGGAAAGTGGCAAGAGGAGATGGAGAGAGACAGGATAGGGTAAACTATCTCATGTAGAAGAGGCAAGGGGAAGTAGTTGCAGGGGAGGGGAAGAACAGGAAGGCAAAAAGGCAAAACCATATTCTCATTGAATTTGGCTCAGGGAGAGAATGATATACATACTAAATGGGATATCTCACCCTGAAGGAGAGTAGGGGGAAGGGGGATGAGAGGGGGGGGGGGATGATGGAGGGGAGGGCATTCTGGGGGGAAAGGAGGTTGGAAGTACCCACTTTCGAATAGGGACAGGATCAAAGTAGGGAATGGACCAGGTGAGGGGTGGGATGAGTGGGAGGGAAATATAAGCAGTCTTTTACAATATATCTACTATGGTAATGTTTTGCATAGCTATACATGTACAACACATACTGAATTGCTTATCTTCCCAGAGGGAGTGGGTGACAAGGGAGGAAGGGAATGGATCTGAAATTCGAAGTTTTAAAATTAAATGTTTCAAATGTATATAAATACTATTATTAATACTATTTTGCATGTAATTGGGAGATAAGATATGCAGGCATTGGGGCACAGAGATTCACCTTGCCCTAATGGCAAAGTTGAAGGGGGTATGGGAGAGAGCAGATTGGATGAGGGGATATCTTGTGGGACTGCTATCTGGGGTGGTAGGTAGGGGAAAAATGGGGAAAAAATTGTAACTCAAAATCTGGCGGAAATGAATGATGTAAACCAGAAGTTAATAAAGCATTTGTTAAAATTAAAAAAAAAAAAATTTAAACTCTGCCCCTTCAGTTCCCAAGACTCAAATCCTTCTGCTGCCTTTCCCAATGCCCGAAGGTCCCTCCTCTCCCTCCTTTTCCCACCCCTATCCCTCTAACCCCTCCACCAATTCTTTCCAAGAGACTACAGGAATTATCTTTTTGCTATTCCTTCACGGACTTGGTAGGGGTGCACTACACCCATTCCCTACTGTCTCCCATTTCCTCTCTCCCCACTTATTCATCCTAAGCCACTTTGCAATTCTGTTGCACAAAATACACTGGTTCCCTTATAGTGTGATCATGAGGTTTAATCCATATTCCTGCAGTTCTGCTCCTCCACCTTTACTTCAGAAAAGGCCTGGATTACATACTTCTTCTGACTTGTACTAGCTGCTGACCATCAACAAGTCACAAAACATCTTTAAGTTCTCTCATCTAGCAAAACGGGGTTAATGATACTGTAGTACCTATCTCACAGGGATATTGTGAGAACCCAGTGAGATAACATATAATAAACATTTTATAAATCCTAGGAGGTTATATAAAGAAATGTAAACTACTCTTACCTGACACTGTGAGAAAGGGATGTACTGGTGGCTACTCCAATAAAAGCCACTACTCCAGTATAACAGTCACTTATTCAATAAACACTAAGTGCCTACAAGTATAATGCCTCTAATGAAATTCTGCTACTCCAAGTGTCTCATTATGACATATGGAAGTAATCCTGGGTTCATAAAATCACAGATTTAGAGGTGGAAAGTACCTTACGGTCCTTCTGACTGAACCCTAATTTATAAATAGGAAAACTGAGATAGAGGTTAAGTGATATCCCTCAGGTTTTAAGTGGCAGAGGCAGGATCTGAATACCCAATGAGTATTCAAATAAAATGAGGTACAAAGAGCTTCAGCCACTTTATGATACTTAAAATATACATCTAGTAGATGCTCAAGATATCTCAAATAAACTCAATAAATGAATTTAAATAATTAGATAGAAGGTAATTAACCAAAACATCAAATTTCCTGAGTACTCTAACTAATTAAGATTAACTGGACTTCACTGTGATTCATCCTCTAACATATTAACTGGATCAGTTACTTTAGCCTAAACCCAAGACACTCACTTTACAAGATAAAACTAGCTGTGCTGTGACAATTACAAATATTATAAATAGACAGTCAATTTTTAAATGAATTAAATTAAATTTTAGTTGAGAATTCTAATTAATGTAGATTTTAAAGCACTTCATTTGCTTGCATAATAGCTAATAAGTAATATGGTTGCAAGACTCCTAAAGGTAACAAAACTTTCTGTGAGAAATGACATAATGGCCCTAAAACCAAATGAAGGTGGAACCAACTGAAATCTGCAAAGAAGGTTAATTTCTACCTAACTACAGAGCAGAGAGGCTGTCATGAAAACGTTTGATGGATGCCTAGGGCTCCCAGAATATATGAGAAAAGGCTGACTGAAAACTGCTGAGCAACTGGCCTTCTCTGACCTACTCCAAGTCAGCATTCCCTGCTATAGGAAATCATCCACAATGATGCAGGTTACACAAAAGCCTTACAGGGAGCTAAAAAATAACAGATGGAAAGGCTTCAAAGGTCACAGAAATTCCACAATGTAAATAATCAAGAGTTGACTAAGCAAAAATCAAATATTTTTTTTTCTTTGACATCTTTTTAAACTTACCATCCCTGTTAGTTTCCCATTCTACATTTTCTTCTTCACTTTCTGGAGTTCTCTCCTTGGTGATTTTGATGTCTTCCTTCTCCCTATGTCTTCCCCTTGAAGACTCTTTCTAAAATTGCACACATATAGACAAATTATAAAGTCTTTGAAGTTTTTGTTTTTTTTAAAGTATGGTTTTATTAATAAAAATGTTTGGATTTATATTTATTCATAATTATGTCAATAAGTCAATCTAAGAAAGCTACCCATTTACACAAAGCAGTACATTCTAGACATTTCAATTCCACTATTCTACAAGTATATCTTTATAAAGAACAAGGTGCTAAAAATGTATGAATTTTTTTCTATCAATTTACAGAACTGGTTCCAGGAAAATAAAGCACACAAAATCTGTGACCTTCCATTCATGACATATACTGGGGAAATAGTTATTTAAACATTTATACAATAAACTGGGATTGAGCATAATTTCATAAATATTCTCAACTATATAGCACTCTTTTTTTTTTAAAGCAATTGGGGTTAAGTAACTTGCTCAAGGTTACACGGCTAGTCATTATTTATGCGTGGGTGCTCATTTTCTGAGGCCGGATCTGATCTCGGGTCATCCCAACTCCGAGGCCGACACTCTTACTCACTGCGCCACCTAGCCGCCCCTTTAGGGCAATTGGGGTTAAGTAACTTGCCCAAGGTTACACGGCTAGGTTTTTGTTTGTGTGGATTAAGTGTCTGAGGCCGGCTCTGAACTCAGGTCCTTCTGACTCCAGGGCCGGCGCTCTACTCACTGCGCCACCTAGCTGCCCCTTATATAGCACTCTTATACATTTAGTAACTTTATTTCAAATTAAGAATGTCCTAACAATCTTTTCTAGCAACATAATACTCTTGAAAAATGATTTTTTTATCTCCTAGTTACCATTAAAAACAAAAATTTACAATTATTTTAATAGGAATCAACACATATAAATTGTTTTTACAATATTAAAGGGTAAATAAATTAAAATTTAAAGTTAAGGCTAAAAGACCAACTTCACTTGAAGGATTTCATTTTAATCTAGGTACCATCTTAGACTATAAAACAAAATGCTATAATAAAAAATAAGCTATTTTAAAACTCAAATTAAATATCCAGTCATATCAGACTTATAGATATTATCTGAAAAGCCTCCAGACACTACAGGAAATTACAAACCAATCCCTATCTTAATGAAGCTTATAATCTTCATCCCCACATCTATACCTTTTCATTAAGATGCTAAATCTTACATGACAATGACAATCACTTCTCTGAATAAATATTTTTAAACAATGAGCCACCTTACAAGATGAATATTAGAGATACATGTAATAGATAGAGAAATTGGCAGATAAGGACATGTGGTAATAAGCTGTAACTGCCTCTTTACTACAAATGTAAGATGTAGTATCATAAATCTAAAACAGGGAAGGAACCTCAGCTGTTCAACTGCTTTATTTTATACATAAGAAAAAACGGAGGCAATAGGGAGATTAAGTGGAAGACAGGAAGGACTCTTCAGACTGGGGATTTGCATGCAATCATATTATGTAACTAAAAGATTAATATATATATATTGTCACACATGAGGTCCACAGGATTAAACTAATAGAAATGGCAGAATATAAAGGTGCAGAAAAGGAATTCCCCTGGCTTGTAGGGCAAAAGAAAGGGAATGAAATCCAAGATTACTAACCACAATAATTAAAAGCTTTAGACAAGCTGATTCCAGGGCTATAAACTAAAAGATGCCCAAGAAAGAAGGAAGAGGTCAAAGCCAGGTTCCACTTATTTGCACTGACAATAGCTGTCAAAACCAGTTGTCAAGAACATTTCATAAATGTTTTAATAGCAATTATGATTCCCTATTAATGTGATGGGCGCCAACACACAGATAAAATTTGGTTTTGCAAAGATAATTAGTATTCAAAATTAAAGTAAATTATAAGCTAATTTTCTTTTTTTTGTTGTTTGTTTAACTAAAGGCCAGGGTACATGACTTTTTATAGCTTCATAATTTTTTCTTATCATTTTAGTCCCCTACAAACGTACAGAATTTTTCTTTAAAACCATAAGTATTTCAGAGATAGCCAAGGGGAAGGTCTCCTGTTCCAGAGATGTAGTCAGGAAGAGAAATGCCAAATAAATAAATATGGTGGCTATAATACCACCTGTTAGTAAAGGCGACTTTTGAATATGCCCTGAATTTACAGCTAAATGAAACTGGGACAAAAGAAACAGAGATTTAAATACTGGCAGCAAGTCCCACATTAACACAAACTTTATTCCTAATGTTTTTGTTTTGTTTTGTTTTTAAGAGATCACTGATGAACTAAATAACTGCCCTAAATTTCAAATATTTTTATTGGAACATTAAAACGCTACTTGCACATGTTATTCCTGAAGATTCCAAGGCTTGACAGGAAACATTTGAGTTGAGAACCTAAAATTCTACCAGTGCAGAACATACCACTGAAAGATGGTAAGTGTGTATAATAGTAGGAAAACGATCAATCAACATACTATTATTTCTCCTGAACATTGAAAGAATGACTAAAAAGGCACATAATAATCAAATATTTATGATATTCCAGACACTATGCTAACCACTGGAGATACAAATACAAAAAGATTGTGGCCGTCCTCAAGCAGCTTACATTTTAAGAGGTAAAGACAAGATACATAGGAAATATGGAAAAACAACACTTATAAGGAAGTGGTGGCCAAGAAGGGGTATTTTGGTCAGAGAAATCACAAGGATAAATGAAATCCCAGGTCACACTGGTGAATTCTCACCAATCAGAAGTCAAGAACTGGATTGTCAATTAAGAGGTTACCGCAAGAGCACAACAACATGGCATAAAGATGGACAAGGAGTGTCCATAGAAGAGCAAACATGGTTTTGGCATAAAGGATAAAAACACCTGCTTAAGAACAAAAGAGAAGTAATGTGCCACAAAAGCCTTGTATCTCGTATTCTGCTCAAGCTTCCAAAAAACTTATAGTATAGAAAAATTAAAGCATTTTATTGGATGCCTCCAACAGGGCTTGAAAAAAAAAAATGCCTCTGTATCTAGAAGTAGACCCCAAAACCTTAAGAGGCAGACACTGACTTCCAAGGAAAAACAAGACAAAAAAAGAGGAAAACAAAAAAGGCAGCATATAGTTATACAGAGCAATGAAGCCCAATTTCAGGTCTAGCTCAAATTTAGTGTCACTAAAAGCCTTAAGAACCCTCTAGAAAAGCTCAAAGAAAGGGACATGCACATTTGGCTAGGACAGTTAATGGGGCAACACAAACAAAAGTCCTGGTGGCCATTAGTTCCAGTCAATAATATTCTTTTTCTCCTCTTCTATTCACAAGAAACAAATCCTAAACCAAACTTCAACAAGTACATTAGCAACTGAAAAGGAGAAAAGAAAGGGAAGGGAATAAGCATTTATATAGTACCTACTGAATGTTATGCACTCTGCCAAGTGTTTTACAAATATGATCTCATTTGATCCTCACAGCAACCCTAGGAAGTAGGCATTGTTATTATTAACATTCTACAACTGACGAAACTGAGGCAAATAGAGGCTAAGTGACTTGTCAAGGGTCACACAGCTAATAAGTATCAGAGGCCAGATCTGAAATCAGGTCTTCCTGACCCCAGGCCCAGAGCTCTATCCACTGTACCACACAGGCACTTAGTGAGGAGTCAAGGAAGACAATGAAACAGAGATGACCAAATATGTCTCCTACTAATATCATGATAGTAAATGAATGAGCATGAATGGTTAGTCAGAAGTTTATTTTTGTACACTGATGGTATAGCTTCACCAAAATATTAGGCTTACCACAACACAATGCTAGGTAATATGGCAACTTAGCACACAGGATTTGTCTAGTTATTGTTTTAAGAATTTTATTAACAAGTAGGCTATATACAAAAATGATGTGATTTTCAACATTTTTTTTTATCTCAAAAAGGTCTATAAACAATTGTGCAAGATTTAAGAGTTCTGAGTAATGCAATGTCTAGTCATGACTCTAAAGGAATGATGAAGCAACAAGTTACTCACCCTCCAGACAGAAGTGACTAATTCAAGATGCAGAATGAGATACACACTTATGGACATGGCCAACGCAGGACTATGTTCAACTTGCCTATACACGGTTTTGTTTTTTTTTAAACAAATGTTTTGATTTCCAATGGGGATGAGTGGGAGAAAATACTCATTAAAGGGAAAAGAAAAATAAAAGTAAAATAAAAAGCTATAATAAAGTCCACAGACTAACGGGTAGATCTATTATATAATCTTGCCATGTGTAGCGACAGTACCCACGATCACAATGAAATCCATGACTATATCACATGACATTCAATCACAAAATATACCAGATTCACCAGATATGGGATAGAACTGAAGCATTTATTTAGACACCAGAAAACCAAATCCCAAAACCAGAAAGCCTATTCCATCATAGTACCAAAGATATCCAGAAGCCATTACAACACTGAGAGCCACAGCATCCTTCAGCCTTCCCACAAACCAATCAATACAAGATCAACATCTGCTCATAGGCTTATCTGACTCCTTGCCTGAGCGTCCTCTCTCCCCCACCATCTTGCTAGCTCTAACAAGCTTCCTGTGAGCTCTGCTTCCCTTCAGCAAACTCCTCCCACCACAGACTCCATGTGACTACATTCAGCCTATTAAAGGGCAAAGTATACTTTCAAAGCAGGAGAGGTCTTCAAACTCTCCCTAGGTCTCTAAGGGACAGGGAAGATCTTCAAATTCCCATTCTCATTACATTCAGCCCCCAGATCTTTCATATCCCTTACACAGCAAGAGTACATTAACAATAAATGAGAGTTGAGGGATAACTGGTGGAAAAACTGGTGTCAACAGAACTTTACAACAATATAACAGGGATGATAGAAAAATTTTGCACTTAGTGTAACTTTGCACATAAAACATCCTATCCCTAACCCTAATTACATGTGACCAGTATGCCAGAGCCAGTGGAGGCTTCTGAGAGGGCACCCAACTAATAGCTCTGGCAGCTGAGAAAACTCCAGCAATTTGGGACAAAGCTCTCCTCTCTGGAAGCAGACTTCTACTGTGGCAAAAAGCTCAAAAGTCAAGTAATTGAGTGGCAACATGAGCAATCAAAGGAAGCAAAGCAAGCACAGCAATCCAACTTTACATTCCTATTTTGGGGATAAAAAGAATCAAAGCATGGAACAGGAGGAAGACAATGAAGTCAGAACTCCTGCACCAAAAGATTCCAAGAAAAATATGAACTGCTTACAGGCCATAGAGGAACTTAAAAAGGATTTTGAAAATCAAATAAGAGGAAGTGGAGGAAAAATTCCGAAGAGAAATGAGAATGATATAAGAAAATCATGAAAAGAGAGTCAACAACCTGGCTTAAGAAAATAACACCTTAAAAAATAGACTAACGGGGCGGCTAGGTGGCACAATGAGTAGAGCGCTGGCCCTGGAGTCAAAAGGACCTGAGTTCGGATCTGGCCTCAGACACTTAACACACACACAAAAATCTAGCCGTGTGACCTTGGGCAAGTTACTTAACCCCAACTGCCCTCAAAAAAAAAAAAATAGACTAACTCAAATGGCAAAAGAGGCTCAAAAAGGCAATGAGAAGAATGCCTTAAAAATACAAATTTGCCTGATGAAAAAATCTCAAAAGCTCACTGAAAAGAATCATTTCTTTAGAATTTGACTGGAGCAAATGGAAGCTAGTAACTTTATGAGAAATCAAGATACTATTAAACAGATCCAAACAAATGAAAAAATAGAAGGCAATGTGAAATATCTCATTGGAAAAAACCACTGACCTGGAAAATAGATCCAGGAGAGATAATTTTAAAATTATTGGACTACCTGAAAGCCATGATCAAAGAAAGAACCTAGAAATCATCCTTCAAGAAATTCTCAAGGAAAACTGCCCTGATGTTTTAGAACCAGACGGGGAAATAGAGGTTGAAAGAATCCACAGATCACCTCCTGAAAAAGATCCCAAAAAGAAAACTCCTAGGAATATTATAGCCAGGTTTCAGAATTCCCAGATCAAGGGGAAAACACTACAAGCAGCCAGAAAGAAACAATTTCAATATTGTGGAAACACAATCAAGATAACACAGGATCTGGCAGCTTCTACACTGAAGGATCGAAGGGCTTGGAATATGATATTCTGGAGGGCAAAGGAGCTAGGATTAAAACCAAGAATCACCTACCCAGCAAAACTGAGTATGTTTCAGGGGAAAATATGGTCATTCAATGAAATAGAGAACTTTCAAGCATTCTTGATGAAAAAAACCAGAATTGAATAGAAAATTTGACACTCAGATACAAGAAGCAAGAGAAGCATGAGAAGGTAAACAGGAAAAAGAAATCATAAGGAACTTATCAAAGTTGAACTATTTACATTCCTACATGGAAAAACGATATATGTATGTATGTACACATACATACATATGTCTATATAGGAGGGTTTGTGGGCATATGAATACATATGTGAGTGTGTGTATATATGTACAGGTATACATAGACAGAAGGCACAGGACCAATTGAATAGGAAAGGATGATACTTTAAAGATGAAATTGAGAGGTAAGAGAGGAATATAATGAGAGGAAATGGGGAAAGACAGAATGGGATAAATTATCTCGCATAAAAGAGGCAAGGGAAAACTGTTACAATGGAAGGGAAGAACAGGAAGGCAAAAGGGAATGAGTCAACCTTACTCTCATTGAATTTGGCTTAGGGAGGGAATGACATACATACTAAATAGGGTATCTCACCCTACAGGAGAGTGGGGGTAAGGGGATGATGGAAGGGAGGGGGAGATGATGGAAGGGAGCTAAGTTGGGGGGAGTGGGAAGTTAGAAGCACACACTTTTGAAAAGGGACAGGGTCAATGTAGAAAATAGAACAAGTGGGGGTCGGGATAGGATGGAGAGAAATATAGTCAGTCTTTCATAATATATCCACTATGGAAATGTTTTGCGTAGAGACACATGTACAACCTATATTGAATTGCTTATCTTCCCAGTAAGGGTAGGTGACAAGGGAGGAAGGGAAAGAATGTGGAATTCAAAGTTTTAAAATCAAATATTTAAAAAAATATATCATTATTGTTATTTTTTTTTTACATGCAACTGGGAAATAAGATATACAGGCACTGGGGTAAAGAGATCCATCTTGCCCTACTGGAAAGTCAGAGGGGGAATGGGAGAGGATATAGGAGAGAGCAGATTGGGGGAGGGGGTATAGAGTGGGATCCCTGTTTTCAGGTTGTGGGTGGGGGAAAGAAAGGGAGAAAATTTGTAACTCAAAATCTTGTGGAAATAAATGATGTAAACTAAAAATAAACATAAAATTTAATTTAAAAAAAATTAAACTTTGCCTCCTAATAGGCTGAATGTAGTCACATGAAGCCCATGGTGGGAGGAGTTTGCTGAAGGGAAACAGAACCCACAGAAAGCTTGTCAGAGCAAGCAAGATGGTGGGGGAGAGAGAACACTTAGGTAAGGTGTCAGATAGGCTCGTGAGTAGATACTGATCTTGTATTGATTGGTTTGTGGGAAGGCTGAAGGATGGTGTGGCTCTCAGTGTTATAATGGCTTCTAACTATCTTTGGTACTATGATGGAATCAGCTTACTGGTTTTGGGATTTGGTTTTCTGG
Source organism: Gymnobelideus leadbeateri (assembly GCA_011680675.1). NCBI lineage: Eukaryota > Metazoa > Chordata > Mammalia > Diprotodontia > Petauridae > Gymnobelideus > Gymnobelideus leadbeateri. Next base: position 373,409 of record WOXC01007551.1, read on the forward strand.
TGTCTAAATAAATGCTTCAGTTCTATCCTCTATATGGAGAGTTTGGTGTATTTTGTAATCGAATGTCGTGCAATATTTATAGTCACAGATTTTACCATGATCGTGGGTGCTGTAAATATTGCCTTGGCACTACACCATGCTGGTATGAAAATGCTATCATTTTCATATACGTGTAGACATGCCATCATAGGTATAGCCAGAAGGCTGAGCTAATTTCTAATTTCATGGGCCCATGTTCATGAAAAGAGCTAAACAAAGAGTAGTTTTCTATGTATTACCAATATACAGGAAACCTTCTAGCAAGTTTTAAAAATTAGTCTGGTTATTCTGTAAATTTCCTTTTCTGCAAAAGATGCCTTTGAATAAACTATTCAATGTGATTTCAATTTCAATTCAAACTATTTAATGTGATCCTTTATGAAACTGAAATTTGACACTTAAAGCTAACATACAACATAGTATGTACCAGACACTGTGCTATACACTGGAGATACAAAAACAAAACAGCTCCTAGCCTCAAGGAGCTTAGAGTCTGAATGGAGGAAAAAAGATGCACAAAAATAGTTGAAGATCAAAATGTAACTTTGCAGGGGAAGGTACTAGCAGTGAGAAGGCCCAGAAAAGGCTTCATGAAAAAGGTGACATTTAAGCTAGTTCTGAAGGAAGTCAAGGATTCCCAAAAGACAGAGTTGAAGAGGGAGAACAATACAGGCATGTGAGACAGCCAGTGAAAAGGCACAGAGGGGGGGAAACCAGAGTGTTCTATGGAAGGAACAATCAACGCCAGAATGGCTAGAACAGAGGAGATGGAGAAGGGTAATAAATATAAAACAACAAGAAAGGCAGGAAAGGGCCAGACTGCAAAGAGTATTAAATACCAGAGAGAGTTTACAATTCTTAAAAAGGAGAACACCCTGGTCAGAACTATGCTTTACAAGAATCACTCTGGCAGCTTTTGTGCGGAATATGGACCAGAGAAACGTTAAGACCAAGAGATTGCTGAAGTTCATTGGTACAGGCCTCAACTACAATAGTGGCCCTAAAAGCAGAGAGATGGGAATGTATGCAACGATGCTGTGGAGGTCCAAACAGCAAGATATGGCAACTAATGTGCTATCTAAGAGTTCTACTTTGGACATGCTGAGCTTGAAATGATCATAGGACATCCAATTCTGAAACAGGAAGCTGCAGAACTGGTGCTGGGTAGGGAGACTAGGCTTAGATGGATTGGATAAATTGAGAATCATTAACATGGAGATTAAGTGAACTCATGGGAGCTTATGAGGTCATAAAGTGAGACAGAAAAGAGAGCCCAGGACAGAGCCTTGAGATAGACATGGAGTGAGGAGTTTGACTCTGAAAGGGAGAGCTAACAAAGCTAGTAAGATTTAGTGAGAGTCTAAGGATAGGAAACTGAGATATGCATGGAAAATACCAGTAGTTAGGGAAAGGTTGAAGATAATAAAGAAAGATGGAATGACAAAGGAGACTTCACCAGTAACTGGAGTTGACAAAGGGAAACTGGTCACTCAAGGCAGACATGTTAAACATACCCAGGGTAGCACTGCAGCCAATATGGGGAGGTACAACCTGAACCAGATTAAAATATAATTGGGAAATATTTAACAAACTAAATAAAAACACAATAGAACACAGATAATGTTACTATTGTAAAATGAGTTGGAGAAGGAAACAGAACACCACTCCAGTATTTTTGTGAAAAAATACCAAACGGGGTTATGAAGAGTTGGATACGACTGAACAACAAATATTAATATGTTGTTTTCAAAGTCAATATGCAGCCAACAGGGATGTTAGGTACAGTTTAGTGGCCTCATTTCTATTTGAGTTTGACATCACTGATTTAAGGGATAGAGACTAGGGAGAGAGGATAAGGCAGCCACAACAAAGTGATAAAACTATAGCCACTTATATAGTAAGCTAAAGGAGTTCAAGATTAAATACTTTGGTCATTCTTTCATTTCAGTCTTATCTGACTCTTCTTGACCCCACTTGGAGTTTTCTTGGCAAAGATATGTGGGGGGGGTGCCATTTCCTTCTCCAGCTCATTTTACAGATGAGGAAACTGAAGCAAACAGTGTCAAGTAACTTGCCCAGGGTCACACAGCTATTAAGTGTCTGAGCCCAAATTTGAACTCAAAAAGATGAGTGCTACTGACTCCAAGTTTAGCACTCTGTACACTATGGTGTCACCTAGCCGTCCAATTAAATTTTTATCAAGTTAAAGTACAACCTCACAATCATGAGGTTGTAGAAACCTCTCACAGAAATCACACTGCAGATCTAACTTAAGAACTAAAACTTTATATGCATATGCATGTGTGTGGTGTGGGTGTGTGTGTGTGTGTGTGCGCGCGCGCGCGTGCGCGCATGCGCACACGGGCAGGTGTATGTAAGCCCTTATTTTCATTTTTCCAAGGTAAAGACACTCAACTCCTATAGATTCCAATACAATACTAACAAAGCTCAATATTAAGGGATTGTTGATTCTATCGAGCCTTTGGAATACCTAAGACAATCAAAATACTATAGTTTATCAACGTAGTAAATGAAATTACTCAATAATAAATTATATAAAATCTTCTCAGGAATTTTCCCTAGTAAAATATTTTACTGTGTGATCTAAGAAACATGTAACATTCACAGAGCAAGAAACTGTAAAAGTATGTAAGCATTCAAATGTAAATATACATGTATGTAAGCAATATTACACATTACAAGATACTGCCAGGTGAAGAGACTCATTCATGTATCTAGCAGATGAAGGACAAAGACTTGAACTCAAATTTTCCTGGCTCCTGGGCCCACCCTCTAAGTCATCCTATCACTATTATTCCATTCCACTGTTGGAGAGCTCTAATTCTTAGGAATTTTTTTACTTGAAACCAAAATCTACTATAATGCTAGTCTGACATCCTTTTAAAGGCAGGCAATTCACACAAAGAAAGGTAGCATTCACCCAGACGCATAAAAATTAACTTGTCAATTTTATTTTGGTTAAATTTTTATTGATAGTCATTGTCAAAGTATGTTGGTATGTGAAATTTCTCTTTAGAATAATATGTAACAGCGTTAAGTCTGATTGCTGACAATAAAAATTAATTATAATAATTAAACACTTTTACAAGCAAATATCTTTACAAAACCCTCAGAATCCTAGGGTTTTTTTTTCCTCATTCTTTTATCCAAAACTGACATATATCAAGCAAATGTCACCTCATCCCAGGCTAAATAAAAGTATTCTCTTCCACAATTAATTTTCTGACTTTAAAATAAGGGGAAAAAATTGGTGGACCTGAAGATTTTCTTTCTCAAACACTTGAGATGTTTGAATCCTTTGGATAAGAAAATGTTTTTTTCACCAAATAACTTATATAAGGGGTTTTTAATGCCTTTCAGCATCTACAAAAATCTAAACTGCTTTAAGTTCTTTGTTGTGTTAAGAAACTCTAGGCTATAGGAGTAGCAGAGACAAGACTACACATAGCATGAACTTTACCTCTAATTATCTCCAGAACCCAATCTTCTACTAAGACACTCTGCAATATAGTTAAGCTCCTTAAGGGCATGGACTAGGTTTGGTCTCTAAATACCAAGTGTCTAACATGGTAACTGAAATAGAGTAAGCACTTAATAAATGTTTGTTGCATTAAATTAAATACAATATTGTAATCAGAGCCAAAGAAAATAAAAGCACAAAAGGAAGTATACTTTCCAAATTTAGGTAAGTCAAAAACTGTTACCCCCAATATGATCTGTATGTCCCCTTAATCACATCAAAGCATACAGAATATAATCAAAGATAATATATTATTTGGCTAATTATAACATGTCTGGGATCAAATGGTCTTCAAAGAGGAGTAAACTGCAGAGAGTCTAGAAAAAGTAGAGTCAAAGATTAATAATCTATTAATATTTACCCCAATATTGTCCAGAGAAGGATGAGCTCTGATTGTAATAACCAGGTTACCAAGACAGAATGCAAATCTCTTAAGAAAATCCAATTCTCTTTACCATAATTGTACACTCATTAACCTTCAAAATCTGTAATTTAAACTCCAAAAAAGACCTATCCACCAAGAAAAAATATCTTTGTGACAAGTAATTAACCTTTATTATGTTTTCAAAAGTCTCCTATTATAAATTTATAAGTTGAATTCTACTATATAATTCTCACTTGGTTGATGTGATTCAATACCTCCAGTCTACTCACCTATAAATGAACTAATAAACTCAAGGACCAGCCCTACAGTGATCCCATCAGGATTTAGACACCCCATCTAAGGCCCAGATTAAGCTCCAGATAATCAAACTCTCTTAAATTTTAATCACAATAAAGAACTTAAAGCAAATTAGATGGATCTTTCCTAAAGAACATCTCTCAGCTATCTTAAAGAATGCTGTTAAAAATTTAACCTAAGAATAAATGGAACATAAAGAAAGGTCTTTTAAAGTTATCTGGTATTTGGGAAAACTTGCTCCTACCCTAACTGGTGAAGACGACTCCTCTGGATTTCGTTTCTGAGGCTCTGTTTCCACATCTTGCCGCTTATTCTTCATCCTTTCCCTAAGATCCCCAGTGGGTCTTTCTGGAGACCTACATAATAGAAATTATAGAAATTTAGAAAAAGAAAAAAAATATCATGCGATGTGACTCAGAGAAGCAACTAGAAAATTCACTCATATATGGATACTTTCAAAATTTTAATGACTACTCAAGTTTGGAAAAATGAATCCATGTAATTCGATTCTGTATACACAGTGGAAAAATGAGCAATAATCTCAATATCATCCAAAATATACATAGTTAAATATTTATTTTGGTAGAAATTATTCAATTGGGGCAGAACCAAGATGGCTGAGTAGAAACAGCTCGTCCAAGCCATTCTGCCCCCAGATTTCCTCCAAACTATGTAAAGGGGGACTCTGAACAACTTCTGGAGCCCCAGCACCCACAGAACAATACAGAGAAGCTAACCTCCCACTGAGGACAGCCCAGTAGCCCTGCAGGAAGGACCAGCACAGCGGTCTGGGAGCCGGCAGCTCAGAGCGCGGGAAGCCGAGCCCAGGTCCGCATGAGCGGTTTTAGCCCCAGGACAGCAGGGCCAGCAGCCGGCTGGAGGGACCCCAGAACACCAGCAGCTGTGGCAATTCCAGAATTATCAACATAGACAAGCCTACGACAAAGTGAGAGGTTAGTGCCCTATGGACTTTGGGACCAGTATTTGGGGAATGCGTAGGCTTCCTCCCCTGGGGGCTAGAAGCCATTGAGAAGACACGCCATTTTGTAGTTTTCAGAGGCAGCTCCAGCTCCTGGCCTGCGAACTGTAGGGAGATCCAGCGATCAGTCTTGGGAGGTAATCACTCTTGCTTTAACCTCCCTGGATCTGGATTGTGATCTGCAGTGGAGGTCGTGGGTGGGTTTCCAGCTTGCCAGAAACGGAAGTTGTCCCCCACACGTTTGGGACGAAAATTCCCCTGTCTGGCAGCAGAGCCATAGTGTGGCAACAAGCCCAAAAGTCAAGTAATTAAGTAGCAACATGCCAAGGCAAAGGAAACAAATTAAACAGAAAACTGCAACCCTAGACTCCTACTTTGGGGGCAAGGAGGGTCGAAGCATGGAGCGGGAAGAGGACTGTGAGGTCAGAAGTCCTGCTCCAAAAGCCCCAGGGGAAAACATGAGCGGGTTGCAGGCCATAGAGGACCTTAAGAAGGACTTTAAAAATCAAATAAGAGAAGTGGAGGAAAAATTGGAAAGAGAAATGAGAAGGATGCAGGAAAAGTATGAAATGAGGGTCAACAGCCTGACTGAGGAAAACAACACCTTAAAAAACAGACTAACTCAAATGGCAAAGGAATCCCAAAAGGGCAATGAGGAGAAGAATGCCTTAAAAAGTCAAATTTGCCAGCTGGAAAAAAAATCTCAAAAGCTCACTGAGGAGATTCATTCCTTCAGAGTTAGCCTAGAGCAAATGGAAGCTAATGACTTTATGAGAAATCAAGATGCTGTTAAGCAGATCCAAACAAATGAAAGAGTAGAAGGCAATGTGAAATATCTCATGGGAAAAACCACTGACCTGGAAAATAGATCCAGGAGAGACAAATTAAAAATTATTGGACTACCTGAAAGCCATGATCAAAGAAAGAACCTAGAAATCAACCTTCAAGAAATTCTCAAGGAAAACTGCCCTGATGTTTTAGATCCAGAGGGCAAAATAGAGGTTGAAAGAATCCACCGATCACCTCCTGAAAAAGATCCCAAAAAGAAAACTCCCAGGAATATTATAGCCAGGTTCCAGAATCCCCAGATCAAGGAGAAAATACTACAAGCAGCCAGGAAGAAACAATTTCAATATTGTGGAAACACAATCAGAATAGCCCAGGACCTGGCAGCTTCTACACTGAGGAATCGAAGGGCATGGAATATGATATTCCAGAGGGCAAAAGAGCTGGGAATGAACCCAAGGGTCACCTACCCAGCAAAACTGAGTATTTTGTTTCAGGGAAAATATGGTCATTCAGTGGAATAGAGGACTTTCAAGCATTCTTGAGGAAAAAACCAGAATTGAATAGAAAATCTGACATCCAGACACAAGAAGCAAGAGATGCCTGAGAAGGTAATCAGGGAAAAGAAATCAAAAGGAACTTATCAAAGTTGAACTATTTACATTCCTATATGGAAAAACAATAACTGTGACTGAGGAAATCTTTCTCACTATGAAAATAATGGAAGAAGGGTGTATGGTCATGTGAATATATATGTGAAATGTGTGTGTATATCGTTACAGTTATACATGGATAGAGGGCATAGGCTGAATTTGTTGGGAAGGGAGGATACTCAAGGGGTGAAGTTGTGAGGTGAGAGAGGAAAGTGGCAGGAGGAGATGGGGAGAGACAGGGTGGGGTAAACTATCTCATGTAGAGGAAGCAGGGGGAAGTGGTTGCAGGGGAGGGGAAGAATAGGAAGGCAAAAAGGCAAAACCACATTCTCATTGAATTTGGTTCAGGGAGAGAATGACATACATACTAGGTGGGTCATCTCAACCTACAGCAGAATGGGGGGAAGGAGGATGAGAGGAGGGATGATGGATATGAGGGCATCCTTGGGGGGAGGGGAGGTTCGAGGTACCCACTATGGAAGAGGGACAGGATCAAGTGGGGAATGGACCAGGTGGGGGGGTGGGATGAGTGGGAGGGAATTATAAGCAGCCCTGTACAACATATCTACTATAATAATGTTTTGCATAGCTAGACATGTACAACATATACTGAATTACTTATCTCCCCAGAGGGAATGGGTGACAAGGGAGGAAGGAAATGGATCTGAAATTCAAGGTCTTAAGATTAAATGTTTCAAATATTAAAAAAAAAATTTATTCAGTTAGGTGGGGAATCAGACACAGTATTAGATATGGAAATTTGGAAATTAAAGTTAAACTTCCTATCTTCATGCTGAAAGGTCAATACTATTGAGTTATTTAAATCAGTCAATCATCTGGCATATTAACTGGGTTTGAAACCACTTCGTCAAAACAAAAATTCAAGGAATAAAACTGAGAAATGGAATTATGAGACTTATTATAGTAACCTAAGGGAATTATTCACAGAAACATAAATTTGCTAATGCAACACATTTGCAAACAAAGACAGTAACAACTAATGAAAACAACATGCATCCTAAGTCAAGAAAATTCAGAAATGATGATTTTACTCCAGTTAAGGAACTGGGGAAGGCAGAAGGGCAAAGAAAAGGAAAACTGAAAGAAAAAAATACATATCTGTGTACACACACTAACAGTATAAATAATGTATAACATACATCTTTTGATTTTAATTTATAAAGTTCAATTTATTGACAATATCAGCCCACAGATTATAAAAGAAGAAAAAGGAAATATATCACTTTATTTTAATTCCTGGCATTCTTCTGGTATAAGGGAAATAAAAAAAATTAAGTAATAGTCATCACCACTTTCCTAATGACAAAATTTACCTGGAAAAAACCTATGAAAGTAATTACAAATGACATATAAGTCAATTTAAGAGACCTTTAGGTTAGGTGTCCTGGGTAATGATTTAAACACAGATGATATATTCAGTAAACTAAAATTACAGTCATATTTGTAAAATGTTTTTATGTTAGATGAAAATATTAGCAAGATTTTGAGGTAGCATGGTGTATATAGTAGCATTAAGAGTTGGCCTTAGAATCAGAAACACAGAAGGATTTCAAGTTCAGGCTCTGATACATAAGCTCTGTGACACTGTACAAGTGACTTAAAACTCTTAATACCTCTGGCAATTCCAATACTTTTCCAATTCCAATACAAGTTGCAAGACAGCTTCTAAACCACAATGGCAAAGTTCCTCACCAGAAATTCCATGTCATGTTATTTGCACAAATACATATTTACAAGACCTTTGCTCAAATTTTTAAGTAGTTCTAATATAGGGGCATTAGAAAGATGCTTTCAATCAATCAACATGCATTTATTAAGGGTTTACTACATGCCAAGCACTGTACTTGGCACTAGAGATACAATACAAAAGTAAGATGCAGCCTCCCCTCAAAGAATTTATATTCTACTAGACATGATAAGAAATTCATTTTTTATCACTAACAAGCTCTTAAGTGTTTTAAAGTATTTTTAAACAGGGTATACAATCAGAGCTTACAGTTTTCTATGCAGAGGTATTCCACAAATTATTTGCTTGAATATTAAATCTGTGTAAAATAAATTTTCTGAAGTCTGTCATTTTATTTTAGTTTTGAACTAAAACTATTTCTGCCAAACACCGAGGAGGGAGAAAAAAACAAGAGGGCAAGGGGAAGGAGAGAACTCAAAAGAATGAGAAGCAAAAAGGGTACATTTTAAGTGTAACAGCTTCCAGAACTCAGAGCTTCAGCATTAATCACACTGAAGTCACTATTTTCTGAACAGATATGCTGCTTTATTTACCTTTTAAAAATCTGCTTCTAAAAAACAAGAATGATATACTTATTATTCTGAAGTAGCCATGTAAGTGGAAACAGTAAAGGTGGAAATAGTAAAACTTGGAGTAGCTATGAGAAGGCAAGCCCACATGGATCTCTAACCTAGTCCAACCATTTCAGAAAACAATTGGGAATATGAGGGGGGGAAGTGACTAAATAGTTACTATCCTTTGACACAGCAATCACACTACTGGGCATACTGACAAAATAATCATACTACTAGACATATTCTCCAAGAAGGTGTGAAATAGAAAGATCTCATAGACAACCAAAACATTCACAGAAGCACTTTCTATAATAGCTAAAAACTATAAACAAATTATATGCTCATCAATTAAGAATAGCTGAACAAACTGTTTTAAGTTTTTGCTTAAGTTATTATTGTACTAAAAGAAAGGACAAATAAGGAAATGAGAGAATCATAAGGAGACTTTTATGAACTAATAAACATATGCAATGACTAAAATAGTATTAAGACAACACTAAAAGACAGTTGAACTTAAAATGCAATGCTCAATTTTGGTCCAGTAGACATGAGGAAGTAAGTACACTTCCCTCCTTTAATAGAGAGATGTAGAACTATATGTGTATAATGTTGAAAAGACACAATCTTGTCACTATGTCAGTTTGTTTTGTCCAACTGTTTTACTCTGATACATGGGAAGGATACATGGAAACAATAGTATAATGGGTAATGACTGGTGGATGCAAAAAAAAAAAACCATCAACAAAACTATAAGAACATTAAAAATAAGCAGCTTTATTGTAAAAATTAGTACCTCTAATCACATGGTTCCCACGAGTTTCCGAAATTAAGGACAGACAATAGGTTGAGTTGCATTTGAGAAAATACCTAATTTCCTTTAAAATGTCTCTAATGATGCTTTATTTTTGTTAAAATTAAATTTATAGGCTGTGCCAAGAGTAGGAAAGACAAGCAGATGGCTAAATGTCATTTTCTTGTTACTATATTTGGCGCATACTGAATAACTGAGAATTAAATAATTGTTACAAACTAACTTTGAAGTGTTAATCTTTATTTTTAGATGCTTTGAGCATATAGGTGGTAACAGTGGACGGAGTAAAGGGCCTGGAGTCAGAGAGATTTGAACTGAAATCCAACTTCAGACATTTATTAGCTCTAGGACCCAGGGCAAATCACTTAACCTCAGTTTGCCTCAATTTCCTCATCTGTAAAATGTAGATAATAATAGTACCTACCTACCCAGGTTGTTGTAATGACCAAATGAGATACTATTTGTAAAGTGCTTAGCACGGTTCCTGGCACATAGTAAATGCTATATAAATGTTAGGTATTGTTATTAGAAGTTCTGAAAAGGCAAAGCATACAATTTAAAAGAGGAAACTAAAGAGAAATTGACTCATGAATATTTTTAGTACAAATATAATTATTTTAAAGCTTTACTTTCTTTGTAATATTCATTTAAATCATTTTCATAATTTCTTATTGATCAATGACACTAACTTATAATGTTTACAAAACTACTGAAGTATTTTTGTTTTAAAAAGTTACAAAGAGCTCCCTTTCACCAAAAATAGAATGATTAAACAACAAAAATCAAATTCTTGAGATTCTGTGAACTCCTACCAGCACTACCGTAACGTGTTATTAAATATATTAATAGAAGAAAGGCACAAGAAGTTCACAAAAGAACTACAAATACAAGCCATTTATTGTCAATTACTTAATTGGATACTCCTAAGTCCTATTTCAAAGCTAATACAACAATACTATGCAAGAAAAGTTTACTGAAACATTTCAAATGAAGAATTAAGCTTGAAAACGTTTTTAAAATAACCAATAGATATGCCAATGTTTCTTTTTAGCAACTTTATATAAAATATAAAATTTACTGTTTTCCCTTCCCTATCATACTCAGCAGATTTTCTATTTTTACATAAGACAAATGTTGACATTTTCCAAGAATTTATGAACAATTTTTTGAATTAAGTTAAATTCACCTTCTATAACTGCTGCTATAACCTTTGCCTCGAGGTGAAGGGCCATGTATGAATCTACATGTGTTCCCATAGGGGCAGTTGCCAGTCTTCAGCCAGTTACGGCACTGTGTCTAAAAGAGAAAATTATTACTAGAAGAATTTCCATGAAATTTTAGTAATAAGATAACCTGAGACAGAAAAGTAAAAGTCATACCATCCCAGTTAATCTGATAACATTCTAAAAGTAATACAAATAAAAGGCAAATAAAGAAAAAATTTATAATTTTTTTCAACTCTTTTCAAAACAAAATTCAAAAAAAAATCTACTAAAAAGCAACTTTTACAAACATTCCTATATTAAAAATGAACAGTTCTTTGCCAAATCAAACCAATATTCAGAATTAGGAATTCCAAAAGGACTCTAGTGTCTATACTGCTAATGACTCACCTCAGCTGTATTTCCAGTGCTGGGTCCAAGCCTTTCAAATACACTCGGTCTTCGGGATGTGCTATCAGATATGGTCTTGGTATTTTCCACTGTGACCTTTCTTCTAATTTTTGACATCTTGTACTACTTTAACCAAAAAAAGAGACAAAAACTTTATAAAATACTTTGGTTTTAAGTAACTGAGACCAAACTCACAAACAGAACTACTATATCATAAAACTGAAAAGCCTTACAGCTGAGATCAAGGATAAACATGCAAACTCAGGCACAGATAAAAGGTGCATATCAGAACATTTTGTTTTCATGTTAAAGATATTATACCATATAAACAAACTTTATGCCAGTCAAATATGGTGACTGAGATTTTATTTACTCTTAAGTTTCTAAAAATCATCTTCCTCTGTTCAAAATATTCTAATATTGCCTCACTAATACGAAAGCAAGTTTTTAAGAAAAAAATTGTCTGAGATATTACATTTATCACCATTAAATTTTGCACAACATTCTAGCTCATTAAAATTTTTTTAAATCCTGACTATAGATCTGTTATCTCCCCATTCACAGCTTAAATTCCAGTCTCATCTTTATGGGGTATCCATGCCTGCCCAGTCTGGGGGAATCCTTGTTTCTATCCACCCCCAAATTCCCCATATCCTCAAAATCTCTTGATATCCTAGGCATACCCAATGGAATCACTGGTTAGCTTTCATTCTTGTCATTTTTGATAATGCCATCCTTGGATGGCATATTTCATAATAGTTCCACATAATTCTTATTTGTGTAATATGCTACACAAAACCTACATGAGCTTATCATAAATCTTTCTACTGTCCCTTGAGTCATCCTTAACAATAGTTCCAAAAGTGTTGATACTTCCTCCATGATTTACAGCCCTAATGCCCACTCTGTAATCTTCTGAAGGCCCCCAAAATGCCCTACCTCATTTCTCTTTCCACACTTAAAAACAACTGCTTCCCAAGAGTTTCTTTCTTTCCTTGGCCCTAAGCTAAACAGAAAACAGTTTCTCTGGGGTTTTTTTCCCTTAATGGATTTAATGCTAGAAAGGATATACAGAAAAAGCTCAAAATTGCCCTTTTTTCCCCTTTATACTTCAAATGCAAAGATTCACACGGTAATAATAATAATGGATCCTTAGATACACATGGGACCAAAGTAAGCTTCTGAAAAGTAGATGAAAAACACCTAAACTCAATAACTCTTGTGGGCAGAAATGAAATAAGGTGCCAGGATAATGGCCAGTAGTAAAGAAGGAAATGCAATATCAAATACAGAATTTGCCTTTCTCAAGCTTTTCCAACTTTTTTATTCTAGTGCCAGTCCTCTGTTAATTATTTCCTATTTATAGCTTGTTTTACATATATTTGCCTGCTGACTCTCCCATTAGATTTTAAGTTCCTTAAGGACAGACAGTTTTGTTTTTGTTGTTGTTCTTTTGAGGGGTTTGCTCCTTTTAATATCTCCAGCCCTTAGTACAGTATCTGGTACATAGTAGGCAATTAATAATTTTACTGACTGATTGCTACCAGGAGGTAAGCAGGACACAGATTAGGGATTCCAGGCCTCATCGAAGACTGATGGAGAAGTCGAGGAAAATCTCCAAGGGCAGGGAAGGTAAGGAAATTTCTGGGGCTGACCACTGAGTAGCCAATTCCCAGATGGCTATTTTATAACCACAAAAACCAAATGTACTCAGGTTTTATTACTGAAAACTAATATTTATTATTTTGTGTATAAAAGATAGGAGGCATGCTGAGGACAAAAAGTTGAACAGATATTTTTCTACCAACCATTTTCATATACCCAAGACAATATCTATTCAAAAGAAATAAAAGAAATTTGTAAGTTCTTTCACCTATCAACCCAAAGAGACACCCTGCGTTCAATAACTAAATTCAAATAAATTTAAACCATGTCCCTCTTATCACCAGCCTTCTATAAAGACTGCTCTTCTCCTTACTTACATGTTCATTACTTCCTTCTTTCATTTCTGATTTGTTAGTCATCCTCTGCTAGCCTGGGACATCAAGACCAGCACTAAGACAATTTCCTCCATATCAATTTATAACTATTATCTCCAACTGTGATAGTTTAAACAAAGCAACTTTCAAGTCCTTTAAGAAAAATTCTGACTCATAAAGGAAAATGGAAAGTATAATTCTCCTCTATTCTCCATACTAAAAGAAAACCTAATTACTGAAATACACATCTTAAACTCAATGTTTCCAAAACTACACTCATTGTCATTGCTCCAAACCACTTCCCTTCCAAACTTCCCTATTACTATCAACAGTCCTATGATGTCCCAGTCCCCCAGGACAGAAACCTTAGTGTCATCCTTACCTCTTCCTTCTCTCACCCTCCATATCCAATCTGCTGTCAGCGTCCATAGATTTTACCTTCTTTTGCATCTCTCACATAAGCTCGCTTCTCTCATCCTATACAATTTGTATAGTAGCCTAGAAAAAAATCTCTGAAGTTCACACAGGCAGCTAGGTGGCTCAATGGATAGAGTGCCAGGCATGGTGTCAGAAAGACTCATCTTTCTGAGTTCAAACCTGGCCTCAGACACTAACTAGCTGTGTGACCCTAGGCAAGTCACTTAACCCTACTTGTCTCAGTTTCCTCATCTGTAAAATGAGCTGGAGAAGGAATGGCAAACCACTCAAGTATCTATGCTAAGAAAACCCTAGAAGAGGATAGGAAGAGTCAGACACAACTGAAACCGAACAACCACTAGAAAAAAATATCTAACTTAAGCTTCACTAATTGTCAAAATTTCAATTACAGTAATAGGAAAAGTAAATCAATTAACATTTATTAAGCACCTACTATGTGCCAGGTACTGTGCTAAGCAGTGGGGGAAAAAATAAGGAAAAAAGTACCTGCCCTCAAGGAGGTTACTACCTAATGGGGCAACACAAAACACAAAAGGAAGTTAAAAAGTAGATGGAAGAGGAACAGACAGTAGTAATGAGGTGGAGTATCAAGGCTGGGGATATTTTACAGGATAAATGAAGTTGTCCCATTATTGAGTTTCCTTGGGCATGGTGAGTTCCAAGAAGCCCCAAGGTCATGCAACCAGGAAAGAAATAAGGAGATACCCATAATGTCTATGTCATGTTACTGGGTGTTTTTCATACTTGTTTTTGGTAGGGCCTGGGATTTCACTGGTATGGGAAAATCCAAGTAAGAAAACTCTGTCTAATGCAGGTTTATACCTTTTGGGCAACTTATAGTCTTATTGAGCTGCCTGTGGCACTGAGAGGTTAAGTGACTTGTCCAGAGTCAATCAGTCAGCATGCCAGAAGTGAAATTTGACCTTTCCAAGTCCAAGCTGGTCTACCTCTATATCCACTAGACCACACTGCCTCTCTCCTTAGTAGTCTGTGAGAAAAAAAATTTAAGACTAAAAACGTGATTTTCCAACAGCTGCCCTCCTGCTTTAGAATTCTTTGCCTTTGCCTGTCAGCTTCCCAGACTTCCTTAAAGTCTCAGCTAAGTCCCAATTTCTGCAAAAAGCCTTTCCCAGTCCTTCTCAGTGACTTCCCCCTGAGATTTTCTCCAATTTATCCTCTGCGTATCTTATTTGTTCATAGTTGCTCCTGCATAAATCAACGGAGAGCACGAATTACCTAGCACAGCTCCAAATGGCAAGGATAAAGGAGGACAGCATTGTGCAGCTCTACGTAGGGAACTCAGGCAAGGAAGGAATCTTCTTTTCACTCTCGGAAATTATCCTACCGCCCGGCATATAGTAAGCACTTCATAAAATGCTCCTTCTTATAAGGGACGGGAGCAAAGGGCTTCGGATCACACCAGGTTCTTCAGAATGGTAACAGCTAACACTTACACATTGCTTACTATATGCCAGGCACTGGGCTAAGTCATTTACAATGATGATGTTATTTGAGGCTGACAGCAACACTGGAAGGGAGGTGCTATTATAATCTCCATTATGATGAAGTGAACTTGTCCGGGGCGGCGTCGGAGTCTCCAGACCCAATTCAGAGCTGCAAAGGCCCCCAGAAGCTATCTAATGCAAATCTCTCATTTTACAGACTAGGACACGGATGCCCAAGGGAGAAAGGGAGGTTTGCCCAAGGGCATCCGAGGTGGGATTAGAACCCGGGTCCTCCTCGCTTTCCAGGCGTCCTATCAGCACGCGCCGTCCTCCGCCCCTCCCTCCCACCGAGCCGGCCCCGCCCCCTCGCCCGCACAGACGTAAACACGGACAGCTTACCTCCGTCCCGAGCTCTCTGCGAGGGCGCTCCCCGCCGCCCCCGCCGCCGCCACCGCCGCCACCGCCCCCACCCCCGCCACCGCCCCCACCCCCGCCACCGCCCCGAGGAGCGGGGGAGGCGACTCCTTGCCCACGGCCCGAGCCTCGGGAGGAAGAGGAGCAGCGTGCGCGGCTCCCGGGAACGGACCCTCGGCTCGCGGGGGCCCCCGGGGGCTGCTGGGAAACGGAGCCCGCCCGCCGCTTAGCCAGGGTCAGGCGAGGGTGGAAAAGCTGGGAGAAGAGACGGGCTGCGGGTGGGGGAGCGGGAAGAAGAGTGGGAGGAGTAGCAGCAGCAGGAGGAGGAGGAGGGGAAAGGTGGAGAAAGAATGGGGAAAGGAAAAGGAAAAGAAGCCCCCGGGAAGAGATGACCGGGCCGCGCACAGATTCCCCTTCGCTCAGTCGCCGGAAGCCGAGAGATCGCGGGACCGGGCAGACACAGCTTCCGGCCACCGGATTAGTCGTCAGTGCGCACGCTCCACTCATCACGGGCACCCTCCCCCGCTCCTCGAAGCCTCGGGGGTGAGACTTCAGTGCGCACGCTCCAGTCGTCCAGGACACGCGTCTCACCCCGAGGCCACGCCTCCCCCGAAAGACTGAGCCGGGAGAGGGCGGAGTCTGTGTTGTGCAGAAGCTCTGGGAGCTTGGAGTAGGCTCTCTATTTTTGCGCGTTTACGCAGTGGGGAAACCGATTTTCTTTTTTTTTTTTTTTTTAATCATAAAATTTCAAACAGGACGCATGCTAAAAACACAAAATGCCACGTTGATTCTTCTACTTTATTTCACTAGTTCAACAAATATTTATTGAAGAGTATTGGTGAAGCTTCTAGCCCTGACTGCCATTTATAAAAACTTCGATCTTTATTCGGTTCCATTCCATAAACATTTATTAAGCGCCTACTGTGTGCCAGGCACTAAGCTAAGCGCTAGGGGTACAAAGAGTAAAAAGATAGTCCAGCCCCTCTAGGAGCTTACAGTCCAAGTCTCTTCCTGCCTCTCCACCCATTCAAAAAACATTTTCCTGAATAGTTTGGGTTCCAGGGCCCTTTTCAGCTCTGAAATTTTCAGTATGTAATTTCCTTTGTCTCCTGCTCTTTCCAAGTGGATGGCAGCAATTTTCTTTCAAGACTGAACCCTACTGCCCCCCAAGAAATGGGGCTGAGAAAAGCATCCCGAGGTATATAATGATTAGGGCTTGAAGAAGGGGACCACCTATATTCAAGAGCTGCCTCTGGCCTTTGCTAGCTGTCCGATATTGGCCAAATTACTTCAGTCACTTCAGAGCTGGAAAAGTTTCCACAATCGATGTCTGTGGCACAGATGAAAGAGCAGATTTAGACCACTATCCACTACACACATAATAAAAATCTGAGACAGAAGAAGAAAAGAGTATATTGCTTTCTTTTATTTGAAGTATGGGAAATTTATTGAAAGTTTGGACCAAAAGTTGATAGACACTGACACTTTCCTGCCCCTTCATTGTAGTGATTAAATCTGATGTAACATTTCCAGTCAGCAGGAACATAGGATTGACTTTTAAAATTACTTACAAAGATAAAACTTGAGATACTGGGTTATCTTACTCCCACCTCCCCATAGAAGTAGTATTTATGCTGACTATATCCCTTTGGTAAAAACCTGAAAGGGTAGGAAATCTAAACTAAGAATTCTTTTTAAAATCTAGCAAAATAACTGGGTCCTGATATCATGAAATCACTTATTTGAAATGGGGCATATTAAGTGTTAAGGATGACATGAGAAGCTATTGAATAGACAGCCGCAAAAATTTCTGTCACTGTTGGTCTGATAAAACTTTCTGGAAGCAAGAATCCATATTGGCCTTTATCTCGAAGTTCAAGAGTAAAAGAATATTTGATGCCCATATCATAGGCCCAATCATCTGAACCTCCAGGAGATAAATCTGGAAAAATATGAATAAGTTAATTACTATATGAAATATAGGTACCCCAGGATAACTGATTTACGTAATGATTAATTTATGACCTCGAATTATGCTTCCTACTGGGAAAAAAAAATTTGATAGGATTAAGGGATTCTTCATTCCTGGAATGTACTCCCTCTTCACCTTCTTTCTGAATCTTTTAAAATTCACCTCAGATGCTACCTATCCTACGTGAAGCCTTCCTGATTTCTTCCCAGACCCATATATGAGAACGCGTTTCCTCCTCAAGCTACTCTATTATATTTATCTATAAAGAGGAGGAACTTAGTAATAGTTTAATTAAATTCTAACCATGTACTCATGGAGAGGCAGGGTTGTATAGAGGATAAAGGTCTAGATTTAGAGACAAGACACTTTACCAGCTATATGACCATGGGCAAGTAACTTAACCTTTATATTACCTCATTTGTGAGGTCAAATGAGAAAATGAGTTTTGTCTTTATAGTCATGGTGCCTTGTATACAATAGGTACTTAATAAATGTCAAATTGAATGCAGCATCTTTTTTACTTCCCTTCAAGTTTATAAACTTTGGGTGGACAGAAAGTAGCACCAATCAATCTCATGACAATATAGTATTATGGGAAAAGAACTGGACTTGTAATAAAAAGACGTGGGTATGAATGTAGAGATAATAGTTTGTTCACAGTGCTTCTGAAATGGCCATGCAAAAAAAGACAGTGTAATATTAACTTTATTAATGAAAGTATACAGATGCCAAGAGATCTGGGAACAACAGCATCTCAGCCCCACAAATATAACCAGCCTTGCTTCTTGACTGCCCTCCCTACCCCAGCTGTCATCCAGGAAAGCAACCCTTATTGATGTGGATCTGGCAACTGACCCTCCAACCCCACCTCCTCAGCAGAGACCTGGAAAAGAAAGTTCTAATACCAAAGTCCTTGGCACTGTCCAATGGTTCAACATCTGGTAGGGTTTTCCTCATGAAAAATAAACTAATGAGGGCCTTGGAACATAACCAGATCACCTACCATAGAGGCACCTTGCTTTCCCTACCATATTCTGCTACCACTGGGTGGGAGTACCCTCCTTTGATAGACTGTATAAATAAAACAGGATGCATCTTTAAAACTGGTCAAACTGAGATAGTCACTTTTTTCCTGTGCACCTTTTCCTGCTACATCCAGATGGCAAAGAAAGATGGAAGATACCTTCCCCCCTCTCCCTTTTACCCCAGCTTCAGCTCTGAGAATTGGAGCTGGGGGCGTTCTTAGTTTCAGGTCCAGCAGCGATCTCCACCAGACCCCAGAAGTTCAAACCATAGTGACCTTACCGGCAGAATTCCAGACAGGATGTTGTGGCCAGCCAGCCCAACAGGAAAGATGAAAAAGCCAGGGTACGTGGGACTGAAGTCCTAGGGAAGATTGGGGGCTAGAATTGGAATGTAGGGCTGTGGGCTGTCTAGGAGCTGAGCTAAGCCATGTACCTAATTGGGGTTAGGACTGGAATTATGCCTTCCACATGTTGGGGGAATGAGTTTCTATATTTGTCAGTATGCCTTTTGAAATAAACATTCATTTGGAAAAGCTAGTCTTTTAGCTTTTACAAAGCTAAGTGGTTAAGTGAAACTGGGGTTCAAGGGACACTCCTTACTCTTAGAGGAATATCAGAAGTGGGGGCTAAAGCCAATGGCAGAGAACTTACATACCCCTAAACCCTCTTCAGTGTACTAGAAAATGTGAGGGAGAGGTGAAATATAATATACTTGACCTTCAGACAGTGGGGGAGGGAGAGGGGGCTAGCCAGGCAAGATAATGAGTGTTACAATAACAATAAAGAAGATGCATTACCCTCTGCTTTGGACTGAACCAAAAACAACAAAAATCACTGGACCATTTCTTTTGAATTGCAGTTGAAACCTCCTGTATCTGTTGTTTCCCTTTATTAGAATGTAAACTTTATGAGAACAGGGACAGGCTTACTTTTATACTAGAATCCCCAGCACTTAGCCCAGTGCTTTACAGTAATGATAAATGCTTTTCCCTTCATTCTTTTAATAGTTGAAAAAAAAAAAGCCTCCACAAGTAGACCTTAAATGAGTGAATAAGATGAAAGAAGAAATGAATGAATGAATGTATTTTCAAGTATTTATAATAGCTGAGTCTTGGAATGGTAGACAGGAGTAAAGTGTAAGAAGACTAGAAAGCAAAAAGAGGGCCAGGTTGTAGAGGGTTTCCAAAATAAAACAAAGGATTTCATATTTAAACCTGAAAGGGAGCAACTGGACTTTACTAGTAGAATGAAACATAGGCCTAGAAATCACCTTGTGGCCACAACACTACCCTGTCCATCTGAACCAGATTAAAATTTAATTGGTAAATATTTAACCAAATAAATAAAAACAAACTAGAAGACAGATAATGTTAATATGTGGTTTTCTAAGTCAATATGTGGCTCCGAAGGGATCCTTATGTTTGGTTTAGTAGCCCTAATTTCTATTGGAGTTTGACACCACTGGAGTATGGGTGACTTGCCTAGATCTGCACTTTAGAACATCTCTTTGGCAATTAAGTAGAGAGGATGGATTGGAAAGAGAAAAGAGTTGAGATAAGGAGACCAAGCAGAAGACCATTGCAGCAAGCAAAAGTCTTAAGATGACAAGGGCCTACACAAAGCTGGCAGCTGTGTGAATAGAGAGAAAGGGGTATATACCAGAGATGTTGTGAAGGTAGAAATGATAACTTAGCAACAGATTTCCTTTTGTGCACTCTCCATTCCAGTAAAAGTAAAAAGGGTATGTTGAAATCATCTGTGTGACAACAAACAAGTCTTTGACTTTTCTTGTTCTTTACTCCTGAACCATATTTTCCAACATATTTTTCACCATCAGTCCCATGCCTACTTTTATAAGTTGTCTTGTACCAAAGAATATGTTGATTTAATTTGGAAAGTCTTAAATTCTTCCTAAAATTCCACTATCTATTCATAACAGATATTGGTACACAAGTTGCAATTATTTTTATAATGGTGCTGGTTTTATAAGCACTTATTATGAGCAATCTATGAAAAATGACCAAATGTCCCATGAAATTGTTTCTTATTACTTTTGGATAGGTGATAAAAGCAACTCCTTTCTTTCCCTCTTCAAGGAAAATCTGTGAACCATCCCCCCATTTAGCTGCACCTTCCTTTTGTCCTCTGGCTGATTATATCCAGAATGTTAAGTATGATATGACTCATTTCCTCCAAAAATATGTCCATTTGCTCTTTGGACAAGAACCTTACAATAAGAGTACCAACAACTAAGTTATTACTTATGAATGGCCTAAAAATTATGATTCTTGACACTCTGCTCCTCCTATTCCCACGGTGATATTATTTTGATATGATTAAAGGAAGCTAGGATTAGGCATGAACTCTCATGCAGTGATCTTCCTAGAACTCTATTAGTTGATTCTTGAGTAAGTAAAATAACATACCTAAAGTGATTCACAAACCTTAGAGTACTTTATAACTATTAGCTGTTGATGTTGTTGTTGTTATAGTAGCTAAGTTGATTAATTTAATTGGGAAAGGATATTGGTTTGGAAGAGTTAGATGATGAGATCAGTTTTCAACATGTACAGTTTTAGTTGTTATTGGGACATCCAAAAGGAGACATCTCTGGGGGACCCTAATAGTTAAAGGCTAGGAGGAAGATGCAGAAGCAGCAAAAGAAAAAGAGAAGGTTGGAGGAGATTGTTGTTGTTACTATTGTCATAGTAGCTAAGACTTGTTCACTGATTGGGAATTTTCTTCCTTAGAATCAATATGTCTCAAACCCCAGCCACTCACTTTGTAGCTCATCTCAATTGGCTTCACTTTCATACCAGCTGCCTGGCCCCAGGAAGCACTTTACTCTCTTTTTTTTTTTCTTTTTGGATGGGGGAAGTCTGGGCAATTGAGGAGAAGTGACTTGACAAAGGTCACACAGCTAGTAAGTGTCAAGTGTCTGAGGCTGTATTTGAACTCAGGTCCTCCTGACTCCAGGACTGGTGCTCTATTCACTGCACCACCTAGCAGTCCCTGCACTTTACTCTCTTAACCATCCCCTTTCTAGCTCCAATTTATGAGGTATTGTTGGGGGCGGGGATAGGCTTTGCTTTTACTGTGCTAATTTCCATATGAGGGCGTGGTTTAATGTATATAAGATGCTGTACGAGGAAGCATCTCTCTCTCGGGATGTGACCAGCCGTGAATAAACAACCCCTGAAACCTCGGGTGCTCTGTCTGGGTTAATTCCTCTTCGGAGGCCGGTGACGACCGAAGGCTCGCCAAGGGGATAGGTGAGTAGAGAGGACGGGGATATAATAGTTACAGTTCAACCCGCCGCCCGTTGGCCGTAGATAAGGCCCCCGGCAAGGTATCTTGCCCTAGTCAAAGATAAGGTCCTCAAGAGTAGAGACTGTCTTGTTTTCTTGTTTTTTGCATCACTTAGCATAGTGCCTGGCATATAGTAAGTACTTATTAAATGCTTTCTCTAGCTAGTTACATCTAATTCCTTTTTAACCACCATTAACCAGTCCAGTGAAACTGTATTTTTCTCATGGTTACATCCAATAGTCTCTTTCCAAGTTCTCATTTTCAGAGGAGTGGGGGAAGAAGGCCTTTCTACTGCATTTTACATCACTAATGGCATTTAGTAGTGTACACATAGCAGGCATTCCATAAGCACTTGGTGAGTAAATGGTTGACTACAATCCATAGTGAAATTTCCTTCTCCTTTGGTTTTATGTTTTGTCATTGTGAATCTTCTCCAACCCTATTTCCTTTACTGTTTCATCATCTTCTAATGTACCAATAACAACTAAAACTGTACATGTTGAAAACTGAGATAATCATCTAACTCCTTCAAACCAATATTCTTTCCCAACTAAATTCGCCAAACTTTCACTGAGCACCTTCTGTGTCCTGAGGACTATACTAGGCAGATGTGCTCCCTTCCCACTACCCTCAGCCTTCTCATTTTAATGCTAAGTTCTAACATCTTTTCCTTTATAATATTGTTTGAGACCCAGCAGTTAATGAATATAGTAATCTATTGTTCGATAAACCCAAAGACCCCAGTTTTTGGGATAAGAATGCACTATTTGACAAAAACTGCTGGGAAAACTGGAATACAGTATGGCAGAAACTGGGCATAGATCATTATCTAACACCATATACCAAAATCAAGTCTAAATGGGTGCATGATCTAGGTGTAAAGAATGATACTGTAAGCAATCTGGGAAAGCAAGGAATAGTTTACCTGACAGATTTGTGGAGAGGGGAAGACTTTAGGACCAAACAAGAATTAGAGAGCATTATAAAATGCAAAATGGATAATTTTGATTACATTAAATTGAAAAGCTTCTGTACAAACAAAGCCAATGTAACCAAGATCAAGAGGGAGGTGGGAAATTGGGAAAGAATTTTTACAACTTATGTCTCTGATAAAGGACTCATTTCTAAAATTTATAGAGAATTGAGCCAAATCTATATGAATACAAGTCATCCCCCAATTGATAAATGGTCAAAGGATATGAACAGGCAGTTTTCAGAGAAAGAAATTAAAGATATCTATAAACATATGAAGAAATGCTCTATATCACTATTGATTAGAGAAATGCAAATCAAAACAACTCTGAGATACTACATCTCTCCAGTCAGATTGGCTAAGATGAAAAAACAAGAAAGTGACAAATACTAGAGAGGATGTGGACAAATTGGAACACTAATACATTGCTGGTGGAGTTGTGAACTTATCCAACCATTCTGGAGAGCAATCTGGAATTATGCCCAAAGGATTATAAATAATTTCATACACTTTGACCCAACAATACCACTTCTAGGGTTATATCCCAAAGAGATCACAGAAGTGGGACAAAGACCCATAGGTACAAACATATTTATAGCAGCCCCTTTTGTGGTTGCAAAGAATTGGAAACTAAAGAGGTGCCCATCAATTGGGGAATGGCTAAACAAGTTGTGGTGTATGAATATAATAGAATATTATTGTGCTATAAGAAACGAGGAGGTGACGGATTTCATAATTACCTGGAGAGACTTATACAAACTGATGCTGAGCAAGAAGAGTAGAATCAGAAGAATTTGTATACAATCACAGACATACCATATCTGTGATGACCAATTATGACAGACTGAACTCTTTACAACAATGCAGTGATATAAGTCAATCCCGAAAGACTTAAGAAAGAGAGAAATGCGCCATCCAGAGATATAACTAGAAAGAACTGAGCCTGAATCCTGATGGAAGCAAACTAAATGATCTTTTTCTTTTCATTGTTTGGTTTTATTTCTTCTTTACCATCTTTCATCCCACCTAATACAATACGCCTTTGTAATTGGAATAATGTCTAATATGAATGTATCTGCAGATCCTATACTGGACTATATGCTGTTGTGGGGGGGGGGAAGTAAAGGAAATTTGAAAATCAAGGAACTATGGAATTGAATCTTGTTAACTGAAACTAAACTAATAAATTAATTTTTTAAAAAACTGTGGGGAAAAATATTGTTTGAATATGTTTCTTCTTCTATTTCCAGTTACCACCAAAATTCAGACCATCATTTTATGACTGAATTATAACAATAGTCCTTCATAATTAATCTGTCATCCTCAATTTTCCAATACATCCTGAAACGCTGCCAGAATAATCTTGCTCAACTTTTTTAAAAAAGCATAACCCTATTAAAAAACCAAAGGAGCTATTTTATCCCATATCAAATTTTTACTCCTCAGTTTAGCATTCAAAGCCCTCTATCTTGTACCTTTCCAAGTTCACCTCTCCTTATTCCCTACCACAATCTCTCAAGCCAAGGCAGATTAAGCTTGTACTCATCCCCTGTGTTTAGCCTAACTCTGCTTTTGCTCCAACACTTCCCCTGTGTAGAATGTTAGCTCCCCTCATTTCTACCAATATATATCCATTAGGTCCATCATGTTTCAACTCAAAATTCACATCTTCTCTGATGCACTTATGTATGGTTTATAGCTGTTATTTTATACTCACTAACATGTTGTTTTTTAATTGTCCTTTAGTCATATCTTCTATGTCACAATGAACCTTGTCTAAAAACTGCCTCCTCTGCAATCTTGCTTAGGTGCTTGCAGAGACTGGACAGGAAGTCACCTATTCCAGCTTTTTCCTCTACCAAATGACCAAATAGATTTCTTTCTAAAACTATTTCAGATTTGGGGGTTTGTTCTCATGACCGACAGTGACCATGGAACACCAATAGTAATGCTCCTCTGTGGTAAAGTGAAGAGTAAATGCCACATAAGCTTAGGTTTCAAAGGCAATTTGGGGCTAGATTGTGGAGCCCTCAAACACTAGACTGACAAGTCTGAAGAACAGCATCTCAGTGTCGAACAATCTTCATTCTGTTACCATAATATACTCCTACCATTCCTCTAGAATGGAGTTTTACAATGTAGAAAACTGTTCTAAATGTGTTACTCTATTTGATAACTTCTTTATGAATGTTACACTTATTTCTATGTTACATTCCTCTCTGTTGCAGTCATTTTAAAAACAAAAACTTTGCATGTGCTATTTAGTAACATATATGTATATGTGTATGTGTGTGTTTGTATACACGCAGTTTGTATATGTGTGTACTTTAATAGTCACAAAATAGCACAGGTTACTATATATCATTATTAATATATATGTGTATATATACTATATACACACACACAAATATAGTATATGTCTAATACTATATAGCACAGATGAAGGTTCTGTTTCTAAAATAACTGCAGCAGAGAGGAATGTAACCTACAAATATATATATATGTACATATATATGTGCTTATATACACATATATATTACTATGTATAATATGTATATACTATGTTGGGGGAGGGAGAGAGACAAAAAGAGCAAGAAAGAGAATTACTAAATAGCACAAGTGATTTCTAAAATGACTTCAACAAGAGGAGTGCAATATATATAATATATTCATACATATATATGTCATGTAATGTATATGGAGAGTGATAGAAAGTTAAAGGGGAGAAAAAATATATACTTTACAAAGTATATAGAAGATTAAAGAAAAATTATAACATAATTATATTATATATTATAATATATACATATATTACACATACATCTAATATATATTATACATACTTTTGAATAACAATTGGCTGTTTTCAAAAAGCTCAAGAAATAATACTTACAGATTGTTTGTGCACCAGGGCCATATTCATAATGAGTATTTGCACTGACTTTCAGAATGGCTTGAGTTGCTTGCCTTGCCACTAGAGACTGAAAGTAATAAGGTATGGGATTTTTGTTAGAGCCCGACTGTCATAACCAGAATGGTAGAAGTGGTTAGCAGATGGTGACATTACCTTTCATTTGTAGATTTACCTCAATTTTAGTAGAGCAGATATTTGAAAACAGAGATTTACAACAATACAACCCAATCCAAGTCAACATAATGCAATAGATAAATGAGCCTTGTACTATGGAAGGAATATTTGCTTCAAACACATATTTGCAATGTAATGGCTTTAGGTAGCAAGCTCCTCTAGGCATATTGAAAATACCCTTCAGTTTTTAAGTTTAATTCATACATAGCGTTTCTTATGTAAAGTTGAATATGCCTATATTTAATCTATAAACCAATTTAGAAACAATGTTACTCATGATATAGTTTAATGATAGCTAAAATTTCTCTAGCTCTTTAGAGTTTCCATTACCTTATCTGATCCTTACAACAATTCTGCAAGCTAGTAGTAATGCAACTATTTCTAGGTTCATTCAAACAAAGAAACTGAGATCCACACTGACTTGCCTAAGTTCACACATCTATAAAGCAGTACTAAAGCCACTAGAATCCAGAACCTAGGTCTTCTGATTCCAAATATGGCTCTCTTTCACTCTACTACAGTATTTTCTCTCTCTCTCTCTCTTTAACTCTTCACCACTGTCCATTCCTTCTCTCTAAGAACAACTGGGTTGTTGTTTTTTTTTTTCTAAAATTTCCCATGACTTCAAAACTCTTTTCCATCAGAATTAATATACTGAGTTATAATGTAGGAGACAACCAATCCCTCTACCCAAATTTAAAATTTCCTTAACATCTTTGTCTTTCTTTTTTTTTTAAATCAGACCTAGAATCTTGACATTCTCACTTGGCCAACAGGAAGGCATGACTCTGGGCATTTAACCTCTCAAAGTTCTTTAAGTTGCAGACTATAAATTTCAGAAAAGAGGTCTGCATTGGTAAAGGCACTTTCCTCTCTTAAGAGCTCCCTCTACCAGGTCTATCCCCTATCCCCTATGTTTATATATGTTTATATCCTTGTTGTCTTGCCCAGGAGAATGTAAGTAAGCTCCTGGATACTGCATTCAGAGGAGAGCAAAGACATGTGCTCCAGATGGACTTGGATACAGAGGGAGGAAGTAGTTTAAAGGAGAGAAAAGAGTTGAACTATGGAGTGGCAAAGACCATGGAAATTCAGCTGAACTAACTACCCAGTAAGATGCTATATCAAGGGAAGCTGTGTGAGAACTCATGATGAATGACTCAGGATGAACAAAGAAAGGGCTCCCCCGCCCTGTAGCACCAGGAGCTTTGATTGCTTTTGCCTCAGAGTATCCTGCAAATGTATTTTACCAGCACCACACCCTAAGTTTGAGCCCACTCTAGGAATACTGTGCATATTTGTGGAAGTACATCCCAGGTTTGTGGGGGGGGGGGGGGGCGTGGATGTTTAGCTACCATTCCTACAATACCACATAGTAAATAATTTTACTAAAAGTTTTTTAAGATGTACAATTTATGAAAGCAGGAACTACCAATTTTTTTCTTTGTATCCACAGTGTTTGGGCACATCATTGGCATTTAATAAAGACATTGACTAAATAAGTGATTGATTCAGAGTTTTAAAATAGTTCTTAAAATGTTAATAAGAAATCGAACATTTTTCAAATATCACTTACTAGTTCTTCATGGTCTTTACTTTTGCTCATAGTGTAGGAGTATGGAAACAGCACCATCTGAGAGTATGAATGCATAGTTAAATATGCTTTAATGTGATCCAGATTTCTCCTGAGGAAACTAGCTACTGCCTTTACTTCTGGTTCTGACTCGGGATATGGTCCACAATAAATTTCCCTGCATGATGAATTCGATGCACCTACCTCTGGAACAAAAATAAGTAGAAATGATAACTAAAAGATACATAAGAAATGGATTCCTTTGGATTCTCAGAAACCATCGTCATTTATATATCCACCCCACCTCATCCCCCATCTATATCAAGGTTTACCTTTTTAGAGAGATGGTATAAGAATCACTGGGAAGGATTATATTCTACCTATGCTTTCCATTTCAACTAGCATATCTCTCATGCTCATTAAATGTTGGGTTTAAAAATTTTTATGGAATATATTTGTTTTTATATTAAATACCAAAACTGAAATTTGAACATAGCTTTTCATGACTCCAGGTCAAGTCTTTCCAATTTAAAAAAGCACTACAATTTGGAGTTTAAAAACTTGGATTTTACTATTGTAATCATGGACAAGCAATTTAACCTCTCTGAGTCTCAGTTTTCATATGTGTTAAATAATATTTGTTCTGATTACCTAATGGGATTGTTTTTAAGATTCTGATAAGATAATGTATTAACATGCTTTGTAAACCATAATCGCCATAAAATGCCAGTTATTATCATTTCTGTATGGCCAGGAAGGCTTGTTGTTGAATGTATATATGTAATAAAAGCAGAAATTTGACACAATGAATGAGATAGAGGGTGATGCCTCATAGATGACTCCACCTGGCTTTTTTTCTTCTTGCCTTCCCTACCTTAATTTTCATGGGATTCTCAAGCAACCAGGGGGAAGAGGCTGAAGGAAAATTATGATGCCACAGACCCATGTAGATCCTATAAGGGTTCTTTGGTTGAGTTCCTTGAAATGGGTTTGGGGGGACCTGGGTCCCCATAGAAGGGTAAAGTGAGATTTACAAAGATTTTTTTTATTCTAAAATAGACATGGGTACATACCTGTGGCTCCTAATGACAAGAGAATGTTAGTTCAAAGACAGTTAAGATGGGGAGCAAGTGATGGGGTCTAACTAGCCAATGACACTGTGTTAAGGGTCTACCATTCTCGTTAAAAGAGATAAAGCTTTGACTCTGCGCTCTAAACTAAAAGAGAGGAAGAATTCAGTCCCTCTCTTAAGGGGAAGTTATAGTACCTCAGCTAAGGACTTCAGCTGAGGCTTGGTAGGGATCAGCAGTGAGAGCAACACAGTAGAGAAGGTTGGAAAGTAGGAGAGACATATGAAGCTTAGAGAGAAGTAAAGAAGTCAAAACGTGTTGGGATGTGGTGCACAAGAAAAGATCCCTGACACATTATGTGATGGCTAACTTTGGTAGACTTAGCTCTTGTAAGCAATGCAATGACCTAAAAAAAAAAAAAACTCATGATGGAAAATTCCTTCCACATCCAGAGGAAGAAATACGGAGTCTGAATGCTGATCTAAACATATGATTTGCTCTCTTTTTTTCTTTCTTCTTTCTCGTGCTTTCCCCCATTCCTTCTAATTCTTCTTTACAACATGACTAATGTGAAAATGTGTTTAATAAGAATGTATATGTAGAGCCTATATCAGACTGCCTGCCAACTTGGGAAGGGTGGAGGAGAACGAGGCAGAGAAAATTTAAAACTTTAAGAAGTGAATGTTGAAAACTAAAAATAAATTAGTTAATTTTTGAAGAAAAAAGGTCTCTGAATAGAGCAATTTCTAGCAGGGCATAGATGTAATAGGAGAAGTGCAATAAAATCATCAGATGATATCACTGTCATATCATGAGTTGTCTTTACATGTGTGTGCCTTGGTCACATATGTTCATCATGTATGTCCATCCACAAATATACTCTAGCCATACATGTCCTCTACAGGTATGCACCAGGTTCATGGGCAAAATTTGCTCTTGCTACTTTGCTTACTCTTTTTTTATTAATGGTTTTGTTTTGAATAATTGTATTTTTTGCCTGACTGAAAACAACAAACACATCAGTGGGGGCTTAGGAGCTATGGTTTTGAGTGTATGATAAGAATACCTTGTATTTGAGGCAGTTTTAGGGGGGAGACTCACATGTAAATGAAGGGCACCCACAAGTTCTAAAGACATAGAAAACAATTAAAAGACACAGGCTCAACCTGACAGTCTTGGGGATAACCAACATAATATTCATGGGCAGGGGGACCTCAAGAATGCTTACAAAAGGCATCTGAATGAGTGTATGTAGAAATAACTTAAAACCAATAAAAATAAACTTTATGAGACTTTTCATAATTCTTTGTTATGCTGTAATAATGCTATTATGCTATGAACATAATTATAAGTAGAAAATTACCGAAAGATTAGAAGTCTGTTCATTATAGGGATATTTGTGTTGTGGTAATATTTGTTGTGATGGGATTTGGCCTATAATATAGAGGGAACACAAGTAGGTTCAGTTTTCATTTTCACCACATTATCATCTTTCATCAAGTTATTTGGAATTTGGAATTCACTTTTCCATTAAAAAGAAAAATAATAATAATAATGTTGAGAGTGAGTGGGACATAGTAGATAAAGACTTTGGAGTCAGAAGGACCCGAATTCAGGACCCAGTTCTAATACATTGCTATATGTGACCCTGAACAAGTCACTTAATCTCTCAGTGTCCCCAAACAATTTTCTACCCCTATAAATTGCAGGAAAGGTGCTGATCAGCCTTGAGAAAGGGAGTTGTTCAGCTATACCTCCTTTACCAAATAATAGGTTTGGCATGAAAAACTATGTTACAAGTCAGAGTGAAGGGCCCAGGCTAACCTAGAAAGTCTTTTTAACTTGAAATGAAAGTAGAATTATAGTATTAATAGTTTGATTTCTTAGTCCTAGAAGAAAAGTTTGTAGCTGCAGCAAAAGAAACTGTCTCCTTGTTCCTACAGAGAAGGCAAACCCAAGCTAAAAATCTGCAATACTCTGTCATTTGCACAATCGCATTTCCCTCTAGCCTACCATTTCCTTCCATCTTGTAGGTGCTGCTCCTCTCCAAGTCAAGGAGGCTGTATTTTTTTTTTTTTAAGCAATTGGGGTTAAGTAACTTGCTCAAGGTTACACGGCTAGTCATTATTTATGCGTGGGTGCTCATTTTCTGAGGCTGGATTTGATCTTGGGTCATCCCAACTCCGAGGCCGGTGCTCTTACTCACTGCACCACCTAGCCGCCCCTTTTAGGGCAATTGGGGTTAAGTAACTTGCCCAAGGTCACACGGCTAGGTTTTTGTTTGTATGGATTAAGTGTCTGAGGCCAGATCTGAACTCAGGTCCTTCTGACTCCAGGGCCGGCGCTCTACTCACTGGGCCACCTAGCCGCCCCTAAGGAGGCTATATTTTATCATAGAAAAAAAAATGGTTGGTGGTTGTTGTCCTTTGTTCTCAATGAGGACCAAAATCACACATCAAGTATCAGTGTGTCTGACTATGGCTGATCAGACCAATACGAGCTTGGAATGCTCTACCACAGTTCAGGCACAAATAGTCCATGTGAGCATTTGGGGTGGATTCTCTAAGTTTGTGCATCTTGGGCTTCCTTTGAGCTGTTTCAATTCTGCTTTGCTCCTAGAGCATTGCACCTTCTCTGATGTGGCCAGCCATGCTAAGTGGTCCTGTGCCAGTGTCTCCCATGTCACACAATCAATTCCAAAGTTCTTGAGAGAGACCTTGAGAGTGTCCTTGTATCACTTTTGACCACCATGTGAATGCTTACCCTGTGTGAGTTCTCCATAAAATGGTCTTTTTGACAAGTGTACATTTTGCATTCAAACAATGTGGCCAGCCCATTGGAGTTGCACTCTTTGAAGTAGGGTTTGAATGCTTGGTAGTTTAGTTCAAGTAAGGACCTCAGTGTCTGGTACCTTATCCTGGCAGGTGATCTTCAGAATCTTCCTAAGACAATTCAAATGGAAATGATTCAGTTTCCTGGCATGGAGCTGGTAGACTGTCTAGGTTTCACAGGCATTCAACAATGAGGCCAGCACAATGGCTCTGTAGACCTTCAGTTTGGTAGTTAGTCTAATAGCTCTTCTCTCCCATACTTTCTTTTGGAGCCTCCCCAAAACTGAGCTAACTCTGGCAAAGCATGCAACCTCATTATTAATGTGTACATCCCTGGAAAGTACACTACCAAGGTAAGAGAACTTATCCACAGCATTCAAAACTTCTCCATTTGCTGTAACCAATGGTTCCATATATGGATGATGTGGTGGTGCCTGATGGAGCACCAATGTTTTCTTGGTGTTCATTGTTAAGCCAAAATTAGCACAAGCAGCAGAGAATTGATCCATCCTTTGTTTGCATCTCAGTTGCAGGGACTGCACTGAGTACAAAATCATCTACAAACAGAAAATCATGCACCAACATTCCCTTCTCTTTGGTGGTGGCTTATAGCCTTTTCAAATTGAAGAACTTACCATCAGTGCAATAGCTGACCTTGATGCCATGTTCATCCTCATTGAAAGCATTTGACAACATAGCTGAAAACATCATGCTAAAAAAGCATGGGAGCAAGCACACAGCTTTATTTCACTCCATTGGAGACTGGGAAGGCATGAGAGCATAGTCCATTATCCAGAACCCAAGTCAACATGCTGTCATGAAACTGACATATAGTGCTGATGAATTTCTCCAGGCAACCAAATTTTGACATAATTTTCCATAAACCCTCATGAAATAGGGAAGCACTAAAGATTATTGTGGAGGCAGGTAGGTGGCTCAGTGCATAGAGCGCTGGATCTGGAATTAGGAAGTCCTGAGTTCAAATTTAGCCTCAGACACTAGCTGTGTGACCCTGGGCAAATCATTTAACCTATGTGTGCCTTGATCTACTGAAGAAGGAAGTGAAAAACCATTCCAGTATCTTTGCCAAGTTTATGGGGTCACAAAAAGTCAGACATGACTGAACAAGTGCATGTTTTCTCATTTGATCCTCAGAATAACCCTGTGACATAGGTGCTGTTATAAACATTGACTTCTCTTAAAAACATATTTTTGAATTTTCATTCAACATCTTATCTAACTCTTTTTTTACATTTCCAACTTTCACCATTTTTCAGGGCAATAAATTCCATAAATGTACTACTTTGTGAAAAGTAACCCTGCCTTTATTTGTTTTAAACTCTCCCCTTTCAGACTTCAGGGAGGGTCCCCTACTTTCATTAATCTGAGATTTGATTAGATAAATTCACTCTGTCCACACCATGCATGATTTTATAGACTTTGAGCATATTAGTCCTGGCCCTCCTTTTTCCAGATAAGAGTACTCATCTTTACTTAATCTGCTTTCATAGGTCGGTGCTTATCCCTTCCCTCATTACATTTTCCTTTCTCTGGGCATTCTCCAAAACTATTAGGTCTTTCATGAGACTGCCAACTAAGGCAATATTATGATTCTATTGAATTTCCTTCTTCAACTGTCATAAGTTTCTAGCCTGCAAGAAATAGATATGAGGAAAATGAAACTAGAGAGGTCAAGTTATCATACAAGGTCACCCAGGTGAATAGCTCACATTTATATTGCACTTTAAGATTTGCAAATGGATTTGTGTGCTTTGTGTGTATTTGGTCCTTACAATTACCCAGTGAGGTAGGTGGTATTATCATCCCCATTTTACAGATGGGAAAATCTGAAGCTAATAGATACTAATTGAATTCTTTCTTGTTATTGTTTAATCATGTCCAACTCTCTGTGACCCCTATTGGGGTTTTCTTGGCAAAGATTTTGGAGTGGTTTGCCATTTCCTTC
This sequence comes from Gymnobelideus leadbeateri, assembly GCA_011680675.1. Taxonomy (NCBI): domain Eukaryota; kingdom Metazoa; phylum Chordata; class Mammalia; order Diprotodontia; family Petauridae; genus Gymnobelideus; species Gymnobelideus leadbeateri. The sequence goes on from WOXC01007551.1 coordinate 406,918, forward strand.
TCCAGCTTATTTTACAGATGAGGAAACTAAGGCAAACAGGATCACACAGCTAGTAACCTGAAAACTTAGATTTTCCTGAGTCTAGTATTCTCTGGCACCACCTAGCAGCCCTAATTAAATGACCCAAGGTGACCTGATTAGTGAGTGTCTGAGAAGAGACAGTAGTCCCAACTCTTCCTAAATCTAATTCTAGAGTTCTTTCCATATTGGCATACTTTGCTGTCAGTAAAAACAGATCTAACCAAGGAACATTTCTAGTCAGACAGCACATATATTGATAGAGTATCATATTAATAGAAACAAGTAATCTCATAATATTTCCGATTTATTTTTCCTGATCTCTTGGGCAAGTACTAAATCCTCTCTCCCCAATATCCCAGCATTCCTTTTTTCATTTTTTTTAGATAAGAAAATTTACTTTGAGGTATTTTCAACAAATAAGTATGCAGTTAAACAAGCTAAGCTTGAGTTTGAACTCATCCGCAAATCAGCAATCATTTAAAGTGATTGCTCCCAAACATTGATAATGCAATGAGCATTTCTGCTCATAGTCTAGAAAATACACATTTCATCATATAATAAGAACAAAAATAATAATATTTGCTAGCATTTATATGGTGCTTTAAGCTTGTAAAACATGTTACTTTTATTATCTCACTTATACATATATTTATTCTTTTATTCATCTTAAAATAGCAACTACTAAAAATGTAGAAAACCAATTACAAGGAAAATCTAAAATGCTCATTTGCTTTTAAAAATATGTGTACAATACTAGCAATCTTTTGTCAAAGGACAAGTGAACATGTTCAGTTATGTCTGGTTTATTTAATGTCACATTTAAAATCAAACACTAATCATAATGTGTTCTAAACTCTCTTTTCTGGGTTGTCAGCAAGCAAACTAATGCCTCAGATCAGCTAACAATTCACCATAAACCTCAATAAAATCTCAATAGTTAATAAATATTTATGCCAGACACTGTGCTAAGAGAGTATCTGCCCTCAAAGAGCTTACAATCTAGGGGTGGGGCTGGGGGGACACAAAAGGAAACCGGTGGAGAAGTAGTGCAGCCACTTGAGAAATGAGAAAATGTTCTGAGCTAATCCCTGCCCCCATGGAGGTTTTGGAGTTCATGACTCCACCCTTCCATAAAAGAGCTATAAAGTGGAATACTAAGGCTCACTGAATTTTGTAGGGGGATGAGATTTTCCCAATAATGAGCTTCCTGGGGCATTATAGAAAAATTAGAGAAGTCTCAGAGTGGTACAGCCCAGTGAGAAATAAGAATGGTTTTGTTTCAAATCAGAAGGTTCCTCTGTACTACTTTTCACAATATAATGGTCCAGACAGAGCCCCAAACCAGAGACATGGATCCAAACTCAACACAGAAACATAGGTATAGGGGCAGGGAAGTCACCCTACTTCAGCCACAAAATAGAAAAGTTTACAAGAGATTGAGCAATTCTGCCTCCAAACTTGATACAACTAGAGTGTATATGAGCATCCAAAGAGAGTCCTGTGATTCACTTCAAGGTTAGGCTGCCAGATTTCCCACCACCCCCCTTCACTGGCCAACCTCAGGAATGTGTTTGCCTTGAAAAAGGCACCGAAACAAAAAAATTCCCATCATCATCAGGGTAGCTCCATTACAACTAATCACTTATTGTGGCTAAACATTTAGGCAAAGGTCACATCTATGACTCTCAAAGGACATAGAAAGGCAACTGAGTCATTACAACATTGAGTCATCAGGAAAGAAAAATACCCAAATTGTTCATTATGCCCCCATCTAGGCCTCTATTTGACTGATTCTAATTTTTAATGAATTATTTTCCCTGGATAGTTTTTGAAGCTCCTTTTTTAGGGAGATATTTTCTCCAGTAAAATTTTTAACCTCCTGTCCCAGTTCACAATTTTACTTTTTAGGGATTTGTTTTCTTCAGTGAGATTTTTTTCCAATTTGGTCATTGTAGGTTTAAATTTATCTTCTACCTCTGTAATGTGGCTTTTAAATCTTTCTTGAGATCCTCCAAGAATGCTTTTTGGGCTTGAAAGCAGTTCATATTTCCTTCTGTGGTCTCAGGTGTGGATACAGAGTCCATGATGTCTCCTAAAAATGATTCTTCTCATTCACAATAATAGGATTCAATTGTCTTCGGTCTTCCCTTTGCAAGTTGTTTACGCCCATTGTGATTGCCTATTTCCTGACCTTTAAAGTGTATTTCTGCTTCTGGGGTACAGAGGGCTCTGACCCATGCTTCTCAAGCTGGGAGCTAGGTGCCTGGTTGTTGACTTTGTGTGCTGTAGCCTCTGAATGTCTAGACTAAGGCCAAGGCCAGGACTCCCAGTCTTTCCCCTGAGTTACCCTGAGGAGTACAGAGTAATCTGCTTCAGATTTCCACCTCTATGCTTCAGCAGGCTCTGCAGCTGACAGCCAGCAGAGCTGGTGTCCACAGATTCCTCTGGTGGTGCTAAGGCCCACCTGGGCTTGTGTTGTTAGTGCTTACTGGCTGGACCACCCTGGGCTTTGGGAGCTCCTGCTGGTCATCTGAGGTGAGGCTTGTTGGGACCCCTCCTGCCCTTCACTTCATATTCCTTACTGCCTCAGTTGCACCCTTTCTCAGTGACTCCTAAGCCTGAGGCTATTTCCGCTATTTCAGGATTTTACTTTGGATGGGACATTTATCTCTGGGTTTTCTGGGTCAGGGAGTGGGAATTGGAGCATTTAGGGATCACTCTGCTATCTTAGCTTCTGAAAATTCAGGTAGATGATTTTTAAACTTCCAGGCTGTGGGCTGATAGCCCCAAAAGAAGCTGCTCTCACTGCTGCAGGCCCTGCACTTTCTCTTACCCAGCTCTGACTGATCCTCCATCCCCTGGTGAGATGGCTTCAAATCCCCCTTGGAGTGGGTGAGTCTGCTGGCTGGGGCTCTGTAGTCTGCTCTCAGGCCTGTGCTGGTACAGCACCGCCCCACCCCCCCAACCCTGAGTGTTCCACGCTCCCCTGCCCAGACCTATGTGGGCACTTTCCTTGGCTGAGATCTGCCATGCTCCACCTCCCAATGGATTCTGTCACTCTAAAATCCATTCAGATTCACTTTTTAAAGTTTGGGATTCATGGAGGGGCTTAGAAAAGTTACTGCTTCCACCCTCCCTGCCCCCATCTAGGCCTCTATCTCAGAGGTATTGTAAAGACTCAAGGTGGGTCACTATGGAAGCCAACTCTAACCAGGATGTTAAAATAACATCCCTCTCCCAAGCTGCCCTTTATAAATTCCTTTTTGCTCCAAGTTTAATCCTCCTTTCTGCTACTACTTTCTCTTTTAAAATTAATATATTTCAGGTGATAAGAGGCCGAGTCCTCATTCATAGTCCCCCATCCTCCATTCTCATTCTCCAAGAGATAAATCAAACCTTAAATTCTGACCATTCACTTCCTCACCCTTTTCCATTCCTTGGTCCCTATTTTCTCATAGATCATCTGTCTCTTACATGAACTTCCCTTACCTCTCTCCCAGAACAGTATCTTCCAGAAGTCAAGTTGGAAAGAGGAGAGGAAGGAGCATCAGGGGACTGATAATGTATACCAACCCAGTCTCTTGTTTGGTACCTGAGCCAGGAAAGTCATGGAAACTACCACAGACAGAAACTTCTCATCCTTGGGTGGAATTAAACTCATCATCTTTATCTTCACTAATATTTATAGAGCACTTTAGGGTTTTCAAAACATGTTATCTCATTTGCTCCTCACAAGGACTCGTTGAGACAGGTAGGTAGAAAGTTTTGTCATTTTATAGAATGAAATGAAGGCTGAAAAAGACTAAATAAGGTTGGCATAATGAAGCTATGCCCCTTGAAGCAACAGAATTATTTCTAGATCAGCCTCTCAAATGCCTAAACACTGAGAAGGTCCTGGCCCAATGGGTTGGAGAGGTTCTCAAATGAGGTAGCCTGACCTGAGAGATAGTAAATGGTCCTTATCCAGGGGACCATAAGTCTGACAGAGAGATGCTGGATGAGCATGTAACAAGGGACTATTCATTAAGTCCAGTCCTTATGGGTATTCATAGAGTGACATCAATGCAATTATCCGTGTGGAAGACTATGGTGAGTCTACTTCCAGGAGAATGGAAGTACAATTGAGAGTCACTGGAGCATGCAGAAACTTTACTGACTCTGATCTGCTAACCACGTGATAGCAGCCTCTTTGATTGATTATAATTGCAGGACTGGAACTGGGGATGCCTTTGATAGGCATTAGCCTCAGGCACTTCCCTTGATTTTGGTCTCTTTTCTTCAGCTGATTTCTCCCTTGCTGACAGTGTCCAGTGAAAGATAGCACCATAAGAGGAAAAGCTGTGGGCCTTCTCTCTACCTGATGCCAACATGTGGCCCCATGAATATGGCCCTCAGTCTCCTTGTCTGCCTTGGAAGTTATTTTGTTTTGAGTGAAGGAAGTTCTAGATTATGATCTTGTCAGTTCCAAGAATGAGCCACCTGAGAGTCAAGTCCTCACCCAGAACCAATGCCCCAAGGAGCAGGGAGTGACTTTCAGGATGCAGCAAGTGGGAGCTGAGACTAGGATTCATCCAATCACTGCCACATTTGGACATGAACTTGGTGGGATGAAGGCTAGATAGAAAATGTGTTCATTCTGAGCCTTTTCTCCCCAGAGACTGAGGTATAATGGGGAAAGTGTACTCCCAAGGTGTTGGGGAGGGGAAAAGTGATGATGCTTCCATTCTTACTATATATTTAAAATAAATATCCCTTTGTAAAAGTGGATTGATTGAATGAATCTGGGGTGCTAGTCACTAGTGGCTAATAGTGGAGGGAACACCACTGGATGGGAGCTCAAACTAAAGGCATTAGAGAAAAGACACCCCAGAGGCTACTGTTTGTTTAGTCATTTGCACAACTCTTTGTGACCCCATTAGGGGTTTTCTTGGCAAAGACACTGGAGTGGTTTGCCATTTCTTTCCCCCATCGCTTTACAGATGAGTAATTGAAGCAAACAGGGTAAAGTGACTTGCCCTGGGTCATATAGATAGTAAATGTCTAAGGTCAGATTTGAACTTGGGTCCTCTTAACTGTGGGCTCAGAGCTATCTACTAAGCTCCTAGCTGCCCTGGGGGTACCCACCTAGAATCTTGAAGAGGAGATGTAGCTAGCTTGCTCCAGGATCACAAGACCAAATTGGGGGGATGGGAGGAGCAGACACTGGCCAACAGAGCTGACTCAGTAGCTGGGGCTCTGACTCAGCTGACTGGGGCTCTGACTCAGTAGCTCTCGAGGCTATTTGCGGCTCAGCACATACTCCACCATAGGTTTTTGTTCTCCCTTTTCCAAACCAAGTAATCACTGAGCACAAAGGTTTTTACATTTTACCATATTCCTTTCCACTATTCAGAATGTTGTAATATCAAGACGGAGAAAAGACAGTGTCTTGGGCCCAAGAGATAGGTAACCTATATTCTAGTCTCAGCTCTACCACAAACTAGCTATGTGACTTTGGACAACTCACTTAACCTTATCTGAACCCCAATTTCCCCATCTGTAAAATGACAGCAGTGGAATGAGGATTTGAAAGTCTCTAAGAGCCCTTCTAGATCTAACATTTTATGAATGTACAGTGTCATTCCTGAAGAAGATAAAGATTCTTAGGAGGGAAACTTTATATTACTACATTAATCTATCTTGCATTACCCTCTCCTTCTCATCTCTTGCCACTGCCTTATCTACTTTCTTCCTCCAACCTGTGCTAGTTTTCTTCTCTGAGAAAGTAATTTCATTGCTGATGCCTGAGATCAGTTTTTGAATTACACTCACAAGAAAGATGAAGTACTCTAATATGTACTAAGCACTTGGTGACTTGGTTTACCTTGGATCTGATCTGTAAGTAGATAGTCCCGTAGGAATCTCTGAAATTAAATCCCTATCATTCCAGTGGGTGCTAAAAAAAGAAAAGAAAAGAAGAAAAAAGTGATACCTAATAGATAAGAAGTGCTTAAAGGAGATTTTGTTCAGTGCCAAGCCTACCAGAAGCAGAGGTCTGGGTCCTTAGAGTCATTTTTTTCCTAGAACATTCTATCTAAAGAATTCACTATCTAAAGTATCACTTCAATTTCTTCCAATTAAATTTGGCTTCAGAAAAGTTAAATAGCTTGCCCAATACTCCTCTAGTTCAATTCTTCACTAAACAAGAGAGGGTTTTTTTTTCTTTTTTCAGGGGTCCAAATAAATGAAGTTTTACTGCATCTGGCTGCAGGGGACAGAAGGCCAGTCACAGACTGGAAATATCTCGGTTCAAGTACTACTTCTGACACATACTGGTAGGGTGACTCTGAGTAAGTCACTCAACCTTTCTGTGTTCTAGGTAATTCTCTAAGGTACAGAGAAGTTGCTGATCAGCCCTGGTAGGGGGAGTTTCCTCATATTGGAGTACTCTAGGTTCATGAAAGCCCAGGTTACTTCACTATCCCAACATCTAAGAGTAGAAAGGACATATCATCATACCACACCAATGTTTCGAAGCAAAGTTCCTGTTCAGATCTGTCCCGACGCACCTATTTCCCTCATGCAGGGAACGGTTCTTTCTCCACATTCGATTCTAAGCAAAGATAGGAAAAGTGAGAGGCCAGCCTGGTTCAAAGGAAAAAGTCACTTGCAGTTGACATTGTGTATTCTTCTGCACTCTTCTCAGGACACTGCTTCCTCCTACTATTTCCTCACCTTTGAGCTGTGACTTTTTCCCCCTGCCCACAGCGGCTATCTTTGTCTAAGCTAACTACCTGACTACTAGGTTACTTTTACTAATCCCCTGTTTAGATTACTTATTTTCACTTTCCTTTCCCTCTAATTTATCCTACATGTTGTGTTCTTCCTCAAGGTCATTTGGAGCCCCTTCTCAGAAACTTATAACAACTTATGCTATACCATTCCATCCCAATGTAAATATTGTGGGGACTCTCTACACCAAGGCAAATCATAGTCTTAACAATTTAGGAGACTGTTCCATGGGTTTCTGTGACTAAAAGTAATCATCACCTGGTGACCAAAACAAGTGGTGATTTCAGCACCAGACAGGTAATCAAAGCCTTTCCAGTTTGGCAACCCCTAATGTAGCTGATGCTACTTAAGCAGGGCCAGTGAGAATACAGGGTTACCTGTACACCTCAATTAGCCATCACAGCAGTGTTTTATGGGCAGGTGACATGATAAAAATCAGCCTGATTGAGAAGGCATCAGTTATAACCTGGCCCACCTGGATGAGATAACATCCATCTAAATATGTATCTAAACAGGAAGGGACAGAAAAGAAATAGAAATTATGCTCTCCTGCTTAGGAGGTTGGCCGCAATAATTTGGGAGACAAGTCACTTTCATCTTATCAATTTTTTTCTTCTTTGATTCATAGAATTTTTTAGCTGGACTAGACATTAAAGGTCAACTAATCCAACTTCCCTATCAATGCAAGAATCCATTTAACAAAAGCTAGCCTCTGCTTCAATAGGTTTCATGACAAAGAGCAAACTATTCTACAAGTTGTGCATCCTTTGTTCTCAAAGAGGACCAATAACATCAGGATGGTGATGTCTTGACTTGCTCATGAATTGGATTTAAGTGACACAGGGCTGTGCAAAGTCATCAGCCTCATTCTCTCCTCCAAGTCATCAAAGTACGATGGCAAGACAAAAGTCAAGATGAGAGATGATGGCCCAACATGCCATTCTTCAAGTGGGAAAGTAGTAAAGTCTTTCCATTTCAGGACAGATCTAGTGCTTAACAAATTATTTCTTATAATTCTCTCTTTTTAATTTAATAGCTAGCATTTATACTGCACTTTGAGGTTTACAAAGTGCTTTAATATGTCATCTTATTTGATCCTCATAGAAACCCTGGGAGGTAGGTGTCATTATTACCCCCCTTTTTACAAATGAGAAAACTAAGAAGGAGAGAGGTTAAATGACTTGCCCAGGGTAACACAGGCAATAATATCCAAGGCAGGATTTGAATTTGAATCTTCCTGACTTCAAGTCAAGGGCTCACATTAATATAGCATTTTTAAAATTTGCCAAATAGTTTCCTCATAATCCTGTAGGGAGGTAAATAAATAAAACTCTCTCCACTGTGCCATCTAGCTACCCCTAACTTTTACCCGTGGATAGTAGTAGTAGTAATAGTGGTGGTAGTAGTAGTAGTAATGGTAGTAGGAGTAGTTGTAGTAATAGTAGTAGTAGTAGTAGTAGTAGTAGTAATAGTAATAGCTACCATTTATATAGTACTTTAAAGTTTTCAAAATGCTTTTCATATGTTAACCCATTTGCCATTAATAACTATACAGAATGTCTTCTTTAGGGGGGATGATTTAGATGTAATTCTTATTAAGGTATAAGTTGAACTAGATATAACTCTAAGGTCCCTTCCAGCAACTCAGATTCTATGATTCTTTAGTCATAAACTGTTTAGTCACAAGGTCCACTGTCTGTGTGAAGCTCATAAGAGTGACTCCATGGAGAAAATGTTATGATGTTAAGTGCCTTTCACTCACTCTTTTCCATGTGTAATCATAACCATCCACATTCAACACAGGCATGACATAGAAATCTAGATGATTCAGAAGCTTGGTGATTTTAGCTTGTTTCCCATAAAACTGGGTTGCCTAAAAATCAAAATAAGATTCAATTAATTATTTTCTTAATTCCTTTCAGTGAAGGCACTGTTTGCCTCATACATTAAGTTTGTGGACTTTACTCTTTGAAAGTTTATTCACTCCACAAAAGAGCTAAAGCATCAACCTCAGTATAATGCTACTCCATTCCAACAGGTGGTTGATTCCATCATGAACCTATGGTCTGGACAATTAGCATAAATTGAAGGTGTGACTCATTAACTGTTGGTGGAACTGCAAATTGTTCTAGCCATTCTGGAAAGCAATTTAGAGCTATTCCTATAACATTGCTAAACTGTGCCATACCTTTTGACCCAGTAATATCATTATTAGTCCAAAAAGATCAAGGAGTCAAAAGAAATGTCCCTTATATAACAAAATATTTGAAGCCATAGTCTTCGTGATAGCAAAAACCATAGCATGTTCCTATGGGAAATTATAATAACCACTTTATGAAGCAATTTCTTGCAATGTTTTATGAAAAATGGAGACTAGCTTAATCTAGATAATTCATGCAGTCATTTACACTGAAAAAAAAAACTTTCCTAATGAAATTCTCAAGATAATGGCTTCATTTTTTTTCATTTCATTTAGTATGCATAAGCACATCCAAAGTCTAATAATATTAATTCTTAACTTAAATTCAGCATGGGGTAGGAAAGAAGGATGAAACTGTCAAGACTGGAAGACATTAGAAACAAAAGAAAGAATATGGCTGAGATCATTCTTCCAAATACTAGAAGGGTAGTATGGACTCACATAACCTATGAACCACAGGCAGAAAGCTGGAGCCACCCATTCTCTGGCATGGATACCACAGTCAATCCATATGGCATTTCTTGATGCGTTTCCCTTTGTAGAAAGCTGGATAAGAAAGAGAAAATTTCTAGTTGAAAATGGATCACAAGAGTCCAGAGAACTGGTGCTCTAGGTGATAGCTGCATACTTCCTCATGAGAGGTAAGTAGAGGTAGGGAAAAAAAAGATTATATAGCTTTCATTATCTGATTTTTTTAAAATGTCCTGGCACTGAATTCTCAGGAGATTTTAGATCACTTCCTAAAAGATGCTAGATTGGGGTGGCTAGGTGGGGCAGTGAGTAGAGCACTAGTCCTGGAGTCAAGAGGACCTAAGTTCAAATTTGGCCTCAGACACTTAACACAAAAACTAGCCATGTGACCTTAGGTAAGTCAATTAACCTCAATTGCCCTCCAACAAAAAAAAAATAATAAAAGATGCTGTATAACTTTATGAACAATGTTTTCACTTGTAATTCTTTTTGAATCTTTTACTTTTTCAAATTACTTTTTTACTTTATACTTTTTTTTCCAAATTTGAGTTCCAAATCCCCCCTCCTCCATCCCTAAAACAACAAGTAATTTGATTTGGTTATATATGTACAATAATGTAAAACATATTTCCATAGTAGTTATGTTGTGAAAGAAAAAACAGACCAAAAGGAAAAAAAACACCAAAAATATATATATAGATTTGATCTGCAATCAGACTCTATCAGTTCTTTCTCTGGGTATGGATAGCATTTTCCATCACTTCATCTGTAATCTTGCAAAAGCCTAGGAGGCAGTTTTCAAATGGATATTTCTTATATCAAAATTTTATAAAAGCTGCAGGCATAACTATAAATCTTTACTGAGTGAAAGCATTTCTTCAGGAAGCTAATGAAATAAGGGGCAGGCACATTGCCTTCTGATGATCTAACATAATCCAGGAATAGAGTTCAGATAATTCTAGAGTAAAGCCTTATAGACTCTTCAGAATCATATTTTTAAATGCATACAAGAGATACAGAGTCATAAAGCAAATCAGTTATATTGAAAAATAGTCTTCAAAATATCTTTTTAAAAGTTTTGGTGCCCAGATTTAAGAAACCTTGATCTAGAAGAAAAGAGTGCTCACATAATTATGATAATAAGAGCTAATATTAATATAGTCCTTTAAGTTTTCCAAAGTACTTCATAGATATTATCTCATTTGATCTTCTCAACAACCCTACAAAGTAGATACTATAATTATCCTGGTTTTTTACTATTCAATTCAATAAAAATTTATTAAATGTCTGCTGTGCACCAGACATTGTGCTAAGCACTAAGGATAAGACAGTCCTTGTCTTCAAGGAGCTTACAATCTAATAGAGGAAGACAAAGTTAGAAAGAAAATTGAGGGGGACATGGTAACCCACATACCATAGGGTACCCAGCAGGGGGGCATGTGTTTGATGGAGTCAAAGCCAAGCAGAGGTACTGCTTCAGTTCTTTTGTGGAGTGGGGTGGAACCAAGATGGAGGAATAAAGGCAGAAACTGGCCTGAGTTCTCCCAAATTCCCCTCTAAACAATGTTAAAATAATGCCTCAAAATGAATTTTGGAATGGCATAACCAATGAAAGGATGGGATGGAATGATTTTTTAGCCCAAGACAACTTAGATGGTCAACAGGAAAGATTTCTCTCACTGGGGTGAATGGAGCAAAGTCCTATGCCAGTCTGATCGGTGCAGGCTGTGCCCAGTAAGACAGCAGCAGGTTTGGGGGACAACTGATTTGTCAGAGGAAGGGGCAGCTTCCAGAGCTCTCAAACCACAGATGGTAAGGGGGTCAGACAACTGGTCAGAAGGATATTAAAAGGGACCCTTTTCAGGCATGGGAGCAGGATTTGTTGGCCTGCCCATACACCATTCTGGGTCACAGTCCCAGGGCAAAGAGAAGTACTAACAGGAGCAGGAACCCTGGTTCCAGTTCCACAGGATAAAAAATTACTTATGGTCATGGAAAAAATTAATACTCAATGAAATAGAGAAGTTTCTAGAATTCCTCTTGAAAAGACCAGAGCTAAACAGATAATTTTATTTTCAAATACAAGACTCAAGGGAAGCATTAAAAAGGTCAATAGGAAACATGTGAAAACACAAAAACATGAGGGATTCAATAAGGTTAAACTGCTAACATTCCTCCTACACAGGAAGATATACTTGTAACTCTTATGAACTTTTATGATTATTAGGGCAGTTAGAAAAAACATAGAGAGAAGGCATGAGTGTGTGTTGACTATGATTGGGATGATATCCAAAAATAAAATAAAATTAAGAGGTGAAGAAGAGAGATGTGCTAGGAGAAGGGAGAGGTAGAATGGAGTAAATTATCTCACATGAAGGAGGCACAAAAGAGCTTTTATAGTGGAGAGGAAGATAGTGGGAGCAGAGTGATGGGGAATGCTCAAACCTTACTCTCATCAGAATTGGCTCAAAGAGAAAATAACATACATACCCTAGGATATAGAAATCTATCTTATGGTATAGGGAAGTAGGAAGGGAAGAGGATAACAGAAGGGATGGGGCTGAGGGCAGATTAGGGGAAGCAGTGGTCAGAAGATAAATTCTTCTGAAGAGGGATAGGGTGAAAGGAGAGAGAAGGATAAATGGGGCAGGGGAGAAAGGGAGGGAAGCAGGATGGAAGCAGGAAGAGTTGGTAATCATAACTGTCCATGTGAATGGGATGATCTCACCCAGAAAATGGAAGTGGATAGTAGAGTGGATTAAAACCAGAATCCTGCAATATGCTGTTTACAAGAAACACACTTGGAGCAAAGAGACACAAACAGAGTAAAAATAAGAGGCTAGAGCAGAATGTATTATACTTCAGCTGAAGTTAAAAAAAAAAAAGCAGGAATAGCAATTATGATCTCAGACAAAGTAAAAGCAAAAACATATCTAATTTTAAAAAGAGATAAGTAGGGAAACTACATTTTGCTGAAAGGGACCATAGATAATGAAGTTATATCAACACTAAACATATATGCACCAAATGGCATAGCATCCAAATTCTTTTAAAAAAAAATTAAATGAGTTACAGGAGGAAATAGACAGTAAAATATACTAGTGGAGAACCTAAAATTTCCCTTCTCAGAACTACATAAATCTAACCAAAAATTAAACCAAAAATAAAGAATTTAGGGAGATGAATAGAATTTTAGAGATTAGATATGATAGACCTCTGGAGAAAATGGAATGAAATAGAAAGAAATATACCTTTTTCTCAGCTGTACATGGCAAATACACAAAATTTGACTACGTATTAGGGCATAAAAACCTCACAATCAAATGCCCCAAAGCAGAAATATTAAATGTATCCTTTTCAGATCATATGCAATAAAATTACATTCAATAAAGGACTATGGGAACATAGATTAAAAATTAATTGGAAACTAAATAATCTAATCCTAAAGAATGAATGGATCAAAGAACAAATCATAGGAATAATAAGTAATGTCATTAAAGAGAATGACAATGAGTCAACATATTAATATTACAGAATGCAGTCTAAGCAGCACTTAGAGGAAAAATTATAATTCTAAATGTGTATATCAGTAAAGGAGAGAAAAAACAGACAAGTGAATTGATAAATAAAAAAAAAATTTTAAACTAGAGAGAGGAAAACTTTTTAATTCCAAATTAAGCACCAAATTAGAAATCCTAAAAATCTAAGGAAAAATTAATAAAATTGAAAGTAAGAAAAACATTGAACTAATAAATAAAACTAAGAGCTAGTTTTATTTTTAAAACAACAACAACAAAATAGATAAGCCATTAGTTATTTTGGTTTTTTTTTAAAGATCAAATTACTAGTATCAAAAATGAAAAGGGAGAATTTACCACCAATGAATATGAAATTGAAGTAATTATTAGGAACTATTTTGTCTAATTATATACCAAATAAATCTAAGAATATAAGTGAAATGGATGAATATTTACACAAATATAAATTGCCCAGATTGACAGAAGAGGGAATGGAATATTTAAATAACCCTATCTTAGAAAAATAAATTGAACAGGCCATCAATGAGCTCCCAAAGAAAAAGTCCCCAGGACCAGATGTATTCACAAATGAATTACACAAAATATTTGAACAACTAATTTCAATACTATACAAACTATTCAGAAAAACAAGCAAAGAAGGAGTCCTACCCAAATTCTTTTATGATACAAATATGTCCTAATATCTAAGCATGGAAGAGCAAAGACAGAAATTTCCCTAGTGAATTTTGATGCAAAAAATTTTAAAGTAAAATACTAATAAAGTGAATACAGTACTATATCATAAAGATCATACACTACGACCAGGTGGGATTTATACCAGGAATGCAAGGCTGGTTCAATATTATAAAACAATCAGCATAATTGACCTTATCAATAACAAAACCAACAGAAATCATACAATTATCTCAATGGATGCAGAAAAAGCTTCTGACAAAATATAATATTCATTCCTATTTAAAAGACTAGAAAACATAGGAATTAATGGAGTTTTCCTTAAAATGATAAGTAGTATCTATCTAAAACCATCAGTAGGCATTATCTCTAATCAGTATAAGTGAGAAGCCTTCCTGGTAAGATCAGGGGTGAGACAAGGATGCCCATTATTACCGTTATTATTCCATATTGTACTATAAATGCTAACTATAGCAATAAGAGGAGAAAAGAAATTAAAGGAATTATAATAGGCAATGAGAAAACAAAATTATCACTCTTTGCAGATGATATGATGGTATAATTGGAAAGTCCTAGAGAATCAACTAAAAACCTAATTGAAATAATTAACAACTTTAGCAAAGTTGTGGTTCCAAAGCACTTAGAATGAAAAAGCTCCAGAAAAAAACTGATGTAGTCTGAATGCCAATCTAAACATAGATTGTTTTTTATGTTCTTTGTTTTTCTTGATTATTTTTTGTCTGTATTTTCTTTCACAACATTACTAATATGGAAATATGTTTTGCATGATTGCACATGTGTAACCTATATCAAATTGCTTGCTTTCTCAATGAGGGAGAAGAAAATTTAGAGAGAAAATTTAGAGAGAATTTAGAACTCAAAAAAATTTTTTAAATGAATTGTTGAAAAATTGTTTTTATATCTAATTGGAAAAAATAAAATATTTTTTTTTAATTTATGTATGGGATGGAGTCAAGATGGTGGAGTAGAAAGAGGACTTCCTCGGGGATCCTGCTTCCACCTCCCCCAATTCATGTAAAAGGGGACTCTGAACAAACTTTGGAGCTACAGAACCTACAAAACTACACAGAGAAGCTAACCTCCTGCTGGGAACAGCCTAGCAGGCTGGCAGGAATTGGCCAGCACAGAGCCCTGGGAGCCAACCCCAGCCCTGCTCCAGCCAGAGGTTTTAGCCCCAAGGCAGGCCTGACCAACCACCAGCTGGAGGGACTTCAGATCACCAGCACCTGTGGCAGTTTCCAAAATTATCAACACATAGATGCTAAGGACAAAGTGAGAGATCAGTGCAGTGTGGACTTTGGGATCCAGTAGTTGGGAGTGTGGTCAGCCTTTGCCCCTGGGGCAAGAAGCTGCCAAGGCACCAGGGCCATGCAGCCACCCCCACGTGGTAGCTTCAGCTCCTGGCCTGCAGACTGTAGGGGGACCAAGCAACCAGTCTGAGGGGTAATCACTCCTGCTTTAACTTGCTTGGATCTGGATCACAGTCTAGGGTGGAGGTCCTGGGGTATGTGACCAGCTTGCCAGAGTGTGTGGAAGCTTCAGAGAGGGCACCCAACTAATACCTTCAGCAGCTGAGAAAACCCCAGCGCTTTGGACGAAGCTCCTCTGTCTGGTGACAGAGTCCTACTGTGGCAACAAGCCCAGGGATCAAGTGATTGAGTGGCAACATAAGCAGGCAAAGGAAGCAAAATAAACAGAGCAACCCAACTTTATACTCCTATTTTGGCAACAAAAAGGATCAAAGCATGGAACAGGAGGAAGACAATGAAGTCAGAACTCCTGCACCAAAAGCTTCCAAGAAAAATACAAGCTGGTTACAGGCTATAGAGGACCTTAAGGAGCAAATAAGAGAAGTGGAGGAAAATTGGGAAGAGAAATGAGAATGATGCAAGAAAATTATGAAAGGAGAGTCAACAGCCTGACTGAGGAAAATAACACCTTAAAAAATAGACTAACTCAGGGGCGGCTAGGTGGCGCAGTGAGTAAGAGCACCAGCCTCGGAGTTGGGATGACCCGAGATCGAAACCAGCCCCAGAAAATGAGCACCCATACATAAAATAATGACTAGCCATGTAACCTTGAGCAAGTTACTTAACCCCAATTGCTTTTTAAAAAAATAGACTAACTCAAATGGCAAAAGAGACTCAAAAAGGCAATGAGGAAAAGAATGCCTTAAAAAGCCAAATTTGCCAGATGGAAAAAGAATCTCAAAAGCTCACTGAGGAGATTCATTCCTTTAGAGTTAGATTGGAGCAAATGGAAGCTAGTGACTTTATGAGAAATCAAGATGTTGTTAAACAGATCCAAACAAATGAAAGAATAGAAGGAGGTAATGTGAAATATCTCATGGGAAAAACCACTGACCTGCAAAATAGATCCAGGAGAGATAATTTAATTTAAAAATTATTGGACTACCTGAAAGCCATGATCAAAGAAAGAACCTAGAAATCATCCTCCAAGAAATTCTCAAGGAAAACTGCCCTGATGTTTTAGAACCAGAGGGCAAAATAGAGGTTGAAAGAATCCATCAATCACCTCCTGGAAAAAGATCCCAAAAAGAAAACTCCTAGGAATATTATAGCCAGGTTCCAAAATTCCCAGATCAAGGAGAGAATATTACAAGCAGCCAGAAAGAAACAATTTGAATATTGTGGAAACACAATGAGGATAACATAGGATCTGGTAGCTTCTACACCAAGGTATCAAAGGGCTGGGATTAAAACCAAGAATCACCTACCCAGCAAAACTGAGTATCGTGTTTCAGGGGGAAATATGGTCATTCAGTGGAATAGAGGACTTTCTAGTATTCTTGAAGAAAAAAACAGAGTTGAATAGAAAATTTGACATTCAGATACAATAAGCAAGAGAAGCATGAGAAGGTAAACAGGGAAAAGAAATCATAAGGAACTTATCAAAGTTGAACTATTTACATTCCTACATGGAAAAACAATAATTGTAACTGAAGAAACTTTTTTCAGTATGAAAATAGTTGAAGGCAATGTATGTGTGTGTGTGTGTGTGTGTATGTATACACATATATGTCTATATAGGAGGGTATATGAACATATGAATACATATGTGAATGTGTGTATATATCTTTACAAGTATACATAGATAGAGGGCACAGGACCAATTTAATAGGAAGGGATGATACTTAAAAGGTGAAATTAAAAGGTGAGAGAGGAATATAATGAGAGGAGATGGAGAGAGACAGAATGGGGTAAACTATCTCATATAGAAGAGGAAGGGAAATGGTTACAATGGAGGGGAAGAAGAAGAAGGCAAAAGGGAATGGGTCAAACTTATTCTCATTGAATTTGGCTCAGGGAGGGAATGACATACACACTAAATAGGGTATCTCACCCTACAGAAGAGTAAGGAGAAGGGGATGAGAGGGGGAATGATGGAAGGGAAGGCAGGCTGGGGGGGGAGGAAAGTTGGAAGCACCCACTTTTGAAAGGGGACAGGATCAAAGTGGAGAATAGAACAAGTGGGAGTGGGATAGGAGGGAGGGAAATATAATCAGTCTTCTACAATATACCTACTATGGTAATGTTTTGCATAGCTACACATGTACAACCTATACTGAATTGCTTATCTTCCCAGTATGGGTGGGTGACAAGGGAGGAAGGGAATGAATCTGGAATTCAAAGTTTTAAAATCAAATATTTAAATTATATATATATATGTTATTATTATTAATACTATTTTACATGTAATTGGGAAATAATTTTACACGTAATTGGGAAATACGGGCACTGGGGCATAGAGATCCACCATGCCCTACTGGAAAAGTTGAAGGGGGTATGGGAAAGGATATGGGAGAGAGCAGATTGGAGGAAGGGATATCCTGTAGGACCACTATTTTGGGGCGGTGGGTGGGGGGAAATGCGGAGAAAATTTGTAACTTAAGATCTGGCAGAAATGAATAATGTAAACCAGAAGTTAATAAAACATTTGAAAAAAAAGAAGAAAAAATTTATGTACATGTTATTCCTTCCAATAGAGTGTCAGGGATCATTTTATTTTCATCTTTATATCCTAGTACCCAGCCCAGTGCATGGCTAAGGTCATGCAATCAATTCAATTCATCTAATATCTTGTTAAATCATGTAAATGTAAGTTTTAAAAGAAAGACTCAGACAACTATTTTCATTATTTAGAATTGGAATTTCATCAAGCAAAAGACCATTCTTGCTCACCCAGAGTCTGGGAGCAATATTAAGGTATAAGCCTTGAAGAAGTCTGGATCTAAACTTGGATTGTGTAGATTAGTTCATAGAAAGTTTGGGTAGAAAGAATCAGTCTTCTAAGACTCACTCCTGGGAACAATGGGATTTCTTCAATCCTTGGATCTGTCCTGAGCATCCAAAGGCATCATAAACAGACTATGGACCTACAGAGTTTAACTTGCCTCCTTCTCTTCCCTTGCAAGTGGAAACCCTACACTAACAGAATGGTAAGGGGATGACTCTAATTCTCTTTCATAGTGGCTTTTGAATAAAATGGAAGGAAAACTGTGAAGGGAGAGACAGAACCTCTCAAAACTATCTTGTACTCATTTTATATATATTCTAAATATGCTTATATGTACACATGTTATCTCCCCCATTAAAATATCAGTTCTTTGAGGGTCGGGGCTATCCCCTTTTGTCCTTTTATCCCTAATTTTTATCACAATGCCTGGAATATAATAAACATTCAAATACTTGTTGATTGGGTGTTTGATTGAAAGAAATAAATGTTTAAGCTGAGAACCATCACCTTCCCCCCTCAAAAACATGACAGAACAGTTACTTTTTCAAAAGGTTACCTTCAAGACATAAAGTGGCCTCTTCTCAAATGAGGATCCAATGTGTATTTTCTCAAGCATATCAGGATATGTCTCAGTTATAACATCTATCCAATAATAAATCTGCCAAAACAGAAATGAGTAATTAGCTAATAAAGTTTCAGATTGCAAAGGCAATAAACAATACCACGTAATTTAGTGGACCACAAAAAAGAACATAGCTTCTTCAGCAGAAATAGATGAATTCTCAAATTATTTTGCACAGTGGGGAAGATATGGAGCAGGGGAAATTTTGGTTTGTTTTTCCTCCCAGAAGAAAATAAAGAACTGAAAAAAGAGTTGAACCATATATAGGTAATATCAGAGACAAAGTAAGTCAAGAACATAGGATCAGAAATTGGTAGTTGTTAAATGACCTTAGGTCATCTAGTTGAATCATTCTATAGATTAGAAACTAAACTCCTAACAGGTGACATTTACTTGCTCAAAGTGACACAGCAACTAAATTTCAAGGGCAGGATTTAAACCAAATTCCTTTGCCTCTAAATCCATTGCTCTATTCATTATACCAAATAAGAAAAATGAATTAGTGCTTATAAGTGTTGTGACTCCTGAAACGTTTTATAAAGATTTTTTAAGAAGGAAAAGTTATGAAAAGTCTCTTCACAAAGAATCAATACCTTTGTGTAAGAAATCCATCTCTACAATTCCTAAGTTCCTCTACATATGTGACCTTCAGGGAAAATGTCAGTAGTTTTCTGATTTATCTGTCATGAATGAGGTGGCTATACTAAGTAATCTCTCCATCAATAATTCTATAAAGAAATGTCATGAAGAAAGTATTTTGGGGTGACTGGGAGGGGAGAGGTTTAGCCTAAGGAAGTACAGTATGTCCCGTGCAAAGCCCAATGCTCCCAACAAGACAGGCTAAAAATAACATTTCCCCATTAGAGGGCCACTGGTTCTAGGTCAAACTCCAATAGCATAGAGACACTGTTATAAGAAACATTAGTCTCCAACTCTTGATTCTAGGTCTCCCTCAGAGGTTAAGGACCACTCTTGAATAGTCCTCAAGGTTTTGCCCTGATACAAATTCAGCCCTCCTTTACAGGTAGGCTAAGGAGCTGAATCAGGTCCTGGGAGGTTAAGTCCACTTTGAAGCAAACCTAGAAGTTTGGACTGGTCTAGAACTTCAGAGTCTTTTGGAGAACTTCCCCAAAATGGAAATAAATTCTCCAGGGAAACTCTATAGCTCATCTGGCAACTAGAATACTATTGCATCCCTACTAGTGATGACCAAGCTCTAGGTTGTACTTCTGAAGACAGTTCCAGAGCTTGTATAAAGCAAAACCCTTAGCACTTGGGAATTGAAGTATCATTTGCCCTCACATCCAGAACTGAGTAACTGTATAAGCTTCATGATGTTATTTTTAGGCCCCTCCACAGTGTCCTGTGCCCTTTGTACAGCATCTAGCACATAACAGTCATTGAATAAATGTTTATTAAATCCAATCTAATCAAAAATATCCACCCTACCCAGGTGAAATATTGACTACAAGGCAAATACCAGAAATCTATTCCTTAGAGTTCTTCCTATGATATTCTTCTAAATTGTAAGTAATCTAGACAGAGGCTGAGTTTAATCAACTTATATTAAAGTGTCAGTCATTTAGCAGCTCATTTACTTTGAGAGCTTTGAGATTTTGAGGGCTGAATTAAAGCATTGGACATCCAATTGTTTCTGGAAGGGTAGGAAACAGCCCATTGGGGCACCTAAGACTAACTGCTTACTTCTTTCTGCCTAAGGATGTCAATGTGTGTAACTAGATGGTAACCATCAGAACCCACCTAACTGACCTAGAAAAACCATCAGAACCCACCAGAACTCTTTAAGGAGATGGTTCTTATTTCCATTTGTTCCAAGGTCTCGATAAGTATTTTAGGGAAAAGCAAGTCTTCCTTTCTTGCAAATATGGAAGCAAGCTTCCTTTCTTTCTTCTAGTCCAGGCCTAGAAAAGAACTTCATGTCTGCTAGCTACTGGTACGATTTAGGTCAAGGTAGATTTCACTGAGTAAGGCTCTGTAGAAATAATACCAAAGTGGGAAGACAATGTTTGATTATTTTCCCAGTCAACCAGTGGATATTCTTCTTTCTATAAGACTCTCAGAAATCAGAGGAAATCATTCCACTACATTTCATAGAGTCAGTTTTAATCTTTTCTCCTTCCTTCTCTTTCTACCCTTCCTCCTAGGGGTTAGGATAATATCATCTTTCATAAAATTATATATCTGGGGGGAGGAGGAGGTATGCGAAGGCAACATTTATTCAATACACCCCATCCTCCCAGCCTTAACCAGTGTGGGGTGAACAAGGCTTTGCCCCAGCTATGCAGGGAATGGTTAGGGGTCCACAGCTTGAGAAGATAAAGACAACACAGAGAAAACCCTCCTAGATCCCCTAGCAAACCCAGTATGGGCAAAATACATTCAAGAATACATCTTCTCCATCTGCCTTCACTTCAGTCTCCCACTCAATCCACACCTGGAGTAGGGTGGGTAATTGAGAAAAGAGTGGAGACCAGTCTTGAAACATCTGAGCAGAGCTGGGTGCCTGGAAACATGGCTATGTAAGGGGAGCACAGCATCAGGTTGTTTCCTACCAAGATGTGGGCCCCAGCTAGCTGTCACACTACCCACCCTGGCCCTGTCCATTTAGAGGCCTTCCTTTTCATGCCACCTTCCAAGAAAAGTCAGGGTGGGTCAGAGGCCAAAATCAACTACACCCCTTCCGTGGCTGTTCAGCAGTTGATGGTAGGAGGTAATATCCTATTGGCATTGAAGGAAGTCACCATAAACTCCCACTCTGACCTGTGTATCAATAGTCAGCCTTTCCTTCTTGTCAGAGCAGGAGGAGGAGACAGACATTGGGGTTTTGCCTATAGGAAGGGGTGGGGGTAGATGGGGTAGGCTCAGGAATGTGTGCCAAAGGTGGTATATTCCCTTCTGCCACCCTACATTCTCCTTCTTCCCCTTGCCCCAATATACATGTCAAGGGTAAGATAACTCAAGCAACAAGTCTACTCAGCCTAGGTCCAGTGAACAAGGGGCTCCTTTGCATTCCTTGCCTAAAACAAACCTCATCTACCATCAGCAGGCTTCCAGGATTGTGTCTGTTTGTAGACAGGGATGGTGATGATTAAGGTGAAGGAGGGAAATGTCAGGTATGTAGAAAAAAGTGTTGGATTAACTTTGCTCTCACACCCACTATCTTGGGGCCTCTAGATTGACCAGGAATAGTATAACTAACACCTAGTTAATGAGGTTAATTAATATAAAAAGCAATCATCCTATATTTCTCTTCCCTTTCATAACCAAACTCTTAGAAAAAACACTATCTAAAATCCTTGCCTTCATTTCTTCTCCTTCCATTCATTTCTCAGCCCTTAGCAATCTGGCTTCTACCCTCAGCCCTCAAATGAAACTGTTCTAAGGTTATATTCTCTCAATGATCTCTCAATTGTTCTTATTAAATCTAATAGCCTTAATGAATATATTGTCAAGAAAAAACAACTTTGAAAGATTTAAGAGGGGGGTGGCTAGGTGGTGCAGTGAATAGAGCGTCGGCCCTGGAGTCAGAAGGACCTGAGTTCAGATCCAGCCTCAGACGCTTAACGCACACACAAACAAAAACCTAGCAGTGTGACCTTGGGCAAGTTACTTAACCCCAATTGCCCTCCAAAAAGCAAAAAAGAAAAAATTTAAGAACTCTCATCTATACAATAACAAACTATAATTCTAAAGGACTGGAAATGTGGTGATCCCCAAAGCACAAAATACGACATACATTTGCAGACCAGGCTAAAGTAGGGCTTTGTTTCACTTAACTCTGCCTATCTCATACTAGGGTTTTATTTTTCCATCTTTAAATCTTGGGAAAGCTGTGGGGGAGGGAAGGGAAGGGCAGGATAGAAAGAGGAGAGCCAGCAATAAAAAAAAGTATGAAAAGAGGGTCTTGGGGGCGTTTTTTAAAATGTTCTAAAGAACAGAATGAAAGTCAATAGGAAAAACAGACCAGCAAGACAGCTCTGGAAATAACATTTCACTAATACAGATTTAAAAAAAGAAAAGTAAGCTGGTCTGTGAACAGATTCACAGCTTCATGTAAAAGTCTCTTTCTGTTCTCCTTTGCATATGGAAATGCTCATCTTATTTGCTGTTGGCTAAGTTTAGAATTTTTTTTTTAAAAAATCAGATTCTGAAGATAGGATTTGAAAAGTCAGACCTTAAACAGGAGCAGTGACCACATGTTTAAGGCCAGCATTGTTACTTTTGTTCTCAGTGTGTTAAATTTTTTTTCATTTAATCTAACACAAATCTAATTTTATTTAATCTAACAAAAATTTTTCATTTAATCTAATAAAAATACAAGTTTCTGGTTTTTTAATTTTTTTAAATCTATGTCTTCTGTTTCTCCTACTAAGAAAATCTGATGGCCTCTTCTCAGTCTTTGTGTATCTTTCCCACTCTGTAGCTCTTGACACTATTAACTTTCCACTCTTGAATGTCTATATACTTGGCTTTCAAGACACTGCTCATTCCTGGTTCTTTTACCTGACTGACCACTCCTTCTTAGATTCCTTGACTAGATCATCTTCCACATCCCAGCCCCTAAAAGTGGCTGTCCCCTAGGACTCTAGTTGAGGCCTTCTGCTCTAGCTTCCAGTGCTCAAAGCCACAGTTGTCTAGGTAAAGTATAGGGTGAGGTGCCCTTCCTCTTACTTCTCACAGGAACTAGTTCAGTCCACAGAGTAGAAAATGAGAACTAGGGATGGTTAATTTTTCCTGCTCAGTGGACAATTAGGACAGTTTCTTCATCATCTCAAAGCACAAGTACTTCTACGCTAAGTCATATATAACTAGATATAGTCCAGTGTATCCAATGTACTCAGGTGTTAGGTTATCCAGAAGCAGGAAGGGCAGCTCTGACTATGGTCCTTGGGATGGCCCCATTATATATACATAGGTACATATATATTTACATAGAAAACACATTTTTAAAAATCAGTCTCTCAGTGAGGATTAAAGTGTTGATTCCAGGGCACTAGCTTTAAGCCAGTGTAAATAAGGGATGGTATTCCTTCCATTGGCATTCCCTGCATGCATTTTAATCAAAAAGGTCAGGTCTAGTCATCCCCCTCCATGTAGGTCTCCCACTGTATCCAGGGTCATCTCTAGTCATCTTGATCCATATTTTTATTTAAAAATTATTTATTTGTTTTTAGTTTTCAACATTCACTTTGATAAGATTTTGAGTTCTAAATTTTCTCCCCCTTTGCTCCCCCCTCCCCAAGATGATGTGCAATCTGATATAGGTCATACATGTATAGTAATATTAAACATATTTCCATATTAGTCATGTTGTAAAGAAGAATTAGAACCAAGAGGGAAAACCACGAGAAAAAAGAAACAAAAAAAATTAGTCTGCTTTGATCTGCATTCAGACTCCATAGTTCTTTCTCTGGATGTGAGCAACATTTTTCATTATGAATCTTTTGGAATTGTGTTAGACTTGATCTACATCTTGCCACTGGACCAAAATGGTTCTGGAGGAGAAAGTGAGGCTGGTGACTTTGCATGTCACTTAAATCCAATTCATTTGTAAGTCATGGCATCAACCTTCCTGATGCCACAGTCCTCTTCTAGAACAAAGGACAAACAACAACAGCAGCATTAACTCTAGTGATGCTATAAATAGGCCTGCTGCTGCTGCTGCTACTGCTGCTGCTCTTCAAGAGGCAGCTTAATTTCAGTGATGGGAGAAGACACTCAGGAAAGGCAGTTTTCAGAGTATAAATAACTGTAGTCTTTTTTGGATGAAAATTGCTAGAAATCTGAGTTGCTTCAATTTAATCAATGTGGGTACAATTTTCCCCAGTGGTTGTGTGATTACAACAATAAATTATCCTTCTGGGGAAATTGCTTTCCTTGATATAATGACCATAGTATCACTTCATAAGAAAAGGGGGACTTACTTCATGTAGTGAATGATATTGTTGGTAGTATGATGAAGAAGCCCGGGGACTGAATGTACCATTGACAGTTTTCTCGGGGTCGATTGTGTCATTAATGGTCTGCTTTCTAACAAGGTCTTCAACATCTTCTACTAATACCCTAAATGATAAAAAACAAAGTATTAGTTGGCCTCCAAAGACAATTTTTTGAGCCCACGGAAGGCAAAACAGGTGTGCTTTTCCTAGAAAATACTGTCATGATGATTAAAGCTAGTACTACCATTACCACTACCACCCAACTACTACTGGTATGTCAACTATTGTTTTGATTACAATCACTTGGTCCCTGACATTTCCTAGCTATGTGACCCTGGACAAGCCACTTAACCTTTTCTGCCTCAGTTTCCTTATCTGTAAAATGTGGTTAATAATAGCCCCCTTCCAGAGTTGTCAAGAAAATAAAATATTTGTTAAGTACTTTGAAAACCTTAAAGCACCATATCAGTGTTAACTATTACTACTACTTGTATGACTGTTATTAGTGGTACATTAACTATCACCACCACCACTAGTATGATTACTACTATTGCGATATCTACTATCGCTACCATTACTATGACCAGTAGTTCCACATATTAGTCATATGCTTTACAGCTTAAGAGTACATTAATAAATATGAACTCCTTAACTCACAGCAACCCAGTGAGATAGGCAGAATAGCAATTATTATCCCCATTTTCCAGGTAGAAAAATTTGAATTCAAGAAAGTCCAATGGTAACAGAAAGTTTCTCAAAATAAAGCCAAGAAGAAGAGGAATTTAGTTTCACTGAGGCAGAAACTTTTATATTTCCTCCTCAGTATCTAACATGGTGCTTTTGTACAGAGCAGGCATCTAATAAATGTTTGTTAAGTGAGTAATATTATAAGCAGGAATTCATATAGCCTTGTAGCCATTCACCTGGACATAAACAGATCAAAGTTTCTTAACCTGGGGTCCATGAACTTGATTGTTGGTTTGTTTTTAAATATTGATGCCAATATTTCAAAATAATTGGTTTCCTTTGTGATCCTATATATTTTATGCATTTTAAAATATTATTCTAAGAAAGGGATCCATAGGTCTCAGCAGACTGCCAAAGGGAGGTATAACATACAGAAAATTTTAAAAATCCTTCTCTGTGTTGAGATTTGACAGGCACTTAAAATCTGACAGTCGCTCTTCCACCAAAATTATTACTTCCAACAAAGGATTCTGTAAGTAAGGAACTTTTTATGAGGCATTATTTAAGCATTGTAACTAGGTTAACATGGTAAGTCATTACCACCATTTTCAAACAACACATAGCAGGATGCCAAGGAAATAGGCCATGATCAGGTGAGGTTTAATGGGGAAGAGGAAGCTCCTGATGGAATTCTGCTTGGAGCACTGGGTTGGCCAGCCTGAAAACAGAATGAAGCCATTGGGCATCAGGGGCAAAGTTGGAGGAGGGGAGAGAGTGATACCAAATGGGGTTAAGGGGACACAAAGGAAGATCTCAAGAAGCTGTGTGATAAATTTCATCAGCTATAAGATTCTGTCTAGGGCAATATTTTCAGAAGAATTGATTGATCTTAAGGTACAGCAACAGAATAAAATCCAAATCCATTCAGCATTTGATTTCTTTTTGGAAAAATACTTGTGGAGATGGAAAAAACTTTGTCTCCTCAGTTTGAACTTAGAATCTTAAAATGTCTAGCTAGAAGAGGCCTTAGAGATCAGCTGATTTGAATATATTCCTTTTCCGGATAAGGATCTGGGGTCTAGAAAAGTTAAGTGACTTTCCCACCCAAGGTTTCACAGCAGATTCAGCAAGTACAACAGGAGTTTGCTATGGGGCTTCTGCTTTTCCAACAAGCAATAGTGACCCTACCTGAATACGATTTTGTTCTGGCTTAAAAAGGCTTTCACTCTGTCCACATAAGAATCATTGACATAGAAATGGACTTCTTCTGACTTTTTAATGAACTCCACATCTTCTGGCTTCCAGAGAACAACCTGCCAGTTTTCAATAACAAAAGATAGACACATACTTTGTCACCCTTCAATAAGTGGAAACAGGAGAGTAAGTTGACAAGAGTCACAATATACTAAAGCAGTGACTATCCATTTTTGCATCAGAACAAGTAATACAAACCAAATCTAGGGCAGGAAGCATGAGGAAACCTCAGGAAGTGAGACAGGGTGGTGGAGATGGGGAGCAGAGCAGTCTCAGCAGTGGAAAAACTCACTTGGTTGTAGCCATAGCAGGGAAAGATGAGAAAGCATACTGGTACCTTCCCATTTCAACTAATTATTCTATTATTTCTAAGCTGTTTAAAAAAAAATTAAAGTGTCATCATTGCTATTTTCAGGACTCCCACACCAAGACCACTCCTCTATTTTCACTCCTATCTTTTCTTATTATTAGGAAACACCTTGTTTTCCAGAGCTAAGACCCAGCAAGTAAGCTGTGCTTTGAACTTGGGATCACAACAATCCTTGCACTCATGTTCAGGATGAACTCTGTTGCAGCTAAATCACAGAATTGGCTCAAAGCAGCCCCAGGAATCCCCTGAACTTGGGCAAGCACCTGCAGGAACCACACTCCAGTCACCAAGCCCTGCTTTGATAGACTTTTTGTCACTAGCAAACTTGCTGCATTGTTGCCATTATATCTCACTGCTGCTGTTACACCTCAGTGCTTGATGCTTTGTCTTGCCACCTCTAGACTATCAAGGCTTAACCTTGCTGCCTTGGGTCCCCTCCGTCCTGGACCAGGCCCCAGAATGTGTATTCTAGTTTCCCACCTCCACAGAATAAAGAAGGCTTTTTGCCTATAACATCTGTCTTGGTATTTTATCTTATTTTATTTTTCAGAATTGACAGTTGGTATAAAGCTTTTTCTTATAACCTCTGTGAGCTCTTTGGTCATTTATTTTTCAGAGTTGACATCATTTAAGTTTAATGTCTTGGGATAAATCCCTGATCCTCTTACCCCAGTTATAGCTCTGCAAGATACCCCCAGTCAACATCTAAATATATTCTCTTAGTGTAATGACAAAGAAAAGGATGCCAAATGAAGATAAAAGGTAAAACTTTAATGTAGGCAGAGTTCATATAAATATGAGGTAGAGCTGTTTCACTGTAATCATTGTGATGAGCTTGCCAGGAGGTAAGTCTTTGTTTAGAATGTCTGGTTGTCCATATCTCTCTCCCTTTAGAGAGAAATGTATCTATTAGCTCCATGCAAGCCTCCTTATAGATCCTGATTAAGTCTCAGTGGTTTGGCCTGCTCTCAAGATGAAGGATTCCTTGATTTTAAAATAGAAGGGACTTCAAAGTCCCTTCCCCTGGTCCAATCCCCTTATTTTACACATAAGGAAACTGAGGACCATAGAAAATAAGTGATTACCCAATGTTACACAGGTAGTAAGTGAGAGAGATACTCAGCCTAGGGTTCTCTGACTCCAAAGTCAGTCAGACCACAATGCTTGTTAACACTTGGGATGGTAGACTTTGGGTGAGGAACCACTCCTCTGTGCTGGCTTATAAAAGAGTGGACAAACTGCTCTTGGTTCCTTTTTAATTTATATTACCTATCTTTCTCAATTTATCCTTTCTCTTTTCCCTCTAAGGGAAATCCCCTGTAACACATAATAAAAAAAGAAAACCAGTTCATCAAACATAATAAAAAAGAAAACCAGTCCATCAAAACTGACCACCACACTAACCAAATCCAATATGGTATGCATTGTTCTACCTCCACAGTCTCTCCATCTCCACCCCTCTGCAAAGAAGGAAGGGAAATGTGTTCTCATATCTCTTCTGAGGGTCCAAGTTTGGTCATTATAATTTCACAGAATTTAGCTTCATTTGATTTGTTGTTCTTTCCACTAATACTGTTGAGTTATGGTGTATATCATTTTTCTGGTTCTGTTTACTTCACTTTGCATCAGTGCATATAAATCTTCTCATGTAACTTTGCATTCATCACATCCCTTCCTCTTACAGAGTCACACATTCTTGTGCCACAATTTCTTTAGCCTTTCCCAGATCACTGAAAATTTACTTTGTTTCCAGTTCTTTGATGTTGCAAGAAGCAGTGTGGAGGGGCGGCTAGGTGGCGCAGTGAGTAGAGTGCTGGCCCTGGAGTCAGAAGGACCTGAGTTCGGATCTGGCCTCAGACACTTAACTCACACAAACAAAAACCTAGCCGTGTGACCTTGGGCAAGTTACTTAACCCCAATTGCCCTAAAGGGGTGGCTAGGTGGCGCAGTGAGTAAGAGCACCGGCCTCGGAGTTGGGATGACCCGAGATCAAATCCGGCCTCAGAAAATGAGCACCCACACATAAATAATGACTAGCCGTGTAACCTTGAGCAAGTTACTTAACCCCAATTGCTTTAAAAAAAAAAAAAAGCAGTGTGGAGTAGTCAAGAGAGAGCTGACCTTGGAGCCAGAAAGATGTGATCACAGTCTTGCTGTGAATATAGTCTGTAAGATCTTGGGCAAGTCACTCAACTTTTCAGTGCTTTAGAATTCAGGGCTTTATTAAACTTTTTCCATTCACAACTCCTTCAGTGCTTCTCAAACTGTGGGTCAGTTTAAGAAGCACTGTGTTTAGATGACTCTGTAAGACATTTTTCTAAATTGCAGAGGAAGTACTAACCTATAGAGGGAGTTTCCTTACTAGTGAGTTCCTATGCCAGAGAAAGCATACATCAGATCCCTTCCCTACATTTACTACTACAAAAAATGCTCCTACAAATATTTTCATCATTGACCTACATGTAGCATCTTTTTTCTTTTTAACCATTTGCTTTTTGAAGGACAGGCCCAGGGTTAGCAGAGAAGACCTTGCTTCTGGAGTGGGGTATTAATCTATGCATGGATATAATTTTGCTCACACATAGTCATCAAAGGCTGATTTGGAACAGAAACACAGGAAAATTTAATGTCTTCTCATACCTGACAGGACAGGTATTGGAGAAGATGTACCCTACTTTCCCACACCCCAACTTCTTATTAGAGGAAGAAGGAAATTTTTTGCTAGATTATATGATCTTCAAATCAAGACTTTTCAAGGTTCGTGAGTAGTATACCTCTTGAAAAAAGAAGGAATTCACTCACCTGTCCCTTGAAGTAGTAAAGGACTAAAGCCTCAAGGTGCTCCCTGGGATTAATGGGATTGATTTGAACAGTGAGGGTCTGATGGCATCTCTCTGAAGGGCTGAATTCCAACTCAGTGAAAAATAGTGAAATTGATAT
Source organism: Gymnobelideus leadbeateri (assembly GCA_011680675.1). Classification (NCBI taxonomy): domain Eukaryota; kingdom Metazoa; phylum Chordata; class Mammalia; order Diprotodontia; family Petauridae; genus Gymnobelideus; species Gymnobelideus leadbeateri. Next base: position 436,703 of record WOXC01007551.1, read on the forward strand.
GTATGCCAATACATAATAGATTAGTATGTCTGAACAAATAAATCAAGGAGATGTGAAAAGGGGGATAGAGGCTGGACCTATGATTTCATTGCAATAACAATACCTCACGAAAGAGCTATCAGTGCAGGTTAGCATCTTCTCTGCAGGTTAGCATCTTCTTTTGGAGAATTTCCCAGAGCACTGAGAGGTTCATTGTCTTACCCAGGGAGACACAGACAGAATTAGTCTCAGGCAGGAGTGGGAAAAGCTAAGTGTAAATACACCAAATACTATATAGGGGAAACACTAAATACAAAGCTTGTCAAGGACAATTGATGTAATGATCACAGTGAGTAAAATTACCTCAAATGTCATTGTCATGTTCTGGAGAGTTCTGACTTGTCTGGTTGTTCGAGGGAGAGCAGTTAAAACCTGGCCACTGGAAAGAAGTAACAGGATTAAGAAAAATACTGAAAGGGAATTTCATTGTCTCAGCAGCACCTTAAATCCAAACCATCCAAAGTTGAACTCATCATCTTTCCCAAGATAACTACTCTTTTTTCCATTCTTCTTCAGGTCTCCCATCCTATACAGACTCAAAATTTCTATTATCTTTGATTTCTTCTTCTCCTTCCTCCCCAAAACCTAAACAATTTCCAAATCTTACAGATACATCCATAAGCTACTGGACACTCAGCTTCTTCTCATCACCCTAGTTCAGACCCTCCTTACATTTCACCTGAATTATCATAGTAGTCTCCTAATAGATCTTTCTACCTCCTCTTTAGCCCCTCTCCAATCTATCCTATACCCCACTTCCAGGTAATCTTACTGTGCACCATTGAAATCATAGCATTCAATTATTCCTCAATGTCTATCAAAGTTAAAATTGAATAACCTATATATTCAACCCCAAAGTCTTTTCAGAACTTGGATTCTACATTACCAGCTTTCTACAAAAAGGACATTTTTACCTTTGAATGAACTGTTGTTAACCTCAGATACAACATGTTCAAAATTGAACTTATATTCTTCCCTAAATTTATTCCTTAAATTTTCTATTTTCTATTTTCTATTTCAGGGTGGCTAGGTGGCGCAGTGAGTAAGAGTGCCAGCTCCGGAGTTGGGAAGACCCTGGATCAGATCCAGCCTCAGAAAATGAGCACCCACACATAAATAATGACTGGCCATGTAACCTTGAGCAAGTTACTTAACCCCAATTGCTTTTAAAAAATTTCCTATTTCTATCATCCTCAGATTCTTTCCTATTTTGTGGTTCCCATATCCAATTCTATATCCACAGTATCCCTCTACACTTAAATGGTCACCATCCTTGTTCAGGCCCTCATAATCATTCACCTAGACCATTGTAATAATATCCTAATTAGTGTCCTTGCTTCTGATTTCTCCTCTCTGCACCTTTGGCATTCAAAGTCCCATACCAATGGCTAGGGATACAAAGAAAGGCAAAAAAGACAGCCCCTGCCTTCAAGAAAATCACATTCTAAGGGGGGAGATAACATGCAAACAATTACTTACAAGTAAGAGACAACATGAAAAACTGTACAAAAAAGACACATGCAGAAAATATAGGAAATAATCAAGAGAGGAAAGGCACTAGAATTAGGAGGAGTTGGTACAGGGTTCCTATAAAAGGTATTGAAGGAATACAGGGAAGCCAAGAGAGGAAGATGAGAAGGAAACATTCCAGGTATGGGAAGCAGCCAATGAAAAGGCCCTGAACCAAGTGATCACCCTACTTCTGGTAATTTGTTCAAGGAACTGAAAGGAGGCCAGTATCACTGGAATGAAGAGTATAGAAGACATGAAAGGTAGAGGGAATAAGGAATACACTAGCTCCTCAGCTCAGGCTCTCAAAATTTCTACCTTCCTTCAAGGCCTAGATCAGGTGTTACTTTCTCTGTGAGGCCTGCCCTAATTCCCTGTCCTTTTCTTGCACTCCCCTGGTTACTGTTTTTTTCTTTTACTAAATTACTCTCTATTTAATTTGATGTGTCATATAATCCAGCAGAATGTAAATCCCTTGAGGGCAGGAACTCTTTTGTTTTTTTTCTTTGTGTCCCCTGATGCCTACATAGTACAATGCCTGGCACTTGGTAGATAACTGACAAATGTTTGTTGATGCAAATTAATTTGAATTAGCCTGTCATCATTCATAATTTGGTGCCATCTTGGGAAAGCTTCATGGCATGGCTGAATGAGGATTTAACTGGAGATTAGAAGATTTAGCTTCTATTCCCAGCTATACCACTAACTATGAAGCCTAAATAAATTATTTTGCTTCCCTGGGCCTTAGTATCCTTAACCACAAAATGAGGAGGTTGGACTAGTTGACCTCCATCTCATCTAGGTCTAAAATTCTGAGTCAATGATTTTATCTCTTTCCATTTTTATCTCACACCATTCTTTTTCTTTTTTTTTAAACAAATTTTATTTTATTTTATTTTTGCTTTTTTTTTTGGAAGGCAATTGGGGTTAAGTAACTTGCCCAAGGTCACACGGCTAGTTTGTGTGTGTGTGTGTGTGTGTGTGTGTGTGTGTGTGTGTGTGTGTGTGTGCGCGTGAAGTGTCTGAGGCCAGATCCAAACTCAGGTCCTCCTGGCTCCAGAGCCGGTGCTCTACTCACTGCGCCACCTAACCGCCCCACACCATTCTTTTTCATCAATATTCTATGTGCCCTCTAATCAGGACTGCTCAGGGTTCTCCAAGCACATTCCTTTATTTCCCCCTTTTGTTAGAGCCATTACAGACACCTAGAATATCCTTCCCTATACACTACCTATCTGGTAAGATCCTGAATTTTCTTTAAGGGCCTCCACGAACTGGCACCTACCTACCTTTGCATCTTCCTAATCACTTAACAGGTTATGTTAGATGGCTCAGGGGACTAGACCTTGAGACAAGAAGACCTAAGTTCAAATCCAGCCTAAGACATTTACTAACCTTGGGAAAGTCACTTTACCTCTGTTTGCCTTAATCTACTGGAAAAGGAAATAGAAAGTCACTCCAGTATCTTTGCCAAGAAAACCCCATCAATGGGATGGTCCACAGAGACACAAGGAGTTGGATGTGACTGAACAACAACAACAGCAACAAAAGTAAACACTTAACACAGTGCTATGCACAAAGTGTCTAACATTTATGAATGGTTCATTAATGTTCAGAGAGAGAGGAGACGGTGTAAAGGGTAAGAGGAAAAAGAGAAAGGAGAGAACAATCTGAACAAACAAGCATCTCTCTGGAAACCAATGCTTAGCATGGTGCCTACCACATATTTGGCACTTAAAAAATATTTATTAATTGACTGGCTAGACAAAAAGGGAAACTTTCTGGTCTTCTAAGAAAAAACAATCAAAAGGACTTCCTTAATGCTTTCATTGTAAAATCAACATGTCTCCAATGGAGAATCTCTGATTCCCCTCTGAATTAAGATGTTAGGAGTTAAAACTGGAAGGTATATTGGAGTTAATTTAGCCCAATTATGTCATTTTACAAATTAGGAAAGTGATATTCGTAGAGGTGAAATTGACTTTCCCAAGTCACACAGGTAGTAAATGACTTGGCAGTTTTGATAATATTTATACTTATGCTTTTCAGAAGCAAAGACAGGACTGGAATAAAACAAGGCCAGACTCCTCAAAATGGAGGCTCTCAAAGGAATTCATCAATGGCATAATAGGGTCAGCATGGTAGAAGGATATTGCAGGATGGAAAGATCCCAAGACCTGAAAGGAGTTTTAGTTAAGGTCAGAAGCATAGCTTAGAGAGAAATAGAACATGACCTGTCTTGGACCATCATGAAAATGGTGGTTTGGGAAGGATCTCACCAATGGGAGAAGGGGACTGGCATGGTGGAGGGTTATTGCAAGGTATTCAAAGAGTACTGAGAGAGTTCAATAAGATAAAAGAAAAGAAATGAAAAAGGAGTTGTGAGGTGGATCAGTTCTGGTGTGAGGGTTTTTAAGAGGGAAAAGAGAAAGGAGGGTAAAAGGAATCACCATCGTAGAAAAGAGGAAGAAGAGTGGAGTGAGATTTCCTATTTCTTATAATTAGGGTGTGTGAAAAAAAAAGAACATATAAACATAGAGGAAGGGGTGGGAAAAATGACATCACATGAACCTCATTATTATTTGAAATGAACAGAGGGCTGAATACACATACATAAACAGTGTGGGTAATTAATAAATCAAACTCAACAAGGAGACATATGAGGGTATGGGTTGAGGGTTAAAAGGAATGATAATACTGAGGAGTGATTAGAGGTAAGCAAAACAAATTTCCTGATCCTGGAAGGAAAATTAAAAGAAGAGAAGGGAAAAAAATAGAATCTAAGCAGGTGCCTTAGATTTCCTCTTAGATAATTGGGAAATCATTAAACAAATTGTGGTATATGAATATAATGGAATATTTCATTCTGTAACAAGTGAATAGATGATTTCAAAGAATCCTGGTTAGTATGAACTGACATAGAGTGATGGGCATAATGAGGAGAACAATTAATATTAAAATAGTGACATTGAAAAGAAAAACAATTTTGAAAGAACTAAGAACTCTGTTGGATCCAATGACCAGTCAGGTTTCCAGAGCATCTATAATGAAACAAATTGTTCACCTCCTGATAGAAAGAGGTAATGGACACAACATGGAGAAAGAGATATACACTTCTAAACATGGTCACAGTGTGGATTTGTTTTGCTTAATTATACTTATTTGTGACAAGATTTCCTTTCTTTCTTTTGGTTTTTAACTGGGATGGGAAATAGAAGAAAAGGGAATTAGTAATAGTAATTCCAATAAAAAGATGGCTTATGTAACTTTTTTTAATGCACAGAAGGGAAGAAAGTTAAGAAGAAATCATAGAGCAAGACGATTTTGAAAGTAATGCATAGGATTTTATAATAAGCACTTTATAAAGAGTAAGTGGTATGAAAAAAAGATTTATGGGTTAATATAGACTCTTCTTTTGGGGTTCTACTGGGTAAGTGGAAATGTTATCTAAATTCAGAATTTAAAGATAAATTTTAAAAAGAAGAGCTTGGTACTATAGGAACTAAGTGAAGAGGATAAGCTGGTCTTTATGTGGTCTTATTTGCAGCAGTCAGATAAAAATTTAACATGCCTACAATCTGTGCTGCCAAAAAAGACAATATAGTCTAGTCTAGGGGAAAGAACACCTTGTTTCCAATCCATCTGACACAACCTATGTGACCTTGCACAAGACATTTAATCTCTCTGAACCCCAGTTTCCTCATCTGCAAAGTGAAGTAATGATCTCTAAGATCTCTCCTCCAGTTCTGAATCTTATGAACATTATGTATTTCTTCTCTCTTTTCCGTTATTTTTCTCTCCATCCCTTTCTCTGCTTCGCTCTCCAACTCTCTCCCTCTCAGTCTCTCCTCCCTTCCCCCTTCCTTCTTTCTATTTAACTGTGTGAGCTGCCCCAGCTGCCAGCCAGAACTTGGGCAACCATTTCCCAGTACAATTAATGACTTTGTTTACAAGGTTCTCGTTAGCATTTTATCTCTGCTCATTGCAGCATTTGGAGTTTTAAAAGCAAATAACTATTTGAACATATGAGCTCTTTGGCTGTCTTCTTCTTGGCATATGGTATAGATGTCTTTAAAACTTTTTTCTGTTCTTGTTCCAGGGCATCTCACTGAAAAGGTTTATCAAAATGCAACAACAAATCAGCCACTAAGAGACTGCACCAGTCCCTAAAGGTTATTAGGAAAATGATCACAGCAGGGAAGACAAAAAAAAAAAAAGCTTTAGGAAGAAGTCAGGCTGTTAGCTCTTTCCAGTAGATTTTTATAGCCTCACCCTGAGAAGTAACTAATTGAATCCTATTGTTCTTAATAAAATAAGAGATGTTAGAATTTTTTTTTGTTTATTTTTGGTTTTTGTTCAGTAATGTACCATACCATTTCAGTAAAAGATGCATTTAGAAGAATTCAGTAAAGAGCTGATTTTCACTTTAAGGAAGAATTTGTAGTCTCATTTATAGCAGGGTTTCCTTTTCAGGTAACTGAAAATCAGCACTGCAATTCAATGCAACAATTCACCAATGTTCATTGCCAAAGACAAGATCTCTATGTATATTTTGATGAGACACTTTCCTACTGGACCTGAAATACTGGCATTTTCATAAATGGCCATTTTATTTATTTAAAAGCAGCAGCAAAAGGCTATTTTGTGTGGAACACAGAGAAAAGCAGTTTGAGGAGAAAAACAGTTCTGAGGACCCAATAGAGAAAACAGCCTCTCAGATAAAAGTGCTGAGAGGATCTGAGTGAAAGCAGTAAAGAAGAAAAATTATTGATAGATATTACAAATGAATATCACATTGTTTCCCAACAGTTAATTTTAATATGATCGTTTTCAAGACTTTAAAGTTTATTGCTAGGAAATTTTTAATCAAAAGTTCAGAACTATTGGATATGGACTGTGTTTCCTATATGACAAAAATATGAATTTGGAGTTTCTCAAACCTACATTAGAAATAGGTCCCTCTATATATGAAGAATCCCTGATTTGAGGCATTAGGAATCAGAGTAAGAAAGGAGATCAGGAGACTTCTTTGACGTGTATTTGTTCGTGTAAGCCTTTTCATGCTAATTTGTATTCATTATGTGAATGCATAAATTATGTGAATTATGTAAGAAGAGCCAGGAAAGCAATACACACAGTGATAACAACAATCTAAATGGATAGAATAACTTCCACAAAATAATCAAAGTTTAATATTTGAAAATTATACAAACCAAGCTTGGCCTTGAAAGAGGAGATAAGAGACCTAACTCTGATCTTTTGTGTTTTGCTTAATTGGTTTTGCTTAAATTTTTTTTCTATTCTTCCTCTTTACAAAAAATTTAATATAAGGGACAACTTTCTGGAATGGGGAGATAGATGTAAGGGAAAATGTAGTTGATAACTAAAAACAAAAAAAGAAACAAAATCCCAAAAGTCTATTAGGTTTCATTTAAACAAGCAAACAAAAAGATCAGAAGTCATGTCAAAAAGACACAGAAAAGCTGAAAAAAGCTAGTTAGAGAGACCACACAAAGCTGGTCAGAGCTAACTAGAAGCTCTGCTGCTGATTCAGGGAGGTGATCTGATTGGAGGAAAACTGTGGTGGGTGAAAGCTAATTGGAAAAAAGACTGTCTGGTTCAGAGAGGTCAAACTCATAGTCTGATGGCTAAAAGAGGTTTAATTGAGGAAGTAACCAGATTAAAATGTAATTGTGAAATGTTTTACAAGATAAATACATAGATTGGGTTAATTTGTGGTTTTCTCAGTGAATATGTAGCCTAATTCATTTCTATTTTAATCTGATACTATAACTTGAGGTAGAAGTTCCTTAAAGGTTTCCCAATGGTGTCCCCTCTATGAATAGAGAGGGGGGAAAAAACTCTCAATGTCTTTTGAGGGAAAAACCTGAATAGCTTTGAAGATATCAGGATTTAAAGGGACTACTTTTTACTGAAAGTATTTTGCTGCCTCAGTTCCTAGCCAACAGACCTTGGAATCTCTGTAAACCCCAGGCTTAGGGCTACTGTTAGCTAAAAGAGTTAACCCTGCTTCAGTGGTCTAAGCATAGTAGAGAAGCTGCTTCATCCAACAGAACAATCAGAAGAGGAGCTCTGATCCCAGAGAGGGATCAAAGATTCAGGTGAAAGGTAAGTGACCAAGGCAAAAGAATGTGGAGCTTGCAACTTTGAACCAACAGAGCCTTTTAGCAAGTCAATGACTAATTGTGGCCATCATCTGTGTACTGGATCTCCATGTAGGTACAAGTGTATAGTTGGGTTGCACAGACCTAAAACAGAATTAAGACTTTCAAGGCTCAGACAAGGTGGGCAGCTTTCAGACCATGTCCTAAATCAGACTGTTTAGGGCAAGGGTAGGGAACCTGTGGCCTTAAAACAACATGTGGCCTTCTAGGTCCTTAAGTGTGGCCTTTTGACAGAATCCAGATCTTACAGAACAAATCCTTTGTGGCTGCAGGTTCCCCACTCCTGGTTTAGAGTCAGCTGAAAATGGGCAGCTCACTAATCTGAGCCAATCCTGAGTTCCTTGAAGAACTATGGAAAACGTGGAAACTGAGTGAACCACACTGACTCCATCTTGTGACTCAATTCTGGATCTAACTCAGTTCCCTTTCTGTTATGGGTCTAGTCCAATTTCTATCTCATGAGAAAATTTTGTTCAATTATAGGAATTTTGAGAAGTTTATTGCATTATTTGAAGCCGTTCTTAATTGGCTGTGAAACTGGAATATCTCCCCCTGTGGTTTAGAAACTCTTAAACAGGGGCCTAGGTTATGCTGACCAAAAACTCAGTCAAGTCTAAAGATTGATACAAGGAGTTTCGTCACAATTATACACCTCAAGCAATCAATACATCTTATCTGAAAACTGGCCCCATACTGGTCAATCAGTTATTGTTTCCATGTTCCTTTCATTGAATACAGACACAGGGCAGGAGGAAATGGAGCACCTTTTTTCTGAAATCAGGGAATTGTACCTATTTGTTCTCCCCCTCCCAACTTGGAAAGCCCCTAATCGTTTCTCCAATTAAAAATTTGATTACCTAATCTTGTATCCTAGTTTATATCCTGTTCATTGTTTTCTTTTAATACATTAAAAAAATTTGTCTCCCCCTGTATTTAGGGTCCAGTGCCAAGATAAGAAGCCTGGTCCTGATTTCTTATTAATTAATTAATCAATCAATTAAATTAATGTTCTCAGAAGTTCAAACCTTTGTTTCCTCAGTTATTTCAATCATATCTCACCCATCATGGAACACAGTTCTCAAAACCCAGAAAATACAGTGACACCACCCTAGATAATGCAGACCAGAACTATACAAGGTTCTAACATTCCCTCTAAAAGTGTGCAGAGACTGATTTAATATAAAGTCCCAATTTAGGAATTAAGATTGGAGAATGAGAAAAAAATGCAAACAAGAATGAGCTATTGTGAAGACACACTCAGGATCTATAATACAAACACCAAACATTCCTTATGGAAATAAGAATAAATTAAAAAGAAATCAGAGAAATGTCAATTGTTAATTAGGTGAATTGAATGTATATGATAAAATTGACAATACTACAATTTATTCAGTGCCATACCAATTAAACTATCACAGGATTACTTTATAGAACTAGAAAAATAATAATGAAATTAATTTGGAGGAACAAAGTTCAATAATCTCAAGGGAAATGATGGGAGGAAAAATAGGAAGGAAGAAAGCCTAGCAGTACCAGATAAGAAAATATAATTTAAAAAAACAGTAATCATCAAAATTATTTAGTATTGACTAAGATCAATAGAACAGATTAGTTATACAACATAAAGTTGGTATACATTGGTATAGTGTCCAATAAACCCAACACATTGCCATAGTATCCAATAAACCCAAAGACCCAACAAATTGGGATAAGAACTTACTACTAATGCTAGTGATAAAATTTCAAATTAAAAAAAATTTAATGTGGCATATTCTTATACACAAAAACGAATTACCAATGCCACAAATAATTAGAAAAGGCAAATTGTCTATACCATCTCATCATGGCACTTGTGAAAACCCTAATGGCTCTCCAGCTCTTAAGGCAGCAATGAATTAGATGTAGGCAAATACCTACTCTTGTATGTTACAAATCACCGGCTTTTAGGACTGGGAAAGGACATTAGAGATTATCTAATAGAAACCTCATTTCACAGGTAAAATCCCTCATTTACATTTTGCAGAGGCTCAAACAAGTTAAATGATTTACCTGGGATCATACAGCCAGCTAGTTAGGAGCAGAGGCAAGACTGAAACTTTGGTCTCCTGACTCCCAGTATAAAGCTTTCCCCACTACACAATCGAAATCTATGTTAAATAGAGGAAAAAGTACAGGGCTTCTGGTCAAACGACCAAGGTTCAAGTCTGGGCTCTGGTACTTTCTTGTTGTGGGAAAATCACAGACTCTTGGAGGCTATTTCATTAGCTATAAAAGGGGGTTTATAAAACATCTACTACCCTCTTCACAATGCTGTTGTAAAGAAAGTGTTTTAGAAACCTTAAAGGACTATGCAAATATGAGCTATTATTATAATTACCTACCTCCTCCATTATGCCCTTCTCCCCCACTTCAGCATCCCATTTTCAAACTACCTCCATTTAAATATGATACAGGAAACATTCACGTCAGCCTGAGAAGGTTGGGGGCTTCAATTATTCCATTTTTCCTTAAAATACTATATCTCTTTAATCTCTATATTTTCTCAGGATCTTTCTCTCTTCACTTCTAAACTGGAATTAAAACCATGAGGATACTGAATCTAAGGGCACCAGATTAGATTAAAGCTTGCTACTTCACTCATGGTAACCAGAGCCATAACTAGGGTAGGTGACTGGGACTTTGCTCCAGGGAGATAAATTTAGAGAGTGCTGACAGATTTGTAGTCTTTGTGCATCATGGAAATAGTAAAATTCAGCACCTAATTAGCAAGAATAATAAAATATGAAGCTACTAAATAGTAGTTCCTGGCCTGTTGTTCCATCCCCTCAGTGCCCCAGCCTTGTATTTCACCCCAGATCTTGGTCCCCCCATCAACTGAGGTCAGTTTGCCCTAGGAGATGACTTGTGGCACTTGTCCTAGGCCTGAAAATGTCTTGTTAAAGCTCTGGAGGCAATTAATATGCATAGTTAGAAACCTGCCTGGGCTTTTAGTATCAGATTCCTTAGTCCTAGTTTGATTCAATATAGGGCAAACTGGAAGAGAGAGGGGTCGTCTCACCACAGTCCAGGTTCTACTCAGTTACCTCTGAAATGCGATGACATGTTGCTCCTGCCAGACAATAGCTAAAAGGATCCCCAGGATATAAAGCTTCATCTCAACAGGATTTTGTACAAAATGAAAATAGACTGAGCAAAGCTGAGGGTGCAGTGTCCTGATTATTGATTATGAAAGAGTCTTCTTTACACAGTGGTTAAAATGTAATGCCACTTGTGATTTCACAGTAGTGACTCAGTCAATCAACACAAGCTTCTTTAAAGAGAATACAAGGATGGTATGTATTCTGTTGGTATGATCTCAACAGCTCCATTTTTCATAGGTAAGTCAATATTCTGGTTGTGAAGCTCAAAGTTAGAAAATAGCAGTTGAATGACAATTCTTCTCCTTAGTCATAGAATTTGAAGATTTCTAGAAGGGATCTTAGTGATTGTCTATTCCAAACTTCCCATTTTGCAGATGAGGAAACTGAGACCCAGAGACTTAAAGTGACTTGTCCAACTCAACAGATAGATTTTGCCCTCAGTCCTTTGACTTCAGTGCTCTCTCTGTTGACTTTAGGTCTTTGGATCCCAGAGGAGAGAGAAGTCAGAGAAAAGGGGCAATAGTACTATCAGTAAGATACTGGTTGGACAGTTATACCCAGATAATGTTGATCAATTGATCTGTATCAACCCAAAGATATATTCCTACTGCTGTGCCTATACTAGGTTAGTAGTATTGATACTAGGTTGCATTTATCAATGACTTAGATAAAGACATAAATGGTGGGCATTCTTTTCAATTCCACAGATAACCAGAAGTTAACAGGGAGAGCTAATATGTTGAGTCACAGAACTTAGATTCAAAAAGTTATTGATATGGCACAGGGAATGACTGAAAACAAGAGTGGCAATCTGGTGAAAGGGAAGGAACATTAGACTTAGAGTCAAGTCTTCATTTGGGTACTAGCTCCACTAGAGGTGAAAAAGCTGGTCAGGAGGGCTAGTACCTTGGGTGTGAAGGCTTGCTGAGCCCTTTCCAGGGCTACTCATCTACCTTTGGTGTCTCCAGGGCATTCCACTCTTATCTGTGGTGGTGAGAAGCCAAAGAATGCACAGCAGCCACACCCCAGTAAAACTGTCTTAGCAGATGGACTATACCAGGTTAAGGATAACTGACATAAACCCATGGTGAATCAGGGGGATGTCTACCCAATGTATGTGAAGATTTCTCCCAGCAGAAGGGGCAGAGAAGAACAATTTGTTCCAATGGCAATGAAGAGGCTGAAGCAGGCACTGTGGAGTACTTAGAGCTTGGTCAGACATCAAAAACACCAAGGTCACCCAATGCATTACAGGCCACTGCCAGTCATCTTGACTTTTGTCTTGTCATTGAACTTTGATGGCTCTGGGAGAGTAAGACTGATGACCGGAAGCAAGGAGAGGCGGAGCCAAGATGGCGGAGTAGAAACAGCTCTTCCAAGCCTCTCTGCCCCCAGATTCCCCACAAACTATGTAAAAAAGGACTGTGAACAACTTCTGGAGCCCCAGCACCCACAGAACGACACAGAGAAGCTAACCTCCCGCTGAGGACAGCCCAGCAGCCCTGCAGGAAGGACCAGCGCAGCACTCTGGGAGCCGGCAGCGCACAGAGCGCAGGAGCCGAGCCGAGCCGAGCCCAGGTCCGCTTGAGCCAAGGTTTTAGCTCCAGGGCGGCAGGGCCAGCAGCCGGCTGGAGGAACCCCAGAACACCAGGAGCTGTGGCGATTCCAGAATTATCAACATAGACATGCCTAGTACAAAGTAAGAGGTTAGTGTCCTATGGACTTTGGGGCCTGTATTTGGGGAATGCGTCAGCTCCCTCCCCTGGGGGCTAGAAGCCTCTGAGGAGACACGCCATTTTGTAGTTTTCAGAGGCAGGTCTGGCTCCCAGCCTACAAATCGTGGGGAGATCCAGCGATCAGTCTTGGGGGGTAATCGCTCTTGCTTTAACCTCCCTGGATCTGGATTGTGATCTAGGGTGGAAGTTGTGGGTGGGTTTACAGCTTGCCAGAAACGGAAGTTGCCCCCCACACGTTCGGGACGAAAATTCCTCTAGCTGGCCTTAAAGCCATAGTGTGGCAACAAGCCCAAAAGTCAAGCAATTAAGTGGCAACATGCCAAGGCAAAGGAAACAGAAAAATGCAACCCTAGACTCCTATTTTGGGGGCATAGAGCGGGAAAAGGACTGTGAGGTCAGAAGTCCTGCTCCAAAAGCCCCAGGGGAAAACATGAGCGGGTTGCAGGCCATAGAGGACCTTAAGAAGGACTTTAAAAATCAAATAAGAGAAGTGGAGGAAAAATTGGAAAGAGAAATGAGAAGGATGCAGGAAAAGTATGAAATGAGGGTCAACAGCCTGACTGAGGAAAACAACACCTTAAAAAATAGACTAACTCAAATGGCAAAGGAGGCCCAAAAGGGCAATGAGGAGAAGAATGCCTTAAAAAGTCGAATTTGCCAGATGGAAAAAGAATCTCAAAAGTTCACTGAGGAGATTCATTCCTTCAGAGTTAGACTGGAGCAAATGGAAGCTAGTGACTTTATGAGAAATCAAGATGCTGTTAAGCAGATCCAAACAAATGAAAGATTAGAAGGCAATGTGAAATATCTCATGGGAAAAACCACTGACCTGGAAAATAGATCCAGGAGAGACAATTTAAAAATTATTGGACTACCTGAAAGCCATGATCAAAGAAAGAACCTAGAAATAACCCTTCAAGAAATTCTCAAGGAAAATTGCCCTGATGTTTTAGATCCAGAGGGCAAAATAGAGGTTGAAAGAATCCACAGATCACCTCCTGAAAAAGATCCCAAAAAGAAAACTCCCAGGAATATTATAGCCAGGTTCCAGAATCCCCAGATCAAGGAGAAAATACTACAAGCAGCCAGGAAGAAACAATTTCAATATTGTGGAAACACAATCAGAATAGCCCAGGACCTGGCAGCTTCTACACTGAGGGATCGAAGGGCATGGAATATGATATTCCAGAGGGCAAAAGAACTGGGAATGAACCCAAGGGTCACCTACCCAGCAAAACTGAGTATTTTGTTTCAGGGGAAAATATGGTCATTCAGTGGAATAGAGGACTTTCAAGCATTCTTGAGGAAAAAACCAGAATTGAATAGAAAATTTGACATCCAGACACAAGAAGGAAGAGATGCCTGAGAAGGTAATCAGGGAAAAGAAATCAAAAGGAACTTATCAAAGTTGAACTATTTACATTCCTATATGGAAAAGCAATAACTGTGACTGATGATATCTTTCTCACTATGAAAATAATGGAAGAAGGGGGTGTGGTCATATGAATACATATGTGAATGTGTGTGTATATGGTTACAGTTATATATGGATAGAGGGCATAGGTTGAATTTGTTGGGAAGGGAGAATACTCAAGGGATGAAATTATGAGGTGAGAGAGGAAAGTGGCAAGAGGAGATGGGGAGAGACAGGGTAGGGTAAACTATCCCATGTAGAAGAAGCAAGAGGAAGTGGTTGCAAAGGAGGGGGAGAATAAGGAAGGCTAAAAAGACAAAACCACATTCCCATTGAATTTGGTTCAGGGAGAAAATGACATACATACTAAATGGGATATCTCAACCTGCAGCAGGACAGGGGGAAGGGGGATGAGAGGAGGGATGATGGATAGGAGGGCATCTTTAGGGGGAGGGGAGGTTGGAAGTACCCACTATAGAAGAGGGACAGGATTATGTAGGGAATGGACCAGGTGGGGGGTGGGATGAGTGGGAGAGAATTATAAGCAGCCTTGTACAATATATCTACTATGATAATGTTTTGCATAGCTAGACATGTATAACACATACTGAATTGCTTATCTCCCAAGAAGGAATGGGTGACAAGGGAGGAAGGAAATGGATCTGAAATTTGAGGTCGTAACATTAAATGTTTCAAATATATATAAATATTATTAGTAATACTCTTTCGCTTGTAATAGGGAGATAAGATGTGCAGGCATTGGGACACAAAGATTCACCTTCCTCTAATGGAAAAGTCGATGGGGGTATGGGAGAAGGTATGGGAGAGAGCAGATTGGAGGAAGTGATATCTTGTGGGACTACTATTCTGGGAGGTTGGGTAGGGGAATAATGGGGGGTAAATGATTGTAACTCAAAATCTGGTGGAAATGAATGATGTAAAACAGAAGTTAATAAAGCATTTGTTTAAAAAAAAAAAAAGACTGATGACCTTGTACAACTCTGCCCCACTTATATCCAGCTCATGCACAAATTAAGACATCACCCCATGACATCATTGATCCTCTCTGAAAACAAAGCACAAATAATACCAGGAAGAGCTGAGGGAGGTCCCTCCCTTCTTTCAGGGCCCAACTCAAATGCCACATCTCCATGAAGTTTTCACTGATCACCTCCACACCCATCCCCAAGGTAAAGATGATCTCTCCCTAACTAAAATTTCTCATATTACATCGCCAGGACTTTTCTTTTGCACTTATCACACTCTCCTTTGAATCACAATTATTTGTATACTTGTCCTTCCCTCCATTAAACTGCTAGCTTCTTGAAAGCAGAGCCAGAGTCCTATCTGTCTTTATACCTCTATTGGCCAGAACTGAACTTGGAGCCCTAACACTCCCCACCAAGGATCTAGAGGTAGATCGTAAGAGATCTGTGAACTTAGATGAGGAAAAAAATTATATCTTGATTTTTACCAACCTCTAATTGAAATTTAGCATTTCCTTCCATTAAAAAAAATTTATTCCTCAGAAGGGTTCCAAAGGCTTTGCCATACTGCCAAAGGGATCCACAACACAAACAAGGCTAAGTCCCAGTCTAGAACAAAGTAGGTGCTTAGTAAATGTAAATCTAACTGAATAGAAAGGAATAGCTTTGTGATTCAGTAAGACCTTCAAGCTCCAAAAGGATGGTAGAAATCATCTCCCTGGTCAGGGATCTTTATTTATCAGATCACAGATTTAGAGCTAAAAGGGCTCTGAGAGGACAATGAGGACTGGGAATGGTCTTCCCCACAATTGGTTTAAGAAACTTTGACCCCTAAGGAGGTCAAAGAAAGAGGAAAAGGACTCGTGTACAAAAATATTTATAGCAGCTCTTTTTGTGTCAGAAAAAACTTGGAAAGGTTGGGGGTACCCATCAATAATAGAGCACCAGAGAGGCAGCTAGGTGGCGCAGTGAGTAAGAGCGCCGGCCTTGGAGCTGGGATGACCCGAGATCAAAACCGGCCGCAGAAAATGAGCACCCACACATAAATAATGACTAGCCGTGTAACCTTGAGCAAGTTACTTAACCCCAATTGCTTTTTAAAAAAAAATAGAGCACCAGGTATAGAGACAGGAAGACTTGAGTTCAAATTCAACCTCAGACACTTACTAGTTGTGTGACACTGGGCAAGTTACTTAATCCTCTTTGTCTCAGTTTCCTCATCTGTCAAATGAGTTGGAGAAGAAAATGGCAAACCTCCCTACTACCCTTGCCAAACCCCAAATAGAGTCACAAAGAGTCAGACGTTACTGAAACGACTGAAAAACAACAAAACAAATTATGGTATATGAATGTAATGGAATACCATTTTGCTATCCTGATTTGTTATGCAAAGCTTGGACTGGGTCAAAAGGCCACACTCATGGACCTAGAAGGCCACATAAAGCCTCAAGGCCCCAGGTTCCCCACCTCTGCTCTATGAGATCTGAGCTCCTTCTGACTCCCCTTTAGCTTAGGGTCAAAATCAGTAAGAGCTGACTGAGCCTCCCTCTATAAGCTTGTTTCATTTCTCTCTGGGACCACAGCTTTGTGAAATGAAAGTTCAGGACTAGGTCAGTGGTATCAAATTCAAATAGAAATGGGGACAATTAGATATATACAGGATCCCTGTAAGCCACACATTGACTTAGAAAATCACATAATTACATTATCTATGTTTTATGGTAGTTTTATTTATTTTGTTAAATATTTCCCATTTACAAATCTACTTGCCAAAACAAACCCAGGACCTATATGATCACAACTACAAAACACTTCTCACACAAATAAAGTCAGATCTAACTAATTGGAAAAATATCAATTGCTCATGGCTGGGTCGAGCTAATATAATAAAAATGACAATTTTACCCAAACTAAATTATATATTTAGTGCCATACTAATCAATTTACCAAAAAACTACTTTATAGAGCTAGAAAAAAATAGTAAGAAAATTTATTTGGAAGAACAAATGGTCCAGAATATCAAGGGAATTAATGAAAAGAAATGCTGGGGAAGGTGGACTAGCTATGCCAGATCTTAATCTGTATTATACAGCAGCAGTCATCAAAACTACTTGGTACTGGCTGAGGAACAGAGTAGTGTATCAATTGGGCGCACGAGATTCAGCAATCAATGAGTATGGTAATCTATTGTTTGATAAACCCAAAGACCCCAGTTTTGTGGATAAGAGTACACTATTTGACAAAAATTGCTGGGAAAACTGGAATATAGTATGGCAGAAACTGGGCATAGACCATTATCTAATACCATATATGAAAATCAAGTCTAAATGGGTACATGATCTAGGCATAAAGGATGATACTGTAAGCAATCTTGGAAAACAAGGAATAGTTTACCTGTCAGATTTGTGGAGAGGGAAAGATTTTATGACCAAACAAGAATTAGAGAACATTATAAAATGCAAAATGGATAATTTTGATTACATTAAATTGAAAAGCTTCTGTACAAATAAAGCCAATGTAACCAAGATTAAGAGGGAGGTGGGAAATTGGGAAAGAATTTTTAAAACCTATGTCTTTGATAAAAGACTCATTTCTAAAATATACAGAGAATAGGGTCGGCTAGGTGGCGCAGTGAGTAGAGCATCGGCCCTGGAGTCAGAAGGACCTGAGTTTGGATCTGGCCTCAGACACTTAATGCATACACAAACAAAAACCTAGCCGTGTGACCTTGGCCAAGTTACTTAACCCCAATTGCCCTCCAAAAATTAAAAAAAATAAATAAATAAATAAATAAAAAATAAAATATACAGAGAATTGAGCCAAATCTATAAGAATACAAATCATCCCCCAATTGATAAATGGTCAAAGGATATGAACAGGCAGTTTTCAGAGAAAGAAATTAAACATATCTATAACCATATGAAGAAATGCTCTAAATCACTATTGATTAGAGAAATGCAAATCAAAACAATTCTGAGGTACCACATCGCACCAGTCAGATTGGCTAAGATGACAAAAAGGAAAATGACAAATGCTGGAGAGGATGTGGGCAAATTGGAACACTAGTGCATTGTTGGTGAAGTTGTGAACTGATCCAACCATTCTGGAGAACAATCTGGAATTGTGCCCAAAGGGCTATAAATAATTTCATACCCTTTGACCCAGCAATACCACTTCTAGGGTTATATCCCAAAGAGATCATAGAAGTGGGAGGAAGACCCATATGTACAAAAATATTTATAGCAGCTCTTTTTGTGGTGGCAAAGAATTAGAAATTAAGGGGGTTGGTGGAGCAAAGATGGCAGAGTAGAAACAGTACCTCGAAGGCACTCTCCTCCACACCACTTCCAAACCATGTAAAAGGTGGACTCTGAACAACTTCTGGAGCTCCAGCACCTATAGTACGACACAGAGAAGCTAAACTCCCGCTGAGGACAGCCTGGCAGCCCTGCAGAGAGCAGCCAGCACAATGCACTGGGAACCAACAGCGCAGCACTGAACCCAGGCCCCCTTGAGTCGAGGTTTTGGCCCCAGGGCAGCCAGGCTAGCAGCCAGCTGGAGGGACCCCAGAACACCAGCATCTGTGGCGATTCCAGAATTATCAACATAGATATGCCTAGGACAAAGTGAGAGGTTAGTGCCCTTTGGACTTTGGGACCAGTATTTGGGGAACACGTCAGCTTCTTCCCCTGGGGGCAAGAAGCCACTGAGGAGATGCAGCACAGAGGCCATTTTGCAGCTTCAGTGGCAGCTTCAGCTCCTGGTCTGCAAACTGTAGAGATCCAGAGATCAGTCTGGGGGTTAATCGCTCTTGCTTTAACTTCCCTGGATCTGGATTGCGGTCTGGGGGGGAGAGGTCTGGGGTGGGTATCCAGCTTGCTGGAGCATATGGAGGCTTTACAGAGGCCACCCAACTAATACCTCCGGAAGTTGTGAAGACCCCAACATTTGGGATGGAAGTTCCCCTGTCTGGTGGCAGAGTCCCACTGTGGCAACAAGCCCAAAAATCAAGTAATTAAGTGGCAACATGCCTAGACAAAGGAAACAAAATAAATAGAAAAATGGAACATTAGACTCCTATTTGGGGGGCAAAGAGGATCAAAGGATGGAATAGGAGGAGGACTGTGAGGTCAGAAATCCTGCACCAAAAGCCCCAAATGAAAATATGAGCAGGTTACAGTCCATAGAGGACCTTAAGAAGGATTTCAAAAACCAAATAAGAGAAGTGGAGGAAAAATTGGGAAGAGAAATGAGAAGGATGCAGGAAAAGTATGAAATGAGAGTCAACTGCCTGACTGAGGAAAATAACACCTTAAAAAACAGACTAACTCAAATGGCAAAGGAGGCTCAAAAGGGCAATGAGGAGAAGAATGCATTGAAAAGCCGAATTTGCCAGATGGAAAAAGAATCTCAAAAGCTCACTGAGGAGATTCATTCCCCAGAGTTAAATTGGAGCAAATGGAAGCTAGTGACTTGATGAGAAATCAAGATGCTGTTAATCAGATCCAAGCAATTGAAAGAATAGAAGGCAATGTGAAATGTCTCATGGGAAAAACCACTGACCTGGAAAATAGAGCCAGGGGAGACAATTTAAAAATTATTGGACTACCTGAAAGCCATGATCAAAGAAAGAACCTAGAAATCACCCTTCAAGAAATTCTCAAGGAAAATGGCCCTGATGTTTTAGAACCAGAGGGGGAAATAGAGGTTGAAAGAATCCACAGATCACCTCCTGAAAAAGATCCCAAAAAGAAAACTCCCAGGAATATTATAGCCAGGTTTCAGAATTCCCAGATCAAGGAGAAAACACTACAAGCAGCCAGGAAGAAACAATTTCAATATTGTGGAAACACAATCAGAATAGCCCAGGACCTGGCAGCTTCTACACTGAGGAATCAAAGGGCATGGAATATGATATTCCAGAGGGCAAAAGAGCTGGGATTAAAACCAAGAATCACCTACCCAGCAAAACTGAGTATCTTGTTTCAGGGGGAAATATGGTCATTCAGTAAAATAGAGGACTTTCAAGCATTCTTGAGGAAAAAACCAGAGTTGAATAGAAAATTTGACATTCAGACACAAGAAGCAAGAGATGCTTGAGAAGATAATCAGGGAAAAGAAATCAAAAGGAACTTCTCAAAGTTGAACTATTTACATTCCTACATGGAAAAACAATAC
The DNA here is from genome assembly GCA_011680675.1 of Gymnobelideus leadbeateri. Taxonomy (NCBI): domain Eukaryota; kingdom Metazoa; phylum Chordata; class Mammalia; order Diprotodontia; family Petauridae; genus Gymnobelideus; species Gymnobelideus leadbeateri. The sequence continues at coordinate 456,890 of WOXC01007551.1, forward strand.
CTGTGACTGAGGAAACCTTTCTCAGTGTGAAAATAATTGAAGAAGGCTATATAGGCATATGAATACATATGTGAATGTGTGTATATATGTTTACAGGTACACATGGATAGAGGGCACAGGTTGAATTTGGTGGGAAAGGATGATACTTAAGGGGTGAAGTTAAGAGGTGGGAGAGGAAAGTGACAAGAGGAAATGGGGAGAGACAGGGTAGGGTAAACTATCTCATGTAGAAGAGGCAAGGGGAAGTGATTGCAGGGGAGGGGAAGAACAGGAAGGCAAAAAGGCAAAACCATATTTTCATTGAATTTGGCTCAGGGAGAGAATGACATACATACTAAATGGGATGTCTCACCCTGCAGGAGAGTAGGGGGAAGGGGGATGAGAAGGAGGATGATGGAGGGGAGTGCATGCTGGGGGGAGGGGAGGTTGGAGGCACCCACTTTTGAAGAGGGACAGGATCAAAGTAGGGAATGGACCAGGTGGGGGTGGGATGGGTGGGAGGGAAATATAAGCAGTCTTTTACAATATATCTACTACGGTAATGTTTTGCATAGCTATACATGTACAACACATACTGAATTGCTTATCTTCCCAGAGGGAGTGGGTGACAAGGGAGGAAGGGAATGGATCTGAAATTCGAAGTTTTAAAATTAAATGTTTCAAATATATATAAATACTATTATTAATACTATTTTGCATGTAATTGAGAGATAAGATGTGCAGGCATTGGGACACAGAGATTCACCTTGCCCTAATGGTAAAGTCGAAGGGGGTATGGGAGAAGATATGGGAGAGAGCAGATTGGATGAGGGGATATCTTGTGGGACTGCTATTCTGGGGTGGTGGGTAGGGGAAAATGGGGATAAAATTATAACTCAAAATCTGGTGGAAATGAATGATGTAAACCAGAAGTTAATAAAGCATTTCTTTAAAATTAAAAAAAAGAAAGAAAGAAATTAAGGGGGTGCCCATCAATTGGGGAATGGCTGAACAAATTATGACATATGCATGTAATGGAATACTATTGTGCTATATGAAACGAGGAGCAGATGGACTTCATATTTACCTGGTGAGGTTTATATGAACTGATGCTGAGTGAGAAGAGTAGAACCAGGAGAAATTTGTATACAATCATAGACACAACATATGTGTGATGACCAACTATGATAGACTGGACTCTTCTCAGCAATGCAGTGATATAAGTCAATCCCAAAAGAGTCATGATGGAGAGAGATGTCTACATCCAGAGAAAAAACTAGAAAGAACTGAGTTTGAGTCCTGATTGAAGCAAACTACTTGATCTTTTTCTTTTTATTGTTTGGTTTTATTTCCTCTTTACCATTTTTCATTCCATCTAGTACAATCTGCCTTTGTAACCTGACTAATGTCTAATGTGAAAGTATTTGCAGATCCTATACTGGATTGTATGCCATCATTGGGGAGGGGGAGGGGAGGGAAGGAAAGAAAATTTGAAACTCAAGGAATTATGGAATTGAATCTTGTAAACTAAAAGTAAACAAATTAATAAAGACAAAAAATAAATTAAAAAATTAAATCTTAGAAAAGAAAAAAAATTATTTCCCATTTACTTCTTAATCTGGTTCTGGCCACACTGAGGAGTTTTGCTGCATGGGGCTGGTAGCCTGTGTGTTTGACACCCCTGGACTCAGGAGTTTTTGAGGTTTACCTCCATCTCTAACATGATACTTTGAGGGATTTTCTTATGTATGGCAGTGAGTAAGGGAAATGATTTTAATCCCTCCCCCAAAAGTATGTACTTAGTTTACTATAAAGGTATCACTCTGCCTCCATCTTCTAGTAATCAGGCTTTTAAAATGCCCAAGATACTTTAACTCCTAACTTTGAAGAATAATTAGTTAAACTAAGAAGATACTCAGATGTCCTGCTTCCTCTGTGGGTAAAAGGTAAACTGGGGTTAGGCAGTCACTCCAGCAGTGGCCCATAGTATCCGGGATTCTCTGCCATCTCCCACAGGTCAACACAATCATCCTCCCCAACTAAGGATATCTTTCATGGCCCAAATGGTTTGTAGGACTTGACCAAGGTACAGAAATTCCTAGTTGTAGCTCTGATTAGAGTTATCCAAAACTGGGATGGGGTGTGTCTGGAGAGAGCAAGCTCTCCCTCTGTGAATCAATTCAAGCCAAGACTGGATGACTATTCATCATGTATACTAGAAAGCATTTAGAACAATGCTTGGCACATAGTAAGTACTATCTAAATGTTAGTTATGATGATGATGGGGATTTTTGTCCAGGTGTGGGTGGGCCACTGAAGACCCTTCCAACTCTGAGATTCTGAAAAGATTAAATTTAATAGGATAAAGATAAAGTACTACATATAAGTTAAACTACAGTTAGTAGTACATTTAGATTTTAAAAGTTAATTGCATTAGTACAAGATGGGGGAGGTCTAGCTTGGCAGCAGTTCATGTGAGAAACATTTATTCATCACACTTGGCTCTAAATGGCTCTTGACTTTTTTTCCAAAAATCAAATCTACGATAAAGGAAGAAGATTTGCCAAGGCTGAGAATATTCAAAAGAATGTGTCACAGATTCTAAAAGCAGGCAACTTGCTCCAAAAATGTCTGAGCAATGCCAGCATAATTAAAGTAAGTGCAGAATCTCTAAGGTCATTTTTTAGCAATTCCTCAAGCAATGGGCATTTCCTTCTTTTCCAGTTCTTTGCTATCACAAGAAAGTGCTGCTATGAATATTTTGTTCATAGAACCTTTCTTTCTGTCTTTCACCACATTGAGGTATATGCCTAATGGAATATCTGGGTCAAGAGGTCTGGACACATTAATTACTTTTTTTTTTAAAGCAATTGGGGTAAAGTAACTTGCTCAAGGTTACACGGCCAGTCATTATTTGTGTGTGGGTGCTCATTTTCTGAGGCCAGATCCGATCTCGGGTCATCCCAACACTGAGGCCAGCGCTCTTACTCATTGCGCCACCTAGCCGCCCCACACATTAATTACTTTTTAAAAATAATAATTTCAGATTGTTTTCAAGTATGGTTGGACTAATCCTCAGGTCCACCAATAATGTACTAGAATGTAATAGTATATTAGTGTGCCAATCTTTCTGTAGCCTCACTCTTAGCAGCATGCTGAACATTTGTCAATGAAATTCATTCAAAAGAAGTTGGACTAGCAATCCACAAATTTTAAAAAATAGTTGAAGAATTCCTATTGTCCAGGTTATTACATGGGTAGGCAGCCCATTGAGTTAATCTATTAGTATATATATATTGCTTGGACAGATACCATAGATAGTGAGCTCAGCTGAGAACTTAATGGTGACTGAGTTGTATTTGGGAAATTGAACAATGCTTCCAGTGATCCCAAACAGCCCCTGTTATGAGCAACCCTCCCCCCCCATTTTAACCAGTATTCTTCCCTTCGATGTGGTGTGCCTGTGAATCATGGGACACCATTATCACAGAAGAATCAAAATTTCAAACAACTCAAGAAGCAATGAAAAAAATTCATGGTGGGAATAAGGTGATGCAAATTTCCAGGACTGATTTGTACATGAAAAGTCATATCAAACATATCATTGAGGACATATGTAACCATGTCTACATGGATGAAATCATTAATTCATTAAAATATTGAAGTATACTTGCTTTAAAAAAAGAAGAGGAAGAGAATAAGAAAAAGAAGAAGGAGGAGTAGGAAGAAGAAAAGGAGAAGGAGGAGGATAGAAAACAAAATAGAAGAAAGGTATAATCCCTATCTTCAAACATATGGAGGACTCTGATATGGAAGGAGTAGGTTGCTCCCAGGGACAGAATTAGAATACATGCATGGAAGCTATAAGGAAATAGATATGAATTCAACCTTAAAAACCTTCTTAACAATTAGAGCTATGAAAAATGCAACAGGCTTCCTTATTATGTATGAGCTTACTATCATTAGACGTATTTAAGCAGAATTCAAATGACCATTTGTTAGAGATATCATAGGAGGCATTCTTGGATTGAAGAGGAGGCCAGATGAGGCTAGACAGATGAATCTATAGATGAATCTATAACCTTGAGGCCATATGTGGACCACTAAGTCGTCAAGTGCAGCCTTTTAACTGAATCCAAACTTCACAGAACAAGTTGGGTTCTGTCAAAGGGCCACACTTGAGGACCTAGAGGGCCACATGTGACCTTGAGGCTGCAGGTTCTCCATCCCTGGGCTAGATTAAATACCTCTTCTAACTCCTATGTGTTTGTGAATGCTGATCATGTTAATTCTCCATGTTAGTATCTTTCCATATCTATAAATGAAGAAAATGCTATTATTAAGATAATTATCTTACAAAGTAATTGTAAGAATTCTTAGGTTGATGGAAGAAAAATACTTCTAGATTTCCTAGCACTGCTGAGATCCCCAAACATTGTGGCACATTCATCTGCTAGAAGATAAATTTCAGGAGTTTTCTATGTCTTTTCAGAGTACCCTGAGATTAAGTTATGACAAGGGTTTGGGGAGAAGTGTTTTTCCTGGGGAATAATAGTGATAGCTAGTATTTACATGGCAATTTAAGGTGTACAAAGTGCTTTACAAATATTATCTTATTTACCCTCATAATAACCTTGAGAGATGCTATCATTACCTACATTTAACAGATGAGGAAACTGAGATAGACAGAGGTTAAGTGACTTGCCCAGGGTCACACAGCTAGTAAGTGTCTGAGGCCAGATTTTAATCAGATCTTCTGGACCACAGGCCCAGTGAAGACTAGGTCTTCCCCGAGTACATTATTGTGCTTCATCCTCATAATGTCCCTAGGAAACAAGTAATACTTAAATTATTGCCCGTGGTTTACATGTGGGGAAACTGAGATCCAGAGGTCTCACTAGTGCTAACAAGGTCACAGGACTATGAAGGGCCAGGGGCAGGAATATTCTGGTTTTCAGTCCAAATGTCTCATATCTCTTGAATAGGAGAGATGGTTGTCACTGTCTGTAAAAGAGCATCGCAAAGCCACTCATTGTCATTGTATAAGCTTTTCCATTTGGCTTGGTTCTTTACGAGATGACAGGAAAAAATACTATTTTGCCTTTCTGTTGGGGAGAACTATACTGCTTTGTCATCTTCCTGAATGGTATTTAACGAGAACTGTCAAAATTGCCCAAAGGCAACTCTACTGTGATAAACATAACAGCAAAAATGCAACTTTAGCCATATAAAGATATATATATGTAATACGTATCATATGTGGTATTTTGTTATTGTTTGGTCATGGCAGTCACGTCTGACTCTTCATGACCCAAATCGGGGTTTTCTTGGCAAAGATAATGGAGTAGTTTGTCATTTCTTTCTCCAGCTCATTTTAGAGATGAGAAAACTAAGGCAAATGGGGATAAGTAACTTACCTGGTGTCACAGAACTAGTAAGTATCTGAGACCAGATTTGAAGGTATTGCTGATTCCAGGGTCAGTGTTCCATCTACTATGCCACCCCGCTGTCCCTTACATATTCATATGTGTACACACACCTATACATAGATTACACATGCATGCATATATATACAAAAACATATATGTGTATATATGTGTGTATATAATATACGTGTGTCACAGGAAACATGAAGGCACTCACCTTTAAAACCTTGATGATTTATTAAGTCCTTATTAAATGAACATTTATAATTGACTTCCATTTTCCCCGCTTTTCATATTTCAAAAAGGAACAAAAATAACAATGACATACATATACACATACATATATGTACTATATATGTATATACACACACATATACTAGCATGCTTCAGTCCAAAAGGGACTGTGTCCCTTTATGTTGAGAGATACAAAATCTGCATAAAAAGGAAAGCTTATTTTAAAGTAGAATTCTAATCCATTTTATCCTGGTAGGGTTAAAAGCCATGTTCTGACTTCTATTACCTATGAGAAGAATCATGATAACAAGGGAAAAAGTGCTGGATTCAGGGTCAAAGGACCTGAGTTCAAATCTTAGTTCTACTGTTTACTAATTGTATGACTTTAGGTAAATTACTTAGAATCTCTGGGCCCCAGTTTCCTCATTTCTAAGATGAGAGGGTTGGATGAAATTTTATCTGAGGTCACCTTTCAGCTTTAAAGCTATGATTCTATGATCTAGAACAGGAGTAGAGACCCTGTAACCTTGAGACCACATGTGGTCTTCTAGGTCCTTGGGTGTGGTTTTTTGACTGAGTGCAAGTTTTACAGAATAAATACTTTCAAGGGAATTTGTTCTGTGAAGTTTGGGTTCAGTCAAAGAGCCGCACTTAAAGACCTATAGGGCCACATGTGGCCTTGAGGTCACATTCCCCACCCCAATCTAGAAGCATACCTCTAAACTTGATGAAATAATCTGATAAATGAACTAGAAAAATTGTTAAATGAAATTAAAGTTGTTTTCCATGTAATAGTCTGACACCAAGGAAATTAGGGGGCATGCCTGAGGGTCAAGGAATAAAAACAGATATTGAAATGTAAAGGAAAAGATCTGTTGTATAAAAGGAAACAATTGTTTGGAAGTTTCCCAGCCTGGGTTCCATGAATGTCCAAGGAAGAATCTTACCCAATTCGAGGACTGCAAGATTAGAGGTCAAAAGGTGAGTAACCACACTGGTTAGTTCTATCTTCTATTCTTTCCATCTTTTGATTTTATTCTAATATTTCTTGTTGTTTCATAGAGTCATTGATCTCTATTCAATTTTAATTTTCACAAAATCTTTTTCTTGGGTAAGGTTTACCGTTTTTTCAGCTAATGGATCAATCCACTGCTAGACTGGGCCAAGCAGGTCACTTGACTGATAGCCTGGCTGCTTAACTTCTGCTGATACTATCTCTGGTTGCTGATTGGAAATCTCTAATGACTTTGATTGATTCTGAGGTCTCACTGGTCACTTGGTTCCTGCAGCATTTTCTTCTCAAAATACTATTTACCTAAGATCAGAAAAGAATAAATACTGAAGAAACCAAGGCACCATGTATTAATTCATGAACGTTAGCTGGGAAATCTCTCCCACTTAGCAGATGACAGCAGTTCTTGCCCTGCTCACACTCATGGGCGGGAAGGAAAAGGGGAAAAGGCCTGAATGACAGGCATGTCAGGTTTTTGTGCTTGAACTCACTTATAGCACCCCATCTTGAGTTATTGGTCCTTCTGGCTAAGAAACCAATTAGGAGCCTTTTTCTTACAATCTAATAGGAACCCCGAGTCATAATAGCCTTAACCAGTTTCCAAAGCTCCACATGCTGGATTGGCAGCAAACAGAGAATGTCTTGGCCTTAATTGGTCAGTCCCCCCCACCCCCGCCATCCTAATTATAACTCCCATGGAAGTTATTGAGGCCACCAAGAGAGAGAAAGAAAAGACGGTAATTAGAAATCAAAGCAATTACTGTCCTCTTAATTTCATGTCACTTAAACTTCAGGGCTTCAATATTTCCTCCATCCTAGAACTATACATCTGTTTGCCCTCCCTCCCTTTCCCAAAAGGAAGGAGCTTACCTTCCATCTACTCTGTCTCAGTATGTCTCCTACACTGGAACCTGGGCTCCTGGTGAACAAGGATTGTTTTTCCTTTTCCTCAGTGCCTGGAATATAGCAAGCACCTAAAAAATGCTTGTTGACTGACTCTATGACCAAGCATGGACAGAGCTGGCCTGAAAGAACGAAATTTTAAAAAATCAACAATTGGTTTAAGGGAACAAAGACTTATTACTGCATGACCATGAGGAAGTCACTTCTCTCTAGACCTCTGGATTCTAATTCATTATTAACAACATCGTGCGGAGGAAAAGATGCTGGATTTGTTTTTTGCTTGTTGGTTTTTTTCTAGAGGGGAGGATTCAGAGGTTGAGAGCCTTTTGTTTTTTTGTTGTTGTTTTTTTTAATACCTGTTCTGTTCCATATTACTGATGTAGTAAGTCTTGGACAAGTCACCTCTTTTATCTCTCTGGGTGTCAGTTTCTTCTTTTATAAAAAGAGGAAGTTGGAGCAGATAACTCTAAAGTCTCTTCCAGCTTTGGATCTATGATTCTATGAATAAAATTTAAAAGCCAGGAAAATGGGTGGGAAGGAAGCCAACCTGTCTTCAATGGTAAATCTTGGGTATAATGACTCTGGGGGCTTAGGGGCTGGTGTTCTTCTTCACTTGTTTGCTTATTGAAATCTATTATTTTCTTTCCAAAAGGGTGGCAGTCACCACACCAGGGGGTAATAGTCAACTAGTAGCTCCATTTTATTCAAAAACACCCCTGAAAGGGCAGCTAGGTGGCACAGTGAATAGAGCAGGGGCCCTGGAGTCAGGAGGACCTGAGTTCATATCCAGCCTCAGACATTTAACACTTACTAGCTGTGTGACTTTGGGCAAGGCACTTAACCCCAATTGCCCTCCAAAACACAAAATAAAAACAAACAAACAAAAAACACCCCTGAGGACCAGAGAATCTAACTGTTTATTCTCTAGGTTGCCTGTAAAATTGGATTGCCATAGAAATATGAACTCAAAAAAAAATCCCAACCCTTTGCCCTCGTCCACACTGGAGCACTGGCAATAATAGGCTACGTCCCTAAATAATGATGGTTTTGCTTTTATTTCACACTGAAGAAAAAGACAGTGTGTAAAAGGTTAATGAGATTCTCATCCCTGTCCAGCTCAGTTTCTAAGGTAGCTCAATGTTGTTGCTGTGAAAGCACTTGAAGAGGCAATTAATTTAACAGTATTTTATTATGAGTGCAGCCAGAAAAGCATTAGAGCTCAATTTATGTGCTTCCCTTTCAAATTCATTCAGCCATTAAACTTGCATAATCTTGGTGGGGTTTGAAGGTCTGTAATTGATCATTGTTTTTTCTTCTCACACCTCATCTCCTATGTTTATTCATGGCAAAGGCACCTCTCTGGGATAATTTGAATAGTTCACAGCAAAGGTCTGGTGTTTCTGGATAAAATTACAAAATAAAAATGAGTTTGCCATGTAGGAAAGGAGCCAAGGACTAGTGAAAACATAGATGGATTGTCCATTATTCTGATTGACCTACTCTAGCCTGGGCTGAATTGTGAAGTAGTTGGTCTTCAGTGCCTTCTTGCAGTCCCTTTCTAAGCCTCTTCCCCACCCAGATCTTTCAGTTCCCCTTATCATGAGCCCCCAGTCTCAGGTTCTCGATACCTCCATATGCCCCAAAGTTCCTTAAGAAGGTGCCCTGTCTAAATTTGACTTCATGAGCACCTAATGTCAGAGAGGCAAAGATGGCAAAAAATAAATAACATTTAAAAAATTTTAAATATATATCTTTGTTTCATTAAAAGCACTGCATGCTATTTGTCCTTTGTTCTTGAAGAGACCATGACATCAGGGAGGTGAGACCATGACATGCAAGTGAATTGGATTTAAGTGAGGCAGAGCTGTACAAAGTCACCAGCCTCACTTTCTCTTCCAGAGCCATCTGAGTGCAGTGGCCAGACTGATTAGTAAATAGTAAAGTGCCTTGAAATTTGGGACAAACTCTATAGAGAACAACAACCTCTAAATACCTCTTTCCTTTCACCTATATGTGGAAGGTAATGCTGACCACCCTCATAACCAGAGAAAAGGGGATAGATATGTGCCCTATAGCCAAGAACCAAAAATGGAAGTTAAGCTGCTGGGGAGTCCCTACTTGCTATGTTGCCTAAACCCCTGGAGGAGACTAAAGAATGATCTTGTCCCCACTCCCACGAATCACCCACTCCATGGAAGACTTCACAAGATTCTTGTGCCAGTTCTATGCCCCTGAACTGCTTCAGGGAAAATGAGCTCCAGCCTCTACCCTTCTGAGTACTAATTGGTGGAGGAAAGACGACAAAGTGGAAGAGAGCACTGGATTTGAAGTCAGAAGATCTAGTCACATATTCCCTCAGAGACATTAGGCCAGTCATAACCACTCTGAGACTACTTTCCCTATCTGTGACATGAGGATTAGACTAAATGACATCAAAGGTCCTTTCCAGTTCTAAACCTATGACTCTGACCTTAAGAATGAGAAGCAAAGTCTTTAGTCCTGTACAAAGATTCTCTGTCCTTTTTCCTCTGCTTACCTAAGGCAACAGACAGATATTTTAGGATCCCAACAGTAAAGGATCCCCACACAAAAAGTGCTGCTTACTGATAGATCTGGAAAGCTACATGGCGTTTGGTGGGTCATTCCAGAAATCATTTTGTGGTTGCTGTTTAATCTGTGATTTGAGCTACAGGAAAAGACAAAGCTCCTTCCTACAAGGATCTCTCATTCTTAGGATGGTCCGCATCAGCACCAACCTACTTGCTTACCAGTGATGGAGCTATGGTACTTTTTAGCATGGCAAGGTTTTGCAATTTTTTCCATCCACCCATCCATCTATGCATGCATCCAAGTATCCATACATCCATCCACCTGATGATCCATTCTTTCAACAATTATTTGAATATCTGTTGTGTGCCCAGCAATGTTCTGGATGCTAGGAGATATACAAAAGCACATGACTTGCTTCATGAGCTTCAGGAGTTGATGTAACACTCCTCTTTGCTGTGTCCCACCCCTTCCACATTGGCATACCTGCTGTAAGAAAGAAACCAGGGAACCTTTTGGGCAAAGAAAACAAACTTTATAAAGAGATCTTTTAGGAGGTGATCTGTGAACTCTTTTGGTAACTATTTTACCCTCTGGTTCTAGGACCTCAGTACAGTTTTCCTAGACAATTTCTTAAGAGATGCTGTCCAGGTTCTTTTTTTGATCGTGGCCATGAGGTAGACCAATAACTCTTAATTTATCTCTCCTGGATCAATTGTTTTCCTAATGAGGCATTTCACATTTTCTTCTGCTTTTTTTTTCTTTTGATTTTGTTTGACTGATTCTTGATGTCTCATGGAGTCATTATCGTCCATTTGCCCACTTCTAATTTTTAATGAATTGTTTTCTTCAGTTAGATTTTGTACCTCCTTTTCCACTTGCCCAGTTCTAATTTTTAATGAATTGTTTTCTTCAGTTAGATTTTGTACCTCCTTTTCCATTTGGCTAATTCTACTTTTTAAGGAGTTATTTTCTTCAATGTACTTTTTCCATTTTGTCAATTGTATTTTTAAAGCAATCATCCAATTTTTCTTCTATCTCTCTTATTTGACTTTCAAAATCCTTCTTGAGCTCTTATAAGAAGACTTTTTGGGATTGAGAGCAATTAGATTCCCCTTTGAGGTTTCAGATATGGGTATACTGACAATGTTGTTTTCTCCTGAATCTGTGTTTTGATCTTCCCTGTCACCAAGATACTTCTGTATGGTTACTGTATTTCTTTGTTGCTTTTGCTCATGTTGTTTGTTTTTTTCTGGCTTTTAAAGTTGATCTCTGCTTCTGGGATACAGGGGGCACTGTCTCAGGCTTCTCGTGCTGGGGACTAGGAGCCTGGTCACTGGTTTTGTATACTGGAGCCTCAGGTGCTGGCACCTGGAGGCTGGTAGCTTACCTGGTGCTGAGTTGGAGCTTGTGGTAATGGCTGGTGTGTACCTAATGTTGGTACTTGCCTACTCCACCACCATAGGGCTCAGGATCTCCCACTGGTTTGCTGAAGTGGGACTTGCCACTGACTTGCTAGGACACCTCCCATCCTGGTCTGATCTTCAGCCATAGCAAAAGGGACCTTTCCCTTAATCCTCTTAGCCTCCTGAGCTAAAAGACTACTGTATCTTGTCTTTCTGCTGGCTCCAGTATTTCAGGATTTTTCCTGGGGCAATATTCTCTGGGTTTTTCAAGGTCCATAAGGAAGGATGAGAGTGACTTACTGCTTACTCTGCTTACCTTGGCTCCCAGAAGTCGAAATAGGTGACTTTAACACATTCTATCTATGGGCTGATAGGTCCAGGGGTAACCGCTGCTCCTGCCACTGTTGCTGCATCTGCCACTGCCAATTCAATCACTTCCAAGGCCTGCACCTGGTTTGCTGGGGCCAGGGCTATATCGGCACACCCTGTGCTGGACTGTGCTTCTCTCTCACCCAGTTCCAACAGATTCCTCGGGGTGACCTTCTAAGCCGTCTCTGGTGTCTGTAGGCTGACAAGTGTGGAAACTACCTCTGCTGCCAGTGACTCAGTCCCCCAAGATCTCCTCCAGCTTTGCTGGGGCTGGCTCTACACTGGTGTGGCCTGTGCTAGACTGCCCTCCTCTCAGTCCAGTGCAACAGACTCTTCCTGTGGACCTTCCAGGTTGTCTTGGGTTGGAAATCTGTTACATTCTGTCTCTTTGTGGGTTCTGCTGCTCTAAATATAAAGTTCAGTTATTTATTGGTCTCTTGATTTGTGTATGATGCAACAAAGTTCTCTAAAAGCTGGTTCATGAACGTTGTAAGACTGCATTTTTTTTTTTGGTATTTTTGGACAGGGGAAGGCAGGACAATTGGGGTTAAGTGACTTTCCCAAGGTCACACAGCTAGTAAGTGCTAAGTGTCTGAGGTAATATTTGAACACAGGTCCTCCTGACTCCAGGACCAGTGCTTTACTCACTGCACTACCTAGCCACCTCTGCAAGATTGTATTTTGCAGGTCTTTATGTCCTAACTTTTCAATGTCCTAACTTTGCTCTTTTCGTGATGTCTCAATTAGTCCTTTGATGTCTCAGTTAGATCTTTACAACACTTTCTTAGTCATCATTTTAATATAAAGATTAATATATAGGTATGACTATTATGGTCACATACTTAAGGTATGCACTTCATAATGATTTAGCTACACTTCTAAGGTTAACTAACACAGTTGTTCACCTGGGACTATGTCTTAGCTTCAGTTATACAGGTATTTACCTGGTACTATATTTCTTATTCTATCAAAATGATTGTAGCTGATAAATGATTAGCAAAGCATTCAAGGCACTGATTATTGATCTTTCCCATTTCACTGCACAGGTCGTGTATAAGTCTTTGACTGTTTAAGCAGGACCAGGGGACTGGGGCAGAAACAAAAAGGGAACAGAAGCAGACCCCCTCCCACAAAATCTTTGCAGCTAAGGCAATGAACCAAAGGGTTTGTTACAATGAGAGGAGAGAGAGAAAAATTTCTCAGATGGCATAGACAATGGAGAAATTTTTAAAATGTACATGACTAGGGTCACCAATAAGTATATTCTTTCCCTCCAGCTAATAAAACAGGACTCACAGAACTGGGCTATTTATGCCCTGTGTATTACAATACCTTTCATATTTGCTGATTTGAAGGAAAAAAACATTTAGATGAATTGTGGAATTAACCTCATTGCAGAGATGAGATAGACATGATATGAGATGAAGGGCAGCTGAGTGGCATAGTAGATAGAGAGTTGGACATGAATTCATGAAGACCTGAATTCAAATACTGTCTCAGATATTTACTAACTATAACTTTGGATAAATCACTTCTCTCAGCTTCAATGCCCACATTTGTAAAACATGGATAGCAATATCACCTCCCTCACAGGGTAGTTGTAAGGATCAAATGAAATAATGTGAAAAGCACTTTGCAAAACTTAAAGTTATATAAATGCTAGATATGTATTGTTGTGATCACTGTTCATACCCATTCAGTTGGCTTATTGGCACCCTATGTATTTAAATGTGCTCCCTTTGAAGAGAAGAGTGGATGGTGTGGTCCTAGTTCCAGAGTCCCCTTCTTTGGCCAAACTCTTTAGGAGATCTTGCCTGAGTGTGAAAACCCCAGGGTGGACACCTGCTAGCTTCCCAAGGGAGAGGCTGAGAAGAGGGAATGAGCTCTTAAGTTTTTGGCTTGCCTACAGACAAAGGGGATTGTAGGCTGCCTTGTCTGGGAAGGATTGTCTGGCTTCCGTACTCTGCTATTTGCTTTAATGTCCCTTGATTTTTATCTCCTTATAATGTTATAATTAAAGAACTATAAGTAGTACGTGTTGCCTATGATCTCAATCGAAATAAAGTAAGGATGAGAAGAATGGAAATAGGTTTGGTCAACAAGAGCCAAAAATCTGATTAGATGAATCCATCCTAAAACATTTAGACTATGGGGATGAATGATGGAGGAGGATGGTTTCAGAGAAAATGCTGAGGCTCCAAGATTCACTTTAGCATTAGTCAAGAGCTCCCTCTGATGTTGGGCAGAGTACATAACAGTTTATGATTGTACAGAATAAGGGAACAGGTCAACAATTGCGGTGGTAGTTAAATGTGTAATCTAGTTTGTACATTATTTTTTTTCTAAATGTGTAATGAGGGACCAGCCCAATGAGGGTACAGTTCTTAGAGTATGCCAGTATGTCTTCATTTCTGTATAACCTCATGGAGGTTTAGCTAGGCTGCTTCTGAAAATCTGTGATGGAGGGGTATTTTCCCTCTCTGATTGAGGACATAAAGTATGTATTCTTTCTGTTTCCTGATGCTTATTGTATGGTAACAAAAAGCTTTTTAACTGGCCACTGGGCCAGCATGTAAAAGTAACAAATAGAAAAATTCTCTCCTTTGGCAGTTTTTACATGAGAAAAAAGAAGAATTTCTGTAAGTTCTTAGGTAGGGAAAAAGGTGGAAATGTCAAAAAAGGATCAGTGGATTGTTGCCTTCCTCTAGCTGCCTAGAGTGTGCTAGGTAGAGCACTGGGCCTGGAGTCAAAAGACCTAAATTCAAATATGACCTCAGACACTTACTGTTTGACCCTGGTCAAGTGACTTAACCTCCATATTTCCTCAAATATAAAATAGGTATGATAAATTGCATCTAGCTCCCAGGATTGTAGAGAGGAACACATGATATTATATTTGCAAAGTTCTTATCATGGTGCCTGACTCACAGAAGTCACTTAAAAAGTCATAAATTTCCCTCCTTCTTATCTTCCTACTTAGACCACCATGTGGCCATGAACCCGTGCCACCCCTTGTTTATCCTGTCTCTGTTGTGTTTACTCTTTACTGATGTTAGGTGAATGAGTATCAGAGATGAATGGAACAATGTGATCTAATGAGCTTCAAAAGTTCCGATGAGCTCCAAGAAATATAGCAACTAGGGTCCATGCCAGAATTTACCACAGTAGCTAAGTTCAATGAGGACCCAGCCCTGAAGGTCAATCCAGACCAGTAGTGAATCTACTAAGCAGACACTGAGACCTGAAAGTGAGGGAGCAACCTGTCCATCAGCCATGCCACTCTCAGACACGAACTTAGTAAAAGGACAGATTATGAGGTGGTCGTTATTTTAAGTTTAAGTTCACTCTGCCCAAGGACTAGGTAGATGATAAAGGAAAATGAGCTCCTAGATTCCGGAGTTTATTATACTTCAGTTCTTGCTATGTCTTTGTAAAAACTATGATGTTAATGATGTTTGATTATCTTGAGGAGAGATCAACTGGCCAAAATTATATTGGAGCAGGGTTCAGGCCAGTCTTGTGGTTATTTAATTTAATATTGGAGTAAAGTGAAATACTTGTAGACAGCTCAACAGTTAATAAAAAGGAGATACTTAGCCAGAGAGTGATGCAAACTGCATGAGCCTTTAGTCCTCTGAATCAATCAAGTCTCAAAGACAGCTTCAATATCTTTTACAGAAACCTAGTCTAACTTGTGGGCAGCTAGGAGCATCATAGGATAAATCACTGTGGGCCTGGAGTCAGGAAGATTCATCTTCCTAAGTTCAAAACTGGCCTCAGATACTTACTAGCTGTGTGACCCTGAGCAAGTCACTTCACCCTGTTGACCTCAGTTTCCTCTTCTGTAAAATGAACTGGAGAAGGAAATGGCAAACCGTTGCAGTATCTTTGCCAATAAAACCCTAAATGGGGTCACAAAGAGTGGAACTGACTGAAAATGACTGAATAAAAATAGTTTCGCTTGTATGGGAACAAGAGTTAGGATATTACTCCTATAATACTACACTGATCTATAGGCATATTCTCCTTCTAGGTAATGGGCTGCTCTGCACAGGCACCTGATAAGTCACTTTCCAGAACTTTAAAACCATAACTGAGTGTATGGTAAACAAGCTCATGAATGCTACGAAGAGCTCTTCTCATTCCATCAAGAAGGAAGATGAGCTAGAATGAGTGGCTAAATCGAATTGCTGATCCCCTCCCTACCCAGATATATCCACCACCACCTTATGGCCAAAAAAAAAAAAAAGAAATAGCAATCTTTGAGAAAGCAGATTACAAAGGGATGAGGAGCCAGTGAGAGAAGAGGAGAGAAGGGACAACAAAAACAAGATAGATTTTTCTAGGAGTTTGGAAGAGAGAAGGAAGAGATATGGGATGATGATTTCTTAAAGGGATAATAGGATCTAATGAGGATTATTTAAGGATGGGGGAGACTTGGGCATGTTTATATGAAGGAGCAAAGAGATTAGTAGTTGAGGAGAGACTTAAGATTAAAGAGAGAGGGGCAGCTAGGTGTCACAGCACCAGCCCTAGAGTCAGGAGGACCTGAGTTCAAATCCAGCCTCAGACACGTAACACTTACTAGCCGTGTGACCTTGGGCAAGTCACTTAACCCCAATTGCCCTGCCTTCCCCCCTCCAAAAATAAATAAATCTTTTTTTAAAAAATTAAAGAGAGATCAGAGGCTCTAATTGTTATGTGTGATAAGTACCAAGTGAATAGTACCAATAAATGTCCTAAATTGTTCAAAGGAGAGAGCAGTACAAACTGCCATAGTCAGAGAAAGTTACATGGCACATGTGAGAATTGAAATAGGCCTTGAATGAATTGGAACAACATATGTCCTCCATTCCCTTCCAAGTAACAGATTGTGATGGTATCTTCTTCACTAATTCATTGGCCCATATTTTTTCAGCTTACTGAGTCCCCAATCTTTCCCAGATTGCATGTAAACAATGTGAAAATGAGAACTGTCTAATATTCTTTCCAAGATTTGAAGAAACATACAAACCTTTAAAAAGATTCCATCTGTCTTGGAATGTGTCTAAAGTATAAAAGATGGTAATGTGTAATACCCCTGAGATACAAATGTTTACTAGCTTTGGGGAATGAGTTTACTGGGATTGACAGGATGGAAGCAACATTTTTTGCAGACAGTTTGCTAGATTTCTATGGATATCTATCTTTATTTCTGTCCTATTGGGGTTTATTCTAATTTTTCAGTGGCAGTCAATTATTCAGCTTCTCCTTCTCAGTATGTTCCTATTAATTATCTTTATAGGTTTTCATTTTTGGATCTCAAGAGTTCAAGTCATACAAATGGGGGAAGTAAATGCTTTGTGAAACTGCACTGAGAGAAATAGTTATTTCTTTTAACAGATCTAGAACAACAATCACTACAAAAAGGCAATCAAAAATAATATTGAAGGGTATCTGAACCCCAACTAAATGCAATGACCAGTCTTGGTCCTGAAGAAGAAATGATGAAGCACACTTCGCTGCCCTTGGGCGAGGATTGGGCACCTACAGATTTAGAATGTGGTATATACTGGCAGACACCATCCCTGAGGTAGTTGATTTTGTTTAACTGATTTTGGGGTTTTTTTTCTCACAAGGGGTGACTTTGTGGAGGGTCATATGTAGAGAAATGACTGCAGTACCAAAAAAAACCCCAACAACCCTGCAAGAGCATTAATAAATGAGTCATGTTTCTTTAACATAGGTGTATATACACACATATACGTGTGTGTGTTTATACAGTGTTTGGTTTTTTGTCAGTGTTTTAAGGAACTGGATCTGTCATTTCATTAGTATAGAAAACTTCCTCTACCAATGCAGACCAGAGTCTGTTCTGCAATTCTTTGTCTTAATGAGTTTCTTGGGATTCTGGGAGGTTAAGTGAATTAATTTCCCTGGGTCAGATAGTCAAAGAAGAACTTAAATCCAGGTTTTCCTAACTCCAAAGCTGGCTCTCTATCTGCTTTTCCACAATTGTTTCATGTGGTTATAATGAATCTATTTTGTGTTTGTTTTGCTATCCAAAGATGAAAATACTTGCAAGAAGGCCCTAGCCTAGGGGAAAAAAAGGAGTGGCATCAGGTGGGACTGCAAACCTTTCTAAGTTAATAGAGAATTTTTCCCAATTTTGGTCCAGCTAGAATCACTGAATAATGAATGCACTAAATAGTGCAGAAGGGATTTTTTTCTATGTAGATATTGTATCACATTAGACAGGTTCTACCTTCTACTTAATAAAGAACCAGTTAGCCATCTCAATCATCTAAAATAATTTTAGGCTAAGTGTACACGCAAGAACTTTAGCCAAATCTTTTCTCAACACCCTTGAACCAAGAGTGGAGGGATAATGGTCTAGAGGCAATGAGGTACAGTTGAAAGAGTGTTGAGCATGGAATCACAAACTATAGACAAGAATATACAGACATGCCTTTTCTTCTCCAGGCTCAAAGTAGAATCACAGAATCTAAGAGATGGAACGTGTGCCAGTTACCATCAAGTCCAAACCATACCTGAGCAGGAATCTCTGATACAAAATATTCAACAAGCCCTCATCCAGCTTGACATGCTTCTAGGGACAGGCAACTCACTACCTCATAAGGCAGCCTGCTCCACTTTCAGACAGTTCTAATTGTTTAAAAGATCCTTGCTACAACTTTTTACATTCTGGGGACAAGGAGAACAAGCTGAATCCTTCCTTCCACGTAGATAATCAGAGCTCACAACATATATATATTCCACTTCTGTTCCCTCAAGCAGTGTGCATGTGTGTGTGTGTGTGTGTGTGTGTGTGTGTGTGTGTGTGTGTGTATTTAGCTCCTTCTCTAGGGAGACCAATATTGGCGTGTTCTCTATTGCCACCTGCTACTGAAAAAATAAAGAAGAAGAAATGGAGAGAATACTGTGATCATCTATTGTGACAACTCAGAAAGGAATAAAAAGAGAAAATACTCTACTCTCTGTTAGAATGTGCTGCTGAGAAAAAAAAGTGAAGAAAAGGAGAAATCTCAGGAAAGCTGGGAGTTGGTTCTGTCTATTCCCAGGCTACATTTCTAAACTTCCAAAAGAAAGCATCAGAAGATGTACACATATTTTAAGGAATATTTTCTTTGGAGAGATCGCTAACATTATGTTATCTTAATTTTTCATTAAGACAATTATATTCTCCCCTGAAGAAGAAAGTTGGAGAAAGAGACAGAGTTGTCTGAAACTCCCAAAAAAAGTACAGACTGAGCCAAAATCCTATATTTGGCATTCTTGGTGGGGCAAGAGAAGGAATACACTGACTTCAGTCTACTGCCAAGAAACCAAAACAGGTTGAGACATTTCAACTACTTTAAACAATGACTTTCTTTAAATGAGACACATTTGTCAGCAAGTTTTTTCCAACAGGATTAGGTAGCATCCTACTGCTAGTTAGGACAGATGTGCCATGTTAAGCCTTTAAGTCTGTTTCATGTGACTGCCTTGCTATAGTATAGCTATTCAAATTCATAGGGCTTTTGTTTTGTAATTACATATTTAATAGGGCACTGGTCACATAAGTATTCCCAAAATGCTGTAGATGCAGCTGCAACATGGGAGAGGCTATGGAATAAGCTTCATGAATATTTGTGATGGACTTCCACGTGTAATGGAAGTTCCTTGGAGAGACTTAGAGCATGGGTAGACTTTAACTAATTCTGGTCTTCTAACCATATGGTGTAGAGGAACCTGTTTTATTGGTTGAGGTTCATTCAAAAGGTGCTCCCTGATCAGAGCCTCAGTCTTTCTCTTCTATTTGTCAATATTCTGATGGGAGAAGTGGAACAATGCAGTAAGGAGGAGGCACTAGGCCCTCCCCAAACTGAAGTCAACTTGTGACTTCTGCATTTGTTCTATTCTTTTAGGTGAAGGAGATTGGAGTCTATGATTCTGTGAGTTTGAAAAGTCAAGAGAGCCAGGCACCAGAGTCAAGGCTGTGCCATCCCAGCATCCAGCAAGAAGTAGCCATCAGGACCCAGTCTAGTGATAACTCAGATGAGGACACATCTAGCAGTAATGCCACATTTGAAGTTGTTCTGGGTTAGATATGACCCAGGCCAGTCCTTTAGTTCATTATTGGGATAGAATTAGGCACTTGTAGGTTATTCAGCAGTTAACAAAAGGTGATTTCCTTGGCTGGAGCTGAAGAAAGACATTCAAGAAGGATGTGCATGAAGGACACCTCAAATGAACTCAGCTGCATAAAACTCCTTGCCTGACTTGACCAATGTTTTCCACTAGTCAAACATTAGAGAGAGCTCCTAGAGTTCATTAACAGCTGTTTATATTCAGGCAACCAAAAAGTGGTGTGAATAGCTTAAACTACTGGTCCCTTGAGATGATCAGATCTTGAGGATGGTTATAATACATTTTAAGTGTATCAAGTACTCTCCCAGAGCCAGACAGCTGTGTCTCCCCATCAGGGTTCTAGGATACCCTGAAGGAAATGGGAGTTTGGAGAGAGAGTCACTTTTCCCCAACCATCAGTTTGAGCCCCCACTGGTGGTATTCCTAGGACCCTCTCTCTGATAAATACAAATACATTTTATATTATATGATGAGTATATTGTGTGATTGTAGGTTTCATGCATTGGCAGTGGCTACAAAAGGGAATTTTGCTGGTTGGGAAACTTTGGAGTTAAGACTTTTTGGCAGATCGCTATCTACATGGCCTTAGAATAGAACTGCAGAGGAAGTAAGGTTTGTTATCTTGCTTCCCTTTCTAGACTCCTCTTTCCTACATGACACTCCTCCCCAGACACCCAAAACCCTTTTGCTATTTGTTCTCTAGCTATGTCAACCCAGGTTTGCCTTCTACAGAGATGCCTCATACTCCAAAATTAATTAACTATTTTTCCTTTCGCTCACTCCCCCGATCTCCTCGGGAAAACTCCTGTTCCTACACAACATGGCTAATTTGCTGATCAAAATATAAGTTGCCCTTAATAAAGACCATACCCACAAAATGAGATCTCTTTTAAAAATTTGTGTACATATAATATCAGTAATAAGGCTCTGTTTATATTTCGTATAAGCCAGATTTGTTGGGAATAAAAGTATTTAAAAGTTCAGACTAATAACGATAATTTGAATCAAAATCGAGAAAATAATTATTTGGTATAAAGTCAATAAAGCAAGCAGATGAGTTGTAGTTGTATTATAGGTTCATAGCTTTATACAGGTTTCTTTTTGCCTCTAAACCAGGAGTTCTTAATGTTTGTTTGTTTGTTTTTTGTATCATGGACCTTTTTGGTAGTAAGACAATGCCTATGGATCCCTTCTCCGAATGTTTTTAAATGCATATACAAAGGAAACTAATTATACTGAAATAGTTACCAAAACTTTTTTTTTTAAGTTCATGGATCACAGATTAAGAATGCCTGCCTAGGGGCAGCTAGGTGACACAGTGAATAGAGCACCGGCCCTGGAATCAGGAGAACCTGAGTTCAAATGCGGCCTCAGACACTTAACACAAAACTAGCTGTGTGACCTTGGGTAAGTCACTTAACCCCAATTGCCCTGCCCTTTCCCCTCCAAAAAAAAAAAAAGAATGTCTGCCTAAACTCACTTACTATAAAAAATCCCTTTAAAAAACTAGAAGTTGGGAATTTTTCCAAACCAGAAAGTATCATACAGTTATCCCTTCCACATCACAATGGGTTAGGGATATGGCTCCCACCTCGATCTGGAAAATCCAGGGAAAAAAATTTTGTCCCTCCCTTTGTATCAGAGAAACCTGAGTTATTATGGCATTAAAAGATAAAATGTGTTAATATTATACAATTATATATACTATGAATTTCTGTGTTTCTAAATTTTTCTAAATGCTGCTTGTGGCTTCTGCAAAACTTCCAAAAATTCCCATTTAATTCCTTATGCCAATCTGTGATATCAAAACTTCAATATATCAAAACCATGATGGGGAAAGTCAGGATGTGGAAGGAAAAATCATAGTCTGGATTGATCCCAGATGTGTGTTCTTGAGCAAATCTCTTCACTCTCAGGGTCTCAATTTCTTCATCTAGAAAAAACGGTTCAGCTCATTATTAACCCCAATTTCTGTTAAGTTCCACCAGGAAAATACTTCTACTCTGGTATACTGCTTAGAAAGCCCATAGGAAAACTTCCTTTTAAGAGCTTGGCAGATTCCATTAGCACAGATTTAGAGCTAAGGAGCTATGGCCCCACCTAGTGGCAGTTTAAAATATATATGTGCTTAAATAGTAAACTAAATTTGAGCAGATGGGATGCTTGCAATCAAAATCTTTTACCAAGTACCAGCAATAAACAGGATGGAATCAAGTTCAAAATCAGACTGAATGAAATTTTATTTTAAAATGCTAACAAGACTAGCATTTGATAGAGATGTTCCTGGCTCCCTGGGCCCTTTAGTTAACAAAAATACAAATACAAACCTAAATGTGTTCCCATTTCCTACTTCAACAACAAATTAATGTTCATTTTTAAAGTTTAACCATTATACTACAAAGGCTTCATTTCTAAGACCCCTAAAGAAAAAAATTAAGAATAAAATTTCACATTTGTCAGTGAACTTTTCAAAGAAAGGAGTCTTCCTGATGGCTAAAATAAAATTATCACTTTCCAAAGATTCATTTGGAATGCAGCAGACCGCATTCCATAGCAGCCGGTCATTCATGACAACTCCAAGATTATAAAGTGGACAACTTGTTGCTAATCTTCAGTGGTAAAGGGAATTTCCTTACCAGAATTTCCCTACATGAACGAAATTGCTAGTCTGGATCCAAAGGAAAATTAAGACTAAGTAATTTCTGATTCAAGGTGGACAAAAAGCAAAACTCCATTTATCGAAAACTCAGTTTAAAACAGGATCAATATAGAAGTGAGAGCCTGAATAATCAAAACTTAAAGGGTTTTCCACAGGATTGAGTTTCTCTATGTCCTTTGTTAAGGACTCGGTGTTAAAAAGCTAACAGGGATATTGCATATGTGATACTGTGATATGACTTCAAGCATTTGAAGGGATATCATATAAAAGAGAGATCATACATTCTTTTTGGTCCCAAAGGGCAGGACCAGGAGTGATAGTGGGAATTAGAGACAAATAAATTTAAAACATTATACTTGAGTTCCAAAAATGAACTTTACAAGTACAGGACAGTGAGTCATGGTTAGTTAACAGTTTTGTTTTTTTTTTTTTCTGAAAAAGATCTGGGGGTTTTAGTGAACTGCAAGCTGATCATGAGTTATCAGTGTAATATTGCAGACAAAAAAAGGCTAATATGATTTGGGGCTACATCCCAATCAGACCACATCTGGAGTATAGGGTTTAGTTCTGTATACTACAGTTTAAGAAGGCCATTGATAACCTGCAGAGCATTCAGCAGAAGGTAACCTTGATGGTAAAGGACACTGAGTCCTGGTCTTACAAAGCTTGATTAAAGAAACTGGGGATGTTTTGTAAGATGACAAGAAGATTCCAGAGGACATGACAGCTATCTTCATGTATTTGAAAGGCTGTTATACAGAAGACAGACGAGTCTTATTCTTTTGTTCCCAGAGGGCAGAGAAGTAATAGATGTAAGTAACAAAAAGGCAAATTTAGATTTACTATCAGGAAAAACTTCCTAGGAATAAGATTTATCCATAAATGGGAGGTCCCTTGGCAGGTCCTTCTCATTAGAAGTCCTCAAAGAGAGACTAAGTGATACATCATAATAAAGATTCCTTTTCAAATATGAGTTGGATTGGGTTCCATCTAATTCAAAGATTCTGATTCTGGGGAAAATATCTGTGATACTGTAAATAAAAAGAAAGGGAGCAGAGAGTAAAAGAGAGGCAGGGGGGTGACTGTGAACAGGTTATAACATAAGGAACTAGGAAGATGTGAGATAAAGATGCCATCGGGGAGACATACGAACGAAAAAGAAGATAGCTGGTCATGGCGCCAAAATTAGGGATATTAGGAAGACAGCCTGAATGCTGCACTGGTATCCTTGAGATTTCAGAGGGAAGTGAGGAAAAACACCAGCATCTTGTGTGATCCCCTTGTAAAACACATTTGGGAAGACATAGATGAGTTGTATAAGCATCCAATAAGTCATGATCTGCATCATTTTAAAAGGAATATACAAATTGATCACAGGTCTATTTGAGTAGCTTGGTATTTTATCCCTAGTGCCTAAGATATTTTATATCCTTCTAAATGATTACTTTTAACCCAAAATTAGTTAAGAACCCATTTCCTTTTATACCAAAACATGAAAATTCAGATTTTAATTTTAATTTTCATAAGCCACGTACTTTTTAAATGCAAATTGAAGGTGTTTTTATTGAAGAGATAAGATTGTATGTAACAGAAGAACTGAAATACTCACTGGAAATCACCAAAGAGTTCTATGTCACTTCAATGCATTTCTAAAAGCCAATAGCCATCTACTCATCTATTGTAAAGATGCCCAGGCCATTATTCTCTTCTCTTTGGCACTAGAATGCTTCTTCTCCACCAAGAAAGAAAGCAGGGGGGGAAACCCTGGGTTTTGATCCCATTTAACAAGCTATGAGACTTTGCTTAAGTCATTTCACTTCAGTCTCTCAATCTTTAAAATAAAGAGTGGATTATATGGCCTCTAAGGTTCTTTCCACTTCAAATATTTTCTGCTTTTATTATTCTATCACTGGCACACAATTATGCCTTTAAAATCCTGCTGTAAAGATTGTATTTCCCATTGTGAGTAGTTTGGCCTGTGGTTTTGAGGAAGGATAATCTATCCATACCTTTTATGCTTTTACAACATAAAAGAGGAAACAGAATTGATCAGCCATCCTGGCTAATGGCCTGGCCTCCTAGCCTGGCATTTATCCAACTTCTTATATAATTACGTGGATTATGAAGGATGTAGGGGATTATTGTAAGGAAAGTGAGCATCTGCCTCCTTCAAAAGATCCACAGCAGATGGCTTTGGGTCAGAATGTGTCCATATATCAGTCCTAAAGAAAGAGGACCTCTCTGATTCCTTCCTCCTCTGCTGTCAGGAACTGGAATAGGTTGGAATGTTCACAGGAGGGTCTGGGTTCTTTGATGTAATGTATTCTGTGACTGTAGCACACAGGGAGAGAGGAGTATGTGTAATGACATCTGAGCTGATTAGAATGACATGCATGGATCAATTTGCTGGTCAGGCTTAGAGGATAGGAAGAACAGAAGAGATTGTTATTCTACAACATCCATGACCCTTTTGGGTCTTCTTCCTTTTTGATCTATATTTAAAGAGATAGATAGATAGACAGACAGACAGACAGACAGAAAAATAGAAACAGACGATAGCATTTATTAAGCACTCACTATTTGCTAGGCATTGTGCTAAGTGCAGGGTATACAAATAAAGGCAAACAAGACAGTGGGAGAAGATAATATACAAAGGGGAGGAGTGGGCAGAGAAGGGTACCTACATATGGGCAAAAGCTGCTAGCAAAAAGGTGGAGAAGAAATAGGAGGAGGGCAGGCTGAAATACCTTCAGGAACTTGCAAAATCCTTTTAAAGATAGCAAGTTTCTCCTATAAAAAAGGTCTTTTTGTTTACAAAAATGTCATTATTTTCCTGTTGTTGTTTTATCACTATGGGATATGGAACACTACAGTTTCCAAAGGAGTTATAATGGATAAGACAATGGAAATACCCATGGTAGATATGAGCAGACTGCAACCTGTAACTACTAACAAATTTCGAAGATTAAATGTAAAAGAAGTCATCTGGGAAAGGTAAGAAAAGGAGAAAAAGCGGACTGGTCGCATGACAAGGAGAAGTGGTGACAGGTGGACACACCCAAATGTTCCACTGATATCCTCTGGGATCAAGAGAATATGAGGATGGTGCCCAGGACACTAGGTGGACTCCATTGTTCCAAATTTATGGGAAGATCTGGGCAAGAGGCAATCTCATAGAAGGGGCAGGCATGGATTGGTTGGGATTTGCATCATTGAAAGAAATATTCAAATCAATGAGGTCACAGATCCACTGGATCAATTACACAAGCCATTAATAATTATGTTTTCATTTTTCACTTTTGCTCTTTCATTTAGAATCCCAGAAATGATCCTTCAACTTGCAAATCTTGGGCCATCCACATTTCCTAAAATAAGAAAGAATGGGAAAGGGTTGTGTCTATGTTGATTTTAGAAGTCTCAAACCAAATAAAAATGCACCCTTACTTCTAAACTTCAAGATGGGTGTTTAGTATATTAGAATTTTTCTCTTCCTTGGGGTGAGGGATGCAGAATATCCACCAAAGTGCACAATAAATTCAGAAACCAAGAATCAATCTCTGCTTAGCATTCAGACTATAGTCTGTTTTACAACAAAACTTCACATCATTGCCATCTGCAAAATTCCTCTGCAGTTTTGATTAAAGAAAGATTTTATATGTTTTTACCTCAGGTCATGTCTGCATATACTATAGAAGAAACACACAGACCAAAGATTCCAGGAGATTTGATTTCTATAATACTTGAATTTTAAAATTGTCTTATGACCAGTCCACTTTTTCTTCTTGCCTTAACTTTCCCAGATGACTTCTTTTACACTTAATCTTCAAAATTGTTTAGTGGTTACAGGTTTCAGTCTGCTCACATCTACCATGGGTGTTTCCATTGTCCTATCCATTATAAATCCTTTGGAAGCTGGTTGTGTTCCATATCCCATGGCAATAAAACAACAACAGGAGAATAATGGCGTTTTTTAAAAACAAAAAAGACTTCTATTTATAGGAGAAACTTGCTATCTTTAATTTTAATACTTTAAATTTGTACACTGCTAGTGTCTGAGGCTGGGTTTGAACTCACAAAGACCTGAGTTCAAATTTTACCTCAGATACTTGTTAGCTATTTGACCTTGGGCAAATCACATAAACCTTTCTCTTGTAAAATTAGTATAATAATAGTCCTACCTCCTAGGGTTGTTGTGAAGATAAAATGTGATATCTGTCAAGTGCATTTAAAACTTTAAAGTTACGTGAATGTATTATTAATAGTAATATTTCTTATTATATATATATTGGACTTTCGTATGATCTAAAAGCTTGAATCTCTACTGGTTCCAAACTCAACAAGTTCCCAATTTAGCCACTGTGTGACCTTGAGTTTATCAACTGACCTCTTTTAGCCTCATTTTTCTTCTTCACAATGAATGTGATGTATAAAATGACCTGTCAAGTCCTTTCCAGTTCTTACATTCAGTGGGTCTATGAGTCTATGCAGCTTCTACAGGATCTCAGATCCTGTCTCTTAGTGACTGCGAAACAGGTAAGGAGTTGAGATTTATGTTGTTTCTTCCAATCAATTTCATTTTTTGTTCTTTTAACTAAAATGAAATCCCCTAAGGCTTGCCCATGGTATTTATGAAGGAGCACCAAACTCTAGTTTATTTAGATAGATTTGATTGACATTAGTAACAAATGAAAATATCAAACCAAAGCTTCTGACCTGAGATGTGTTCTTTGGACAATAGTGAAGTTCAGGTGAGCAAACCTGTTTAAAATGTCACGTTGTTCAAGTGTTCAATAAAACACTTTCCAAATTGCTGAACACAAAGAAGAACTGAGATCAGCACTCACCATAAGGATAGTCGGGGAAGAAGCATGTCACAGTGGAAAAAGAAGACCCAAAATTCAAAAAAAGACCCAAATTCAAATCCCACCTCTGATACCTAACACCCGGAGAACTTGGGCAAATCACTTAATTTCTCTGGGTCTCAGTTTCCTCATGTCTAAAATGAGAGGGTTGAACCAGATGAATTCTAAGGTCCCTTCTGTCTCTATGATCTATTTATTACATGATCCAATATTTTTCTGACACCAATCTATAACTAGCAAGACAATAAACTTTCCAAAAAAGAGACCACTGGTTTCGTTCACAGTCCTCTTTTTCTGTTCTTCTTTGCATAGGGAAGTATCCATGTTTGTTGATGTTTGTATAATTCAAAAATAGGAAAGAAGAAAAATTGAAATAAAAATAAAATGATAGGGTTGGACTAAATCAATGATCCTATGCTCCTAAATCTCCAGTCCCGACCTTTCTTTGGAGTTCCAGACCAGTTTCTCCAAAATCTATCTCTACTTGAGTGTTCTTTCAATCCCAAATGTCCAAAACATTGTTCATTATCTTTTCCCCAAAACCTGCTTCTACTTCTAGCTTCATCAGAAGAGGGATGCTTCCTGTCACAGGAAACACGAAGGCCCTCACCTTCAAAACCTTGATGACTTAATAAATCCTTATTAAATGAATATTTAGAATTGACTTTTCCCTCTTACCCACTTCTTATATTTCATAAAAGAACAAAAATAACAATTTGCTCTTGCTTTCAGTATGTATGTACTCTTTAAAAAAAACTTATTGTACTTTCAATTCAGGGAACAAAACAAGCATTTCCATAATACAGTACAATAAAAAAAAAGATGAATGCACATGAAACTGAAAATCTACCATGTACAATTTGCTATTCTCTCCAAATATACAACAAAGTTATATGAATTTCTTTTTTCTTTTTTTTTAGTTCCTGCCTAGAAATGACTTAATAAAAGTACATGACTTCATACAAAATCATCTTTCTTGTCCTTTGTATATTGGGATGTTAGTGTTTTGTTGAGATTTTTTGGATGACTGTGAAATTCAAAATAAGAAAGAAAAAAATTTTTAAATAAATGTAATCCCTCATTTGAGCATGGAAATACTTCAACAAATCCAAGCAGTCAAAGGTGCTAAAATAGGCCTGCATAATGCACCTGTGGTTTTAGAGAGTCTTTATACCAAAAACAATATTTTGGTGAAACCAGAGCCAGGATGATTGCTTTTCTACTAATTTCACGGTGCAAGGTTTTTACATTGAATTGTAAGATCAGCTTCTCAGGGAAAAACAAAAACAAAACTGGACTGACTGGAAGTGCAGATCAGCTTGGATACTAATCCTAACATTAGGAAATAGGAGATTGGGGGTTATATCACAAGACCTTTGAAACAAACATCTGGTCCGGTTTTCTAAGTTCCTATTGATTCCAAAACAAACTCCACAAAACAAATAGCTCAAAAGGCAGGAGGGCAGAAGAGAAAATCACCTGATCAACTTTCCGAAAAGAGACAACTGTTTTGATGGATTCATTTTTTCCACTGAATTGCCTTGCTGTCACAGAAATATAGCTTGAGCGTCAATAAGTTTGGGAGCAAATGAAATCCTACCACTTATAATGTTCAGGTTGGTCTAGTGATCACTTTAGTAACTAACCTATTGTTTATTTTAAGATAAAAAGAATTTAGTGAAAATGTTATTCCAATTTGGTATACCTTAATTGTAAAAATTCAGTAAGCATATTCCTTATTGGAAAAAAATTCAAATTATAGATTTACATTCACCAAACTCAACCTATATAAAAGAGTGGATGATTCCAAAGTCTTAGAAGAAATCTCAGAATTTATGAACTAAAGTTACCAATCTAAACGACTGAGAATATTAATAACTCCTGACCACCTCCCCATCCCTACAAAATTTTTATGAGATTCTATACATGTACGTAGAGATTCCTTGATGAAGAAAGATATGAAGAGGAAACAGGCAGGCTTTTGCAAATTGTCAGCAGACCATATCTTCACAATCACACAGTTGACTGAACAGTTCAGAGAATACAAAATCTCCCTATACCTACTGTTTACTGACTATAAAAAAAAATAATGGGAGAGAACAAAGTTCTATCTTGTCTTGTCTCTAAGTCTTGTCTAATTCAACAATGTGTCTCTCACACTTATGTCAGTATCATACACAATTCCTTGAAAGATGTAATAATAGAAATTAATTTATGTAATGGTCCTCTGATAATTAATGTTAAGACATAGCTTATCTCAGGAAACTAAAGTGAGGTTAAATGATTTACCCAAGGTCACACAGCTAGTAAGGTTCTGAGGAAGGATTCGAATTTAAGTCTTCCTGACTCCAAATTCAGTATTCTAGTCACTACTCCATGCTATGAAACAGTCCCTGTTCCAAGTGTCCTTCTATCTACAGGCCTCTGGTTGGGCATTTAGGTAAAGTACCATTAACATTCCCTTTCAACAAGGCTCCGGTCTTTCTACTAGCAGGTGGTTCAAGAGGCAGTGAAGATCATTGGACTTGGACTCTGAAGACCAGGGCCTAATCTGGGAGTGGTCATTTAGTATTTGGGGGACTTTGGATGAGTCCCTTAACCCACTCTGAATCTCAGTTTCCACATCTAGAAAATGGGGAAGACCATTTGCCCTACATCCCTCAGAAGAATATTGTGAAGTAGTCAGTTCAAATCTCCTTGTGCTGAGTCAGGTTTGGTTTGTTTTTTGGTTTTTGTTTTTTTAAGTAGACTTCAGAGGAAACCGAGAAAGGTGGAGACTGTGTAAGGAGCTAGCTCAGAGGGGCATGGCATGATTAGATCATCAGACGATCTGATTGGTGGATTACTTAAAAGTCAAGGAAGGAATTCTCCACCTCTTTTTTTTCAAACTTTAAAGCTCTTGTCTTATTGTTTGCCCCTGACTTTGAGTCAAACAGTTCCCCCGATTTATACTTTCAGTTCTTAATGACATTCCCTCTTTGAGATAAAAAGAAAAAAAAATCAGTTTTGGAAGCAATGCCTTCCCATTTGCAATCCGATGAGCTGATCTTCTTTGTGAATGGAAAAAAGGTAGGTCTGGGCATTATTATTATTTATTATTGTGGACTTGGGCAGAAAAAAAATAACATCATCTTGAAAGAAGCAAACAGGACTCACTAGAGCTAAACTTTCAGCTAGACAGGGGCAGGGGAGAGAAATCATAGGTCAGCTCTCTTTCTGTTCTAGGAACTGCTTCCTCAGCCTATGGCCACTGAAACCAATGGATTTCTTTTACATTATAGTTCCCACACAGTTATCTATCATAGAAATTGAGGCTTTGAGTTTTAGCTTTAAATTTAATAATATGTTTTGGTAATAAGTTCTCAAAATTGGATTAAGGATTTATTAATTAAGGAATAATTGAATTTTACACCAAATCATATTGATAATGGTACAGAAAGTTATATTATTTCCCCATTTTTATCTGTCTGATAATCTTAAAGAACAGAAGAGTTCATTTTCAGTTAGACTCATAAATTTTTAAAAGACTCATATCAGGTACAAGACTTATAAACTGAAATTCTCTGAAGTTTCAAAATTGGAGAATTAAATTTAAGTGATCGTACTAAACTATACTAAGTCAGATTTATCTAAAAGCCTCTAGATTTGGAACCAGAGAAGCCCCATTTAGAATTATCCTGAATAAAGATGTTAATGTTTGAGTTTTCTTGATTACTTTGGTGACATGTAAATCTCCATTCTCAGAACTAGTCCATTGTGAGCCCTCTAAGTAATTTGATCTGTACCTGACTTAATGTAATTATGCAATTATGAGAATTGTGAGGGAAAAAAACTTTATTGCATTGTTTAATCCTGGATCCTCTGAAGCAAGCCCCTGCTCCTGAGTGGATGGACCCAGGAGCAGCCAACATCCAGATAAGATCTCTATCCCAAGATTCAGGAGCCTACTGTCTCAGTTTTTTATTTCTTCCCTTTTGTTATGTACCCAACCACCAAGGCCCTGATTCAAGCTATGTTGGTATTTTCTTACTCTGACATTCTTGGCTTCCTCCCCTCACTCCAACAATGGTTAGTAATTACACCTGGGACACATTTCCCTGTTAGATCCCCTCAAAGAACTAACCCCCTGCCCAATATCCCATGGTATATGCCTACCTCTCCTTTATTAGTCATAAGGGTAGAAGTTCTTTCAGACCTTCTCCCTTTGGCCAAGGGGGGGAAATATCATTCCAGAGCTAAGGTCTAAAAAGCAGGCTGTGCCCTGAGCCTGAAACAATAATCCTTTGCACTCAGAATGATACCACTCTCTGGCAAAGTGTGTATTGCTTGGACCAGCACCAGGTGTTTACTGAGGGATTTAGCTCCCCCCATTTCTCAGGGTCATCCATCACATGTGCACAATCAATGACAGGTAGTATACTCCTGCTCCTGTCACAGAGCTCTGGGACTGTACCTAGCAGGGTGGCCTCGACCCCCAAAACAATGACTTCCCACAGGACCCAAGAATATCAGTATTGTCCCAAGAGATGTCAACCATGAGAATTATCTCAAGATCTAAGAATGATTGTGTTGTGGGTCCACCTCCTTCATGTATATAAGTGGCCCCAGCCTTAGCAGCCTTAAGCCATCATTCTTAAGAGGGGGGTTTTCCATATGCATATGTCATTTTCCTCACTCTGAAATTAATTAAACTTGTTTGTGGTCTAACTCTTCTGTCTCTAGACTGCTCCATTTGTTTGAATCTGGCCAACCACAGGTTAGAGGCTGGTTCTGACCCAGTTGGTACAATCCTTTCGTAATATCTGAGAGGTTAGGGAGTACCTTAGCCTATTTCCAGTAAAAGGAGCCATTTTGATTGAATGGGCTTTGTCAAGAGGCAAGATAACAATCCTGGATTCCAATAGCCAAATGTGAATGCTCATTAAATTTTTCAAATTGTGGTGGAAGCCACAATAGTCCAAGCCCATTTAGGTTGCCAAAACCTTATTCATTTGATCTGGGCAAGTATCTTGAAAATTCACAAACCCCTGTTGTACTTCCCTGATGCATTCCATTGGTCTTCAATACCCTAAAATTTCCCTTCAGCTGTGTGGCTTTGATGCTGCTGCTACTGTCCTAAAGGTTTCCACAACCAGCTAGAATGCCATGAGTGGCTGTAGTAGATCAGAACTTTTGTAGAACTGAAAAAGG